>CARXXK010001450.1:0-225243 GCA_949089665.1 Macrosiphum euphorbiae
AAATCGATTCTATTTATTCTATTTTCGTAATGGTTCTACCTTGCTAATTGAACCCGTGACGCAAGAGTGTGCCGTAAATCAAAGCATCTTCCCGCGACACTGGTTAAACTAACAAGATTTTTGTCCTTTGTAATTTCTTATGAGATTTATTAAGGCCATTTGGTCTTTTGGTGATCCCGCTAAAAAATCTGTTATACACACGATTTTCGAACCAACCACCAAACGATCAAATCCCAATATTTTTCTTAAGCCGTCAAACCGTTCGGTATATAATAGTGGCAACATTATCTATCTCCAACAATAATAGATTATTAATATGTCCCTATTATTTACCCTCGATTTCTAATCGTATATTTTTCCCGTTCTATTCTGAAATTAATTTATTTAGATTACTATTTTTCATTAGTTCATTTTTAGTATCTAGCGTTATCTTATTTAATTTTCCTTAAATTTACCTTAGTGTGTTAGTTAAGCTATTTGTTATTTTGCTATAATAAAAATTAAAATTCGTTAAAATTATATTTCACAACGTGGTTCTATGTTTGTGGTATTGTCTATTATGGTTGGAATTGCTTTACCAAATTTTGATACCCATATTCTCTAACCATTTTGTTGAATATGCACTTTGTAAATCTTACATCGGTTTTTGGATCGTGAGCATACGTTATTTTGTGTTTATGTGTACATATGCCGCTATGTGCCTCCGTCAAATTTAATAGCCTACCATTCTTTTGGATTCTTCCTACATGAAATTCGAAAATTCTTTCTGTAATCTTTCCCACTTAAATGTTTTCCAATATCATGTAAAAATCCCCATCGAAATTTAAATCATAACATCTAATATTTAGTATTTGTATATCTCCTAACCCTAATCTATTTAGGATATTCCTATCGTATGACCCTCCAAACAATCACACTACATTTATCTTATTTCCATGCAAAATATAATTTCTTATGAATTCTGGTGTTAATTATTTAATTGAGAGTTCAGACTTTTATTAAGTTGCGCTAAGCAGGTCGTCTCCACCTCCTTTTTGTGTGACAAATCCGCCTTATTGATTTCTCTGCCAACTGTGTTTCACGAACAGTCATAACTCTTACCTGTTCATGAAGTGGCAAGAGAAGCGGTTTCCCCTCGAGCTTACGAATCTTACATTTGTTTAGGCTGTTCGAAATCGCCCCTGATATTAGCACAATGTCTGTTCTCTTCATATTTGTGAATTCGAAATCCATGACAACGAACTTGACTTCCCTTCTAATGTAAAAGTCGGTAATATATTTAATATTATTATTAATTTAAAATTAATGTGGTTCAGTCTAACTACTATTTCTAACTACTTGTGTAAATACGTGTTTTTTTTTTTTTTTTAACTAATAAAAATATTCTCTCATAGTTATTTTATTTGGGGTGGTACATCCTCCCCTCCAAGTGGACTTTGTTCGTCTATCTTATTAAATTTTTGTTCAACTTTGATATTATCCGTACAAAATTTACTTTTACCTAGTCGTACCATTTCATATTGTGGACGTCGTAACGAAGTAAGCCTACATTTATACGTTATGTATATAAATATGATTAACATGACCGAGAATACTATCAAGCCCAATGTTAAATAAAATAAATAACTACGCGTATCGCTTGCTTCTAACTGTCCTGATTGTGTTAACAATTCATTATCAATTTGTTGTTGTACTTTATCTAGCGATTGTGCTATTTCGTGTATTTTTTCGAGTTTATGTGAATCTTGTTTAACCGTTATTTTAGGTAGATTCATACTTTTGATTCTATCGGATACTTTAAATGATATCTTTCCCTGTCCCACTTCGGGTATAAAGTTAGCATAATGTTTTGATTTTATTTCTTGTGTTGGATTTAAGATAATATCGTTCCCGTACGCCCTACATTTTGAGCTCAACCAAATTAATCCCTGCTTTCGTATTTTCGTAATGTATGGTTCTGAGTTTTCCCTACATGCTATAGTTAATGTTTCTCCCTTTGTTGTGTATATCCAAGTGTTTCGCATGTTTTAACTTATAAAATATATCTTTTGACAATACTAAAACTCCCGTCTCGCATGTTTCTGGCAAGACATCCGGATTTTTGAATAAAGCTATCTCACATGGATTTTTGTTGTTCGAGTGAACTACTGGCGAAAATTCTGGACATATTGTGAATATTTCTGTTTCCGTACAGTGTAAAAGTTGAGTCTCTGTGAACGTGGTATATTGTTCCCTATTCTTTGTAATCGCTACGTATTGGAATTCTGGTTTTAAAACAATACTATGATTTTTATTCTTTATTCCATTAATCATTGTTTCAACCGGTTGTGGTATTGGAAGTATTCTGAACAACGTGAGTTCTAATTCGGTAACCAGCGGAAGCTTTATTACGAAAACGATTTGACTATCTTTATAGAACACTGCCATTTTCGTAATTTTACTTAACTCGTAAATTTCATTCGGATTCGTGCCCATAGGTAAATTTAAATTAATTGGTAAAGTTAACTTAATTTGTGTTAAATGTTCTGCCATTTCACGCGGTGTCATTAAACTTGGGTGTATTACTCCGGTCCTAGCCGCGGTTATAATAGCACTTATTGATTGCGTTTCCATTGAATATTGTGATAATAACGCTGTGAATATACCATGTACTTTGTTTGATAAAACTAATGCCTCTAATGTGTTGGTTTTATTAATTACTTCGTTTATTATATCTTTTTATTTACAACTCATTGTATAATTTATTTATTTCATTCAGATGTAGTACTGATCCCCTTTACAGTTGACTTAACTACTGTAGTTTGGTCCTTAAGTATGTGTAACATGCGTTCGTTAGTTCGTTCTATTTTACCTATTTCTTCCACCGATTCTTTCGCACATTCTTCATCGCATACCCCGAATAATGTTTTCATAGCCGAACCTACGAAATTTATTAGACCCCGTCTCTTCCTACTTGGGTATGTGGTTGCTTCCGATTGTTCGGTATACCTACCTATTGATTCGTACATTTTTTCTCGTTGTAAAGAAATTTCCTGAAACATTACTTTGAAAATATTGTCTAGCCTAGAACACATTTCTAGTGTTGTTGCGCTATTTCTACAAAGACTAGTTACTATACTTATTTCCGATTGCAACCTGTCATGCCTAAGGTCATAATTTTTAACGGTAATACGTTATCAGTTGCCAGGTCGCTCCTGTCAACCGAACCGTCCCGTAGTTTTCATAATACATCAATGTTTGATTTCGAAATTCTTCCACCCTATATGGATTTTGTCCTTGCCCTGCCGTAATCAGAGACAACCTAAAACAATATATATACATTTTAGTTCAAACTCGTTTTAACTTGTTGAAATATTTTCTAATATATATATTATTTCGTATCATCTCGCCGGCTCGGACAAAATACGCGCACTTATCGCGTTTAAAATTGAACTAATTAATTTATAATCCGTTGTCGGTGAGTTCCGGTGGTTGCTTGTTCGTTCAGAATATGGTGGCAACTCCCACCGTTCCTACACCGCCAACTATCAAAATTAACTAGTATCATTCATTTTTTTTAATTATTGTTTTCATTATTATTCCTATCTATATAATATCTATTTCCTACTTCATTAAGAATACTCTCTATAGTTAAATTATTTTCTACATTAAGTAAATCCATAACATCGTTTTCATAATTACTGCTACGTATATTCCTATAAATGTCAATATTGCTATCGCTATCGCTAAAATCGTCCAACTCGTCCATATTACTAATTGTATTACTCGGCGTTATATTTCCTAAACTATCATTTTCATTATCACTATCCGACCACCACAGTCCAGCTGCTTCAGTCATATTATTATTTCTAATGCTAGGTTCCCGTGTTCCATTATTACTAATATTATTATTACTTACATTATTTCTATCATTATTATCATCTAGTAACCTATACAACCTATAGCTATTACTGTTTAAATAATGTGCCCATGCTTCCTTGTTTATTTCCTTATTTAATTCCCAAAATTCATTGATGACCCTTTTTGCCAGTGCTATATTGTTATTTAATTGTTGTTCATTTTCATTTCCCGTAAATACAGGTGGTTCAGTGCGGTCATACACTGTGCTCGCTACGCCTACTGGTTTAGCTCCGCCTTGATCGGTCATTCGATTAATGTCCAGGTGGTAACAAAATGGTATTGTTGATATATTACACGCGTATGGGTTCCGGAACCAATCCCATAACGTTTGACATAATTCGACGATTTCCGCTTCCGGAAACCTGCCAGGAAGGATATTATTCCTGTCTCCATAGTAAACGTCAATTAACGCCCTAAGATTGTGTGTAACTTGTTCCATAGGTTCCTCCCCCGTATACCGGTATATCTCCATTTCACCCATGTACATGTCATTTTTCTTTAATATCATTACCACCAGACGACCTCCCGCCTGAACACTCAAAATCATTTCGAATTCCGGTTCTTCATTTGCACTGTTGCTGAGCTGCACTAGTAGCTTAGTCCCATCCGAATCAGTGATCACCAATGCCGTTATCTCCTCTTCCCTACAAGTTATCTTTTTAAATAATAATTTTAATTCTAACTAACTACTATTGTGTTCACTATTTCTACTCATATTTTAAAATAATTTCTATCTACGGTTTCCTTAAAATGAAGCTTGTGCTATGCCAGCATATACTAATTACTAGGAACCCTTTACCACGCATACTTATCCTAAAATAACAAAAATATTTATTATTTTTTTTTTTATTATTTTATTTATTTTTTTTTTTATTGACTAGACTTATCATTATATTCTTGTATTTAATTTTCATCTTATGATGCATCAAATTTTATTTATATTCCAATAACAATTCTGGTTCCGGTACATATTCCATGTATTCGATTAATTCTTGGCAATATTTATCCCCGATTCTGCCTTTTGACATGTCGTAAAGAAATGTTGCGATGCTTTGTTCCATTCTTCTTATTTTATCTTCCGAGAAAGGTTCAGCCAGTTGGCTGTTCGCTGTTTGTATATGTTTCGTTAAACATGGTGGCATATTACTTCCGTCACCTATCGTACGTTTGTCATGTTCCCCGTCTGCAATGGCGAAATCCAGTCTTGTACAGAAACATTTGTATTTTTCCCTATAATTAAATTGTTTTTCCTATTATTTAATTATATACTACTTAATTAATTTTAATTTAATTTCTATATTATATATATTTTTTTCTAAAGTCGCGAGTTCACTATGTCGTTACGAGCTCGTATTGTGTCCATTTCCGTAAACTCTAATGTTTGTACTAGGTATCTATATCTCTCCTTCCTGACTAGTCTATAGTGCTTTACTATAGTAGTCATTATCAACAGCATTATTATTACTATTATTCCTAGTATTCCGCATACTATATATAGGTAATAATTTATGCGTTCATCTGGAATACACACAACTGTTTTTTCATTATTATACACATAATATCTGCCTCCGGTTGTTTCGTAATTTATATTTTCACTTTCTGTGGTACTCCAGTGTTGTGTTGATATTTCATCCGTAACATTACTCAATTCGTAATTTGATATTGTACGTCCGGTTCGTACTGCCTGTGTATTGTGACCTACTGTGCTAGTTATGTTTGTATTATCATTGTTTATTTCCGTGACGTTGAACTCGACTGACCCAGTTGTCGTTGCCGTGATATTTGTGTGTATTACATTGTCATTGTTTACGTTGTTTATTTCTCCCATCCGATGATAACCCATATAATATTCCGATTCCATTTTGAATTCATAATACGATCCATTCTTATTTTTTAATTGTATCGTACATGACTTCTCCAATAGGTATTCATGTTCAAGAACAAATGATTGAAGTATACTTCCTTTATATGGGGTTCTACATATAATTTGTAACGATTCCATATTACATTCATTGTACTGAAATTGTGGCAAAATTATTGTGTCGGATTGATAGTAGTCTATTCCTACCAGATTCCCTGTATTATAATAGATCCTCATCATTGGACTGTTGCTAGAACCTGAATTTCTTTGGATTTTTTCTATTCCTATTGATGTCGTTATTAATGAAATCCACCTATAATGTTCATATATTCTATATAAAAAAATTTTTTTTTATATAAAATGCCATCGCGAGCACATCCCACGCCGACTTTATCTTTTATTGTTATTATTTTTCTTCTCTTTTTATTCGCGTACCTACTATAATTATTTGTATCCTATACTATATTTGTGCTATATATATGTACTCTACTATGCTTTATAATTACATTTTATCCTATCCTATTATTACTTAATTATGTGTAATTGAAACTTCGTCATGTGTCCATGATGTCTTCATTAACTACATTATTATCTTCGTAATATAGTTTCACATCGTTTTTGTGTACTGTCACTTTCTTGCGATTTCGTGATATAACTACATTTTCCGAATCTAGTACGTCTAGTACTTCGTATGGTCCCTTCCAAAGTGGACTTAATTTATTTTTTTGAGTATGATCTTTAAGCAAAATCATATCATTGATTTTTAACTCTTCCGTATTTGTTTTCTTATCATAATATCGTTTATTTACTTCTTTATTTTTTATTAATCTATTCCGTGCAATTTGATGAGCTTCCTGGAACTTTTGTTTAAGATCGTATACGTAATCATCATAATTGTACCTAGGTTCCGGTTTTGCTTTCAGTTTAACTGGTATATTAATATTTTTGCCATATAACAACGCGTATGGTTGGTACCTCGTGGACGTATGTTCCGTAGAATTGTATACGAACATGGCGTAAGGTAAAAGCTCATCCCAATTGTCTAAACTTTTACTTACGTAGTGTCTTAAATATTCTGCCAATGTCTTATGTGAACGTTCTAGAGCCCCATTGGTCATCGGATGATAACTGGAAGTCTTAATCTTATTGATTTTTAACAATCTACATACGTCTTTGAAACAATTTGACATAAATTCGGTGCCCTGATCGCTCAAAATTTCATCCGGTATCCCATGTATACAGACAAAATTTATTACGAACGCTTTCGCCACCACGTTAGCGGTGTGACAAGGTATTGCTACCCCTAGGCTGAACTTTGTTAGATCGCATTGCATCGTGAGTATATAATTGTTACCTAACCCGGTTGTAATCAAAGGCCCTACAATGTCCAAAAATATTTTTTCAAACGGTTTCGTACTAGTTGTAGTAATTACCATTGGATATTGAATATGTTTGTTAGTATTTTTATTCATTTGACATGCTGTACAATTCTTTATATATTCTTTTACGTCCTGCTTTAAGTTCGGCCAGTTAAATTGTTTCTTTATTTTCTTTACAGTTTTGTTGACTCCTAGGTGTCCACCCAAAACGGAATTATGTAATTGTTTAAAAATTACTAATTTTTCTTCTCCGCTAAATTCTAATTTGGTACAAATTAATATTTCTATATTTGTATTACGAAAAATGTATCTTATCATTGATCTGACTTTTGCCCAATCTAGTCCGTCTTGTCGTCCTAATTGGTTCATTGCTAATTTGGTTAGTTTGTGCTTTTCGCAAAAATACTTGAGATTTAGTAAAGCAACGTGTAAATTTTGGTACGTGGCTAATTGCTTCTTTTTCGTTTTTGTTATTAAAAATATTATGTACCTATCTCCACTTTTGAATTTTACGACGTCGCCCAAATCTTTATGAGATTTTAATTGTTTGTCCCTACCAAATCGCATTTTTAACTCGTAATTAATACCTGATCGAAAATTATAATATTTTTCGATTTCTGATACTATGTGGTACTCCGACGGACTGTTTATCAGTTCGCCGTGTACTTCCTTTACGTCCTTATTAGTTATTAATGTTGTTTCGAATTTTTGCATAAAATTATCATAACTTTCGTCTTTAATTTCCGTAATATTATACATACGCGATAACGCGTCGACATTGGTGTTCAACTTGCCCATTTTGTATACTATTTCATATTCGTATTCCTCCAATTGTAACCTCCACCTTGCCAATCGGGATAATGGGTCTTTTAAATTAAATAGCCATGACAAAGGCCTATGGTCCGTAAGAATTGTAAATTTTCTACCATATAAATACGGTCGAAATGTTTTTACGCCGAATATAATCGCCAAACATTCCAGTTCCGTTGCCGAATAGTTACATTCCGCCCTATTTAAAGTTCTAGAACTGTAAGCTATTGGTAAATCCGATCCTATTTTACCTTGTGATAATATTGCACCTAGCGCTCTACCGCTAGCGTCTGTCGTTAATATAAATTGTTTAGTAAAATCTGGATATTGTAGAATTGGTTCTGAACACAATATTTCTTTCAATTTATCGAAAGCTTTTTGACAATTTTCGTCCCAATTAAATTTTACGTCTTTTCTTAACAATTTCACTATTGGATTAGCAATAGCACTATAGTTTTCTATGAATTTTCTATAGTACCCACTAAGTCCTAAAAAACTTTTTATTTGTTTAACATTTTTAGGAACCGGAAAATCCTTTACAGCTTTAACTTTCGCTTGGTCCGGTTTTATTCCTTCGTCACTAATTACATGACCTAAAAATAAACATTCCCGTTGTAGAAAACTACATTTGTCTGGTTCTATTTTTAGATTGTGTATACGTAATCTCTCGAATACGTCTATTAATTTTTCATTATGGTCTTGCAAATTTTTAGCATACACTATTATGTCATCCAGGTATACTAAACACTTCATTCCTATTAACCCTGATAACACGTTTGTCATCATTTTTTGAAATGTCGCCGGAGCTGAACTTAGACCCATAACTAAACGTTTAAATTGATAATGCCCTTGTCCTGTTGAAAATGCTGTAAGTTCTTTTGATTCTTTAGCCAAAGGTACTTGGAAATATCCTGATTTCAAATCTATCAAACTGAACAGTTGACATTGTCCTAATTGATCTAATATCTCTGTTATATTTGGTAATGGGTGAAACTCATTTAAGGTTACTTCATTAAGTGCCCTAAAATCGATAACTATTCTGAACTTTTGTTTCCCCGAGGCGTCCTCCTTCTTTTTGACTAATATTAATGGTGCGTTAAACGGACTCATTGATCTTTCTATTATTTCGTCTTTCATCATTTGACCTATTTGCTTTTCTATCTCCGGTTGTTGTGAAAACGGTAAACGGTATGGTTTTTTATAAATTGGTTTCAAATCTTTAGGAACCTTTATTACGTGTTCTGCTGCCGTAGTACACGTAAGATTATCCCCTTCTAAATAGAAAATGTCCGCGTAATGTTCACATATTTTTACTATCGAATTATATTCGTGAACTTGAAGATGATCAGTACGTATCAACGCCCTGACCCGACGCGAGCGTTCAGTGTCAATTGTGTTTATACACCGTACGCTATCTGTCGAAACGTCCGTGTCGTATGATATATTACGCGCTTGACCTACATTTATTTCCTGTGTCATTTCAGATATATTTAATATGCTTATAGTAATTTTATTATTTTTGACTGTATTGTAAATATTCGCGCAATATACGTCCGGTATTAATTCTTGTTTATTTATTAAAATATTTTTATTATTCATTTCTTTATCGGGTATATCGATCTGTACTATGGTTTCTGAGCGCGGTTTTAATGTAAAACAGATATCACTATCGCTTCCTGTTTTATTATTATTTATTGTTAGCGTGTTATTAGCAACGTCTATTACTGCATGATTATCTATTAGAAACTTATTACCAATAATTCCGTCCGCCAAAATCGGAAAAATATTACTTACAACATAAAATTGTGTTTCGAATACTTCATTATTAATTATTAATTCTATTTCTGCCTTTCCTATTGTAGAAACTATTTTTTCATTGATGCCTTTCAAATAAATTTTTTCGTTTTCGTTAATTTCAGTGTTTCCTTTTAATGCATTAATTTTAATTATATTTAGATCCGCCCCAGTATCGACTAATAATTTAATTTGATCCTTATTGAAACTAGGTGATTTTAAAATGATGTGATTGTCTATTAATTTTGCTGTGATGTGGAAAATCCTGTGTGTGGGTCTTGAATTATTTCTTGGACCAATCTGACTCCCACTGGTGATGGTCCGTTGGCGTTTCCCGACGTATTTCTTTCGTTTTTCTGTTTTGTATAACAATTTGAAATTTCATGACCTATCTTATTGCAGTAACTGCAAAGTACACCCTGAATATTGTTATTGTCCCTACGAACATTATTGTTGTTGTTCGCATTACGCGTGCCGTTTACACGATACGTATTTTGTTGCGCATTAGGTCGATTGCTCCAGCAATCCCGTGCTATGTGATTAGATCTGCCGCAAGTGTAGCATCCGGTGCCTCGGTTATTATTATTCTGTTGTACATTATTGGCATTGAAACTTCGTCCATAGCCGTTTCCGCCCCGATAACCGCCGCGATTAACCATGTGTGAGCCATATCCGCCCTGATTGTTATTCCCATAGTTATTGCGGTTGTTGTGATTAACATATCGGTTGTTATACCCGTTGAAATTATTATTTCTATTGCTTTGATTTGCATTACCGTGTCCTCCGCGATTAACTGCGTTGTTAGCATTACCACCATTTTGTCGTTTTTCATCATTATTAACGTCTGCCTGTTTCCCATTACTAATTTGTTTTTGTAATTTATCCATTTCTACTTTTGATTCATATTCGAGCATCTCATCGATCGCCATTTTGAAACATTGTTCCAATGTACTGGGATTTCGACTTTTCATTACTGTATATAGGTGATGAGGTAACCCTGTCATAAATATGATCATTGCCTGTTTCTTTGTTTGTTTTTTCACTATATCTGCCTCGGCCGGAGTTAGGCCTACCGTACTTGCCGCGCAGAGCTTATAATATAACTCTTCGATTCTACTAGCGAATTTTGCTACACTTTCTCCCTCGGCCATACGTGCCGTGTTTAAAGCTATTGATAGGGCCCTCTCCGATACTTTTTGTTCGAATGCCCCCTCTAATATTGTTTTTATTGCTCCCCATGTTTCTAAATTCCGATATTTTGTTACTTCTAACGCATTTCCCGTTAACTTAGAAGTAATTATTTTCAATAATATCGGTATTTCTGCTTCCGTTGTCTCCTTAACGGCGATTTCACAAATATTTATAAATTCGGCTACGTCCTTTTTGCCCGTGCAAATAGGTATCATAGCAATTGCTTTATCTAAATCCATTTTACTCATTTTTTTCTTAACTACTGATTCTAACTGTACGTGAACTACGCTTGAATCTGACCTAGTACCTAAACGTCCTACGGTTTGTTTTCGTGGCGTGGTACCTATTTGTTCTGTTAAACTATGTGTTCTTACTAATTTTTCCTTAACAATTTTTTCAGCTTTAATTACTTGTTTCCTAGTTCGTTCTAAAAATTCTTTCTTTACAGTGTCTTTTAAAATTTCCGCTTTTATTTCTTTCCTAGTTTTATATTTTTTAACTTTTATTGAACTGTCCGTAGAACTAGTGTCAATATCTGAACTATCGGATTCTGACATATATTTATCTAGACATTACATATATATAATTTTCAATAAATTATATCTACTAAATTATTAATTTCTTATCCGCGTAAATAATTACCAACAGTGTTTACTCTACATATATATAATATTATTAATTTATAAACTAATAATACGTAACTACCGTCACCAATATTAATAATACGTAAAAATTATTACTTATAATATAACTATCATGCAAAAATAATAAAAAGAAATTACGTAAAACGCGCGTCGTACGTTGAAATGGATGAGTACCTATCTAATAACACGTAAAACGTTCGACCGCCTATGCTACGCGTGTTAAATTTCGATACGGTGTTCCTCACCCGTTTTCCTCGCCCTGTTCCGCGATGTTTTTTACGTACGCGCTCGTACTACGCTCGAATATTATAAAATAAAACAATTCCCGGTTAGCTATTCCGTAAATCCCTTTAATAATATTCGACTTCCTATCCCCTTATTTTTCTTTTTACTTATTTTTCTCTAAATGCTTTAATTTTTTTAATTTACGCGCTTTACCATTTAATTTTCTAAACACTAAAAATTAATTTTTTTTTTTTTTTAATAATTATTCTATCAACTTATTCGTAGTAATGTTATACTAATTCTTATCCTAGGCTAGCCTTATAATTAATTCTTTTTCCCCAAAACTTTTTTAAAATTTGACGTCAATTACTTTAATAAGGTCATCTACTGCCTTTTAATTCAAAATCTATTTTCTTCAATATATATCATTTAATTTCTTTCAACAATTATCTATCATTCTATATTTCAATTCAAAAATTCAATATTTCACTTTAATCAATTATTTCCATATATAATTTAAAAATGCTACGCGCGTGCATCAATTTCTTAGATCAGCCTATCGCCGTCTACTTTAAATTTATTAGATCAGTCTCTGCTGTCTATCACAAAATATCATAAAATACTTAGGTCAGTCCCTGCTGCCTATCACAAAAATACCATAAAATTCTTAGGTCAGTCCCTGCTGCCTATCACAAAAAAATCTAAGATCGGTCCTTGCCGTCTATTTACCATAAAAATCCTAGATCAGCCTACAGCTGTCTATAAAATACGTATATAGTTCTTCCCAAGCTTGTTTCCTATTTTTTTTTTTTTTTTTTTTTTTTTAATTTATTTTTATTCGAATATTTCTCCCTAATATTTTACACCACCACCAAGTATAAAATAAACGCTGATTTATATGAATCAACGTGAGACGTGCACTTCAAGCTATACAATTTTAATTTAATTATCTATCTTCACTTAATTAATATACTCACAACAACGCTGTTGCCACTGCTGTGTTCATTTTTCCCTGATTGTCTGCTGGCCCGTCTTGAATTGTTCGATGATTCCGGAGTCGCCTTGGTTGATCAGACCTCGACTGTACCTCCGTGGAGCTGCTGACGTGCTGTAGCCGCTGCGTCGGGACTGGATTTCCGTAGTTGAATGTAGCCGCCTTGACTGCTGGACTCGCCTTTGAAGTTGAAATCCGCTGCCTTGACTGCTCGACTCGCCTTTGGAAATTTTAATTCCGCCGCTTTGACTGCTCGCCTTGTCCTCAGCTCTTTGAACCTCCTGTACTCGACTGCGCCAGTGTAATAAGCCTGGAAGCTTGGTACCTACTATCGTAGTACTAATAGTAGATAAGTGGCAACCAGGTTATTATTGTTGCAGGTCGCAGACACTTTATTAGATGTTGTAGTCGTGGATGATGAATAAATAAAAGACAGATGTTGAATATTGTGAATTTTATTTTAACGTTGATAATTTTCTAAGTCCAAATAATGTTATACAGAGTGGCGTGAAGGTGCTTGCACTAGTGGTTGGTAGTACACGTCTGAAAACAGGCCGTTTCGGGCTCCCTTTTATATGGAGTTCCCCGTACCCCTCGCCTATAGATACTGTATCTCGGCACACGGATGTGATCTGGTGTGACCATCGTTCCAGCCCACGCATTTTATGACTTCCCAGTATTATTCTGCGTATTGGTAAAATGCTAATCTATGTTTCAGTTGAAATAGTCATTCTACTCTTTTATATTTTTATATTGAATACCGTTGCGTACAGCGTTGTAATTAAAATAATCATTCTACTATTTTATATTTTATATTTGAACATTGTCGTATACAGGGCTTCCTGAGTAATTATATTATTCAGTGAGCCTGTCTTCGTGTATTAACAGTAGGAAATCCTATTTCCGATTCTAATATCCGATATATGCCGAATTACAGTATAGTATACTAATTGTACACCTGTGGAATTTGTTTTATTTGTTAAGTAGTAACTCGCTTACTACAATATATATATATATATATCCGAAAAACCCACGAAAAGCATATGTATTCTACGATTGAAAAAAAATATCAACCAAAACATATTGTTTACTGCGTGTCTGTGTAGAATGTAGAAAATATTTATTAAAATGTGGTTTGGCAAAAAACTATTGAAATATAAAAAAACATGTGAAGATATAAAATTATACATAATATTATCACAAGAATACAAAAATAGGTTGAATTTTTATTAGAAAATGTTATATAGGTACCAACAATTATTAATTATTTTATTTAAAATTAGAAACTACCACTATGCCAATCAAACACACTAACACCATGGATCTAATGGTAAAACGTTACTTTTGTAAACATGACAAGAAAAGTTCAAAATAATTATAACTCATAATGTTAAACGGACATATACGATGTACCATAAGCAAATATATGGCTGAATCCAATAATCACATAATGCTTTTTTTTTTAACTTTTTGCTACCCTGATTACAGACGAAATAGTGTAATCTAATAAAACGAACCATGGGACGCCATCTGCCGATTCTTTCATTGTTATTCTAGACCATTGCATGATAAAAACAAAAGATAATATAATGATATTTAAAAACGCAAGATGGCTCACATGAAGAAACTCTCATTAGATGAAAATTCTGAGTTATTATACTATAATCTTAAAAAGAACTTCTTCAATGTGGCGTGAAAAATAAAAATAATATAATAGCAAGATACATATAAAACATTTCAAAAACATTAAAACAATACTATTAACATTAAAAAGTCATGTAAATAATAAAAAAAAAAACTCCTCTCGAACGAGAAGTGAATCATACAAAGATATAAGGAACCGCGTTTTAAACAAATCACGATGAAATGAGAGTAAGTATTAATTTATTAATAATTGTACTTACTCCTATTTTAATTCGTAATTAATCAATTTTTGGAAGCCACCAATTTGTGGTGGCTCATAATGATAATAAAGAAAAGTAAAAAATTAAAAACGGCACACCCGCCCGTACCTATTAAGTACGAAAAAATAGTCCCCTGGGCGGTTCGGTCGCATATTACTATGTCCCCGAAAGCTTTGTAGCTCCTAGACTTATTTTCATCTTTTAGAGAATTTTCCTAGCTTTCCGAATATATAGGTTTAATGCTGCGCCACCTTCCGGAACTTGGTCAAATAAATTAAAAACGGCACACCCGCCCGTACCTATTAAGTACGAAAAAATAGTCCCCTGGGCGGTTCGGTCGCATATTACTATGTCCCCGAAAGCTTTGTAGCTCCTAGACTTATTTTCATCTTTTAGAGAATTTTCCTAGCTTTCCGAATATATAGGTTTAATGCTGCGCCACCTTCCGGAACTTGGTCAAATAAATTAAAAACGGCACACCCGCCCGTACCTATTAAGTACGAAAAAATAGTCCCCTGGGCGGTTCGGTCGCATATTACTATGTCCCCGAAAGCTTTGTAGCTCCTAGACTTATTTTCATCTTTTAGAGAATTTTCCTGGCTTTCCGAATATATAGGTTTAATGCTGCGCCACCTTCCGGAACTTGGTCGGAAAAACGAAAAACAACGCGTGGGTACCTGCACGGGGCGGTACGAAAAAATAGTCCCCTGGGCGGTTCGGTCGCATATTACTATGTCCCCGAAAGCTTTGTAGCTCCTAGACTTATTTTCATCTTTTAGAGAATTTTCCTGGCTTTCCGAATATATAGGTTTAATGCTGCGCCACCTTCCGGAACTTGGTCAAATAAATTAAAAACGGCACACCCGCCCGTACCTATTAAGTACGAAAAAATAGTCCCCTGGGCGGTTCGGTCGCATATTACTATGTCCCCGAAAGCTTTGTAGCTCCTAGACTTATTTTCATCTTTTAGAGAATTTTCCTGGCTTTCCGAATATATAGGTTTAATGCTGCGCCACCTTCCGGAACTTGGTCAAATAAATTAAAAACGGCACACCCGCCCGTACCTATTAAGTTCGAAAAAATAGTCCCCTGGGCTGGTCGGTCGCATTAAATGATGTAAGTGAATTTCATGGCGCCATCTTGTGGTTGACGGTAATACAAATGTTGGGTGCCTTAAATATATTAAAACGCAACCGGGCATACAAGGCCTGTTATCACTAGTCGTCCGAGAAAATAGTCCCCTAGCTATAGTCCCCCAACTTCACACCCGTAGATAGCGCCGTACGCCGCCAGTGTCTCCAAACGCCGGCCGCCCATCGGTAATTCAAGTTTTCCCAGTGAACCCGAATAGTTAGAGCTTTGGCATTTACAAATTCGGATTCCACGCATTTCAAACTATAATATTATAAGCCTCAAGTATCTAATATCAACAAGTGAAAAGCTCAAAAAGAAGAAGTGTCACTTATTGTTTTAACCAAGATCGGAAGCCGACAGACTATATAAGTATAGGCCGTCAGCCGCCGATCAACACACACGTTTCCCCGCTGAGTACAGCGATTTGCGAGCCGGACGATATTAACTATCGTCAAGAACGGACGCAAATCACTGTACTAACTACAGCACTCTTTGTCCTCAGAATGAATAAGCCGGACGATATACTAATATCGTCACGAACGGATATTCCACAGTTTTCCCCGGCAACCAAACCTCCGTCACCACCTCGGTGCGTCGCGAAGTTCGTCCGCCGTCGTTTACTAGTCACAGTCGCTGTGTGCCGCCATCCAGGACGCGCCAACCAGTTACCTGTGCAGTATCGTTCCAACCACCACCGGGAAGACAACGCGCTCTCAAGCCATCCGCTACCGATTCAAGTGTTCCAAAACACACCAAGTCGAGCCGATCACGCCGGTAGCATACTACGTTGTTAGTTGTACCGTGCCAATAATCGCGCCACTGTCCGTGGATGCACGCCGCCACTCAGAACAAGCCAGCCACCATGAACTACCCATAGACATATAGAAGAACTAGATAGCCGACTATAATTTGTTATTGAAGTCGCGTCCGCCATATGCCTAAACGGCAATGTTTACATTTTTAAATGATAATGCTATTTGATAAGAACAAAAATTAATTATTTAATATTTTAAAATTGAATTACTTAATTACTAAAATTTAAAGTGCAATTATTATACAAATTTTTACCTAATATTAACAACTTTTTTTACTTTTTATCTAAGTTTGTAAAATTAATGATCAACTTTTTCATCAGTCCATAAATTGCCATCATTTATATTATTCAGCATTCAATTCAATGTACATTCCTCATTAGTCATTACTCATTACCAATAAATTAAAGAAAAGAAAACAGTATTTTTTGAAAATCTAATTTATTTTATTCTAATATTTACTGTTAAATATCTACTAGATATTATTATTAAGCAACATTAATTATTGCTGAATAAAATTGTTTTTGTTAGCTTGTGGCGGTTGCTAATAACATTTATTGATTCGGTATAAGTTTTTGAGAAAGAATGTAAACGGATTTTTAGATACTTTTTTGCAATAATCGTTATCAATACCAATTTATGTGGACGTTCTAAAATGGATACATTTTCACAACTTAAGGATGGAAATATGTTGCTGTCTAAACTAAACAAACGTATACAATGGTTAATAATTTTTAAATCTAAATTTTGTTCAAAAAGACGCTTATTTTCTTTGTATAACCCAAACATTAATTCACATTCAGATATAATTTTGAACACACAGTCAGAACTACAAATGAGACCTCCTCTATTTTTTAAAATTCACTAGTTTACTAAGTGGACTACTAACATAGTCGTGATCATACTTTTGCATCAAAAGAGAATGTTTACATGATGTACAATTTAATTTGATTTTGCGAACAATATATCCGGCTATATAATATAATATATTGTTCTTTGATTCATACATTAAATTATTTAAATTTAAATTGTTTAAAAAATCTACTTTATTTTGAATAATATTATCTTCATTTGCATCTGAATTTCTTTCTTGAAAGTCTTCAAAATTATTTTTCTTTGCCCATTTAAATTCAAATAATGATCCTGCTGGATCATCATCGAATGTATTAAAATTACCATTACTCTTACATTTCATGGCATTTTTTAACAAAATTTGTTTGATTGCTGTTTTAAATTGTGTAACGTTAAGATTATTATTGGCTCCGAATCTTTGGCGAACTCGACCAAATAATAATTCTATATGGTCCTGCGAGAATTTATATGTTAATATGTAAGTGAACGGAGATACAATAAATAATTCTTTTGCAATACTGAACATCGATTTAACAGCAATTGAGAAGCCAATAATAAAAGTTTTTTTATTTGAAGTATATAATGGCAAACCTTTAAATTTAAGTGAATATAAATATCTAATCAAAGGAATAATAATGCATTCTGAAGTTTGAATATTGGATTTAAATATTGGTGATTTAAACCCTTTAGAAAACTTACTTTTTGAATTTAAGAAATCAAAAATCCTGTCTATGGCTCTACAATACTCTGATGTTGCAGCAACATTAGAAAACTGAGGAAAATTATTATAACTTAAAAAATCAAGTGAATCCGCAGTGGAAGAGCTTAATGTTTGAGCAGCATACTTAACTTTCATCTTGTTATTAGTCCAATGTACATGTGCCATACTCAGTTTATTGGCAAACTTTAATTCCAATTCTTTTTGTACCTTATATAAATTTGTTATGTGTTCCAATCTAATAAAACCATTTTGTGACTCAATATTTAAGCAATTTCCTAATGTATTTCTTGCAAGTTTGAGCATATGACATGCATCTGGAATATAATATACCCTCGAATTGTCAACTGGATGATTAAACCAGGACTGAATATCATCATAATTATCACCAATAGTACATCCTAGAATTTTCATAGTGGAGAAATTAGTATAGGCACCATCGCACGTAACTCCCCAAACTTTTAATCCAGAATTATAAGAATGTGTTAAGGCAGTCCTTACGAGCTCAGCCTGGATTACAGAAGTTACTTTATTTTGTAGGATGTATCCAACAGGGAGTTTCCACTTTCCATTTAGACTGACCAGCATAAATACTAGAACTTCGGTTGCTGGAGTGTTTGTACCTTCAATTTCTAATGCATTACCTACATCACAATTTCCGATAAATTTTCCCGTTTTTTCATCCCACAATACTTGTTTTTTAATTGACATTGCATCAAACATTAGACAACAATGTTTATCATCTGGTTGCAATGTACTTAATGCTTTGAAAACTTCAAAAAAAAACCTGGTTCTCCATTAACTGTGGATGTCCTATTACGGATAGACTTAGGACTTGGTAGTTTTAAGATTGATCTGTCAATAACATAGAAAATTAAATAAATTATTCTAAGAAGAAGTAACGCCAGACCTAGAAATATTTTTATTATCCTGCATGCACAAAAATACAAAAATGTTGGGCAGTTCTAAAAATTCTTTAGCGTAAGCTCTGAGTAAAGCAATAGTATAGTAAGTAGCAATTGCAAGCATAAGCATAAGATACCTGCAATATGTAAGAGCTTTAGGCGAATAATAGCTTAAAGTAAGTGCAAATTCTTTAATTTCCTTAGAATATCTCATACCAGTAGGTTTTTTTCCTTGATTAACCAATTCATTTTTAAATAGTTGTTTAGATATACCATCATCAAACTTATCCAACAAAATACCTAAAAACCCGATATTCATAAAAATGAGATCAAACTATCAATAATTATAATTGAATAAAATTACCTTCAGCATTAACATCAATATAATTTTTTTTTTTTAGGATTTTAATCAAATCTTCTAAAGTTATTTTAATGTTTTGCCGCCGGAGCTTTTGTTGTAATATTTTTATTTTGTTTGTAAGAAATTTCTTTTTAGGGGTAATTGGTTCTTTTTGAGGTTTACGTTTTTTTGGAGGAGAAAAAAATAATACTTTACCTTTGGAGAGCGTTACAAGTAGTGATGAACTTACATTTTGTGGTGTAACTGGACTAATGTTGGCTGTGCAAAACGTACTTTGTACTGATATTGTATCATTGACTTCAACAGAATCTGATTTACTTAAATTTAATAAATTTGCAAGTTTTGTCAAAAGTTCTTCAGTGCAAGTAAATACTGAAGGTACAGCATTCTGTTTTAAGTCTAGACGATAACTTCCATCAACATTTATTTTAAAATCATCTGGTAAAAAATGATCACTGCAAATTTTGCTGTATTTAGTTGCAGTGAATTGTTTACGACCAATTGCAGAAATCCATTTTTCTAATCGCTATTGTTGTTTAAGAGGAAATCTTAATAAAAAAAATGTTTGTTAGGTTTAAGCATAGACATAATATAGAAGAAATATATGTATATGTCTATAATATAATATAACTAATATATCTATATGTCTATAGGTTTAAGTGTTTATAATATATTTACTATTATACCCATAGACATATAGAACAATATGTCTATATGTCCATAGATGACTGCTGGTACAATAAAAGTATTTGAAATTAATAAACCTACGAAAAAAAATGCTTTTTTGGTGATTGAACTTCGCCAGCTTTGCTCTGACGATTTAAACAGCCATGAACCACACAAGCATAAACCATTATAATAATAAATAGTATAATTAATAATATATTATACTATATTTATAGACATCATAGAACAAGAACTAGAGAAGCCCGACGATGGTTCAAACATAAATTCTTCATTGAATTTATTAATTATTATTCAAAGATGTTTTCGTCTTTAATTCTTTATCAATCAGTATTATCATAAAAAAATCGTAAACATTGCCGTTTAGGCAAATGGCGGCATCAACTTCAAAACATTACATGGTCGTATGATAGTAGTCGGCTATCTAGTTCTTCTATATGTCTATGGAACTACCGAACAAAAATCGTAAGTTCAATGTAAACACATTCCCACCCATTTTGAATGTTTCCATAAATAAATATTTTTACTGTACACTCATAAGAGTATAATTTATAACTATCAACTAATATTGTAAAAACATATTAATCAGTTTTATATAATAATCACGTATGAAAACAAACGTTCAATAAAAATAAAACAAAACCAAAAACGTTTCGATTTTTCATTACAATGGTATTAAATTTGAATTCAATGATATAATATCATTGTATAAGAAAAACGATTCTGAGCGAAGACGGTCAGTCAACCTATGATATATTTATATAACTAATGCCCGTATGCGCAGTTAATTTATGTGAACCATAGTACTTATGTATTTGTTATTTATGTGATTGATATCAATGTCACGTTGCATAGTCATTTTTATTGGAGGATTTTATTATTAAGGGTCACATAAAGTTATGTGGTCAATTTCCACCACATAAACCTTATGTGATACATTTGTGTTCAGCTTATCGCAATGCTACAACAATTAAGTACCTACCAACCACTTAACAATTTTCAATATTATTAAATTTGTTTTTACCAAGTATTTAAAATTTAAATTAGCGTGTCTAGTCGTTAGTATGGATGATATATTACATTGTGTGAACTATTTGGAGTAATATTGAAATTGATATAGTTGATGATGATAATTATATCCCAAGAAGATATCTTCGTAATGTCGATGACCCATTCGAATTATATAGCGATGACCAATTTTTTAAACATTACTGTTTTCCAAAAAGAATTGTACTTGAACATTTGTTGCAATTAGTAAATATTAATTACTGGAATAAACGTGGATTACCTATTCCTACTGTTCTACAATTATTGACTACACTTCGTTTCTATGCTACGTCGAATTTCCAGGTAGTTTTGCTTTAAAAAAAACTGTATTAACATTTAACTGTATTTTAAAAAAAAAGTACCCATCTACCGGGTGAACCATTTATGTGTCTCCACTCATTTTTTTCAAAAGTTCTTACTTTGTGTAGTATCAATATATCATTATAGGCTGTCTGTGGTGATCTGAGAGGGATTCATCAAAGTACTGTGTCCAGAATTATTAAAAGAATTTTCCCCCAAATTGCTACTAAAGCCAGAAACTACAAACAGAAAATGAGTGGGATGTTGTGAAACAGAAATTTTACGATGTCGCTGGAATGCCCGGAGTTGGTGCTTGTATTGACTGTACCCATATAAAGATACAAAACCCGGGTGGTCCAAATGGGGAAGTTTTTAGAAATAGAAAAGGATGGTTTTCATTAAATGTTCAAGTAACAACATAAAGAATTTCTCAAATTTAAAAAAAAACAATGATTACAAAAATTAATAAGTGTCTTCTAAAAAAATGTAGGTAGTTTGTGGTCCTCAAATGGAAATATATGATGTGGTGGCTCGATGGCCAGGAAGTTATCATGACTGTTTTATATTCAATGCAAGTCGTGCATGCACTTTCTTTTCCCGCAATAATAATACATTACTGCTTTTAGGAGATAATGGTATATTTTATTTTTATACAGTAGACAGTAGACCGTACAATACAGAATATACGTACAATACAGTTTTACCTATTTACTGTTTATACTTTATAGGTTATGCTTGTAAACCATATCTTTTCACTCCACTTTTAAATCCTATTACCAATTCAGAAAAAAACTACAACAAAGCACAAATTAAAACGAGGAATATTATAGAACAAGTTTTCGGTGTGTGGAAAAGAAAATTTCCTTGCTTAAGGAGAGGTCTAGCCAACTCCACACTGACGGCAGTTTCAATTATTGTAGCTTGTGCTGTTTTATACAACATAAGTTTAAAATTAAGATTACTTAATATAGATGACAATGATAATGAAGAAGTTGATAAACTTGACGATCCTTTTAGAGATAATAATCTCAACGGAGAAATCATTGGTGCTGCTGCTAGGAGAGGATACATCATCAGACACTTTTCTTAAATAATATTAAATATACAAATAGTATTAAAATAGGTGTTATACGATTTAATTAAATTTTTTCTTTAAAAAAAATTCTATTCTGATTTTTTCAATTTTTCAATTTTTTAATAAAAGCTTCTTTTTTCAACTTGCACAGCTCGTTTTCTTCCTGCCTCTTAGCTAACAAACTTTCAATTAAAATTTTTTGATAATCAATCTGAAAATAAAAATTAACTGAATCATTCATATATTAAAAAAAAAAAAGTGTTATAGTTGTAATGGACCACTTTATTTACCAAATTTATTGTATTATTAATTGAAAGTACTAGATATTAAAATAAAAATGAAATATTATAATAATAATCATGTCAAATAAAAAATTAAATAATTGTGTTGTTTTAATAAATTGATGTTAGATCTTAAAAAAAAAATACTGAATAACGTGAGTACTATAAACATGATACCTACTCAATATGTTGATAAAAATAATTTCAATAGTGTTTATTTTCATTTTTAACAAATTTATAATTTTGATATTATAAACACTTAAAAATCAGCGATTTATGCTGACATTTTTAATGCATCAAATACTTACTTCTATCCTAGAAATACTTCCGATTGTACCTAATACAATTAACATACCTGTAACTTGTTCAACGTTGTATCGCTTTCGTAACTTGACTTTAGTTTTTTAATTCTTAAACTGGCTTCATCACTTACCATCATCTTTATAGATTTTTACTTTTAGGTACCTTGGATGTTAAAGGAACTAAAAAGAAAAATAGATAGAATCATAAAGTGACCAGAAATACTAATTTTTAAGGAAATATTGAAGTCTAATCAGAAAATTTTTCATAAAAATAACTAGGTACAAACTACAGTTTTGAAATTTATATTTTAAATAATGTAAAATGAAATTATATTATGTTAAAAACATTCATAGATAAGTAACATTCATAATAAAACTTTTTTTTATTTAAGTATTAAGTACTTTATTAGTTATTACTTATAAGTAAATAATGACTAAAATTAATCTAATTAATTAACTTTTATTTAATGTAAATGTTGGACAAAAGTGCTAAACTATAAAAGTTCAAAAATCAAAATGTAGTTTAAAAAACTCAAAAAATCTTTCTAATCTAAGATGTCTGGTCAACTTTACAATATAATTAGGATAGGAATATGAGTTGTAAATATACCATTATGTAAGGATCATTTTCAACGGTAGATGTATGAGGATAAGGACTAGAGGATTGGAGATTTTGAACAGTTTCTTTATAACAGTTGTCACTATTTATATTTTGATCAGAATTCACTATTCTGTACTTACTAAAATTTGGTTCACTGCTTGTACCTACTGACACATATAAAATAATCATAAATTATAAATCAACAAGAAAATTAATTCATTCATTTAAAAAAAAAATGCATGTAAATTATCAAAACTGGGAATTAGTATTAGTTAAAAATTAAAAAACCAGTAAGCAGTCTTCTTCTTGGCCTTCGCTTTCCTTCCAACTATTTGGGGTCGGCCACCTTTTTCATAAACCTCCACTTTTCTTGATTTTCAAACTTGTGACTTAATTAAGTTACTGAATTTAGTAAATTTAAGATAATGGCTTTCTCTTCCTCGGTTATATTAGGAGCACGTAAGCGTTTCTTTTTCTCATCTGACATTATAAACGATGGTCCCTTTCACGCGTCAACACTTAACACCAAAAGCCAAAAGATGAAAAGACAACGATTTAAGAATTTATAATAGTTATTGGTTGGCACCTAGGTAGAGCATGACACATTTGTCATGGGTAGAGTATAAATTAAAATACACTATACACTTTGTTATTGTTATTATCAGTATAATGTTTACTGATAACACTGATGTGAACATACCGACATATTTAAAAAAGATTTTTATTTTCATAAAACTTCACATTACAATGAAACACATAAATATTGACTATGAAAGAATACAATTTAGGCATCTCATAAGTTCCTTATGTATGACATAAATAATTTATGAGTTACATTGTTATGTAATACATAAGCTATATTATGTTGCCCATTATATCAGGACTATGCATACCGGCATAAGTATATTTGATGATATTATTGTGATTTATATATAACCTATATACCTGTATTTTGAATATTTTTAACTGCTATTGTAACTTTATATCAGGAGGCTTGTATTAAATTTTCACGCTATTCAGCCCAACAATTAAAATTTTATTAACATTCATAAAAAAAACCTAAACAAATTGGAAATTGACAATGTCCGTAAACAGCTCAAAAAGAGTCAAAATATTTTCGAAATTTTATGGTGTATATAAATGAGAATTTAACCATTCAGTCAAATTTTCATGTATCTACAGAAATTCGTTTTTTAATTACAACAAAATAACAAATTCGCTACATGAGAAATCGAGTGAATATCCAATGTTGAAAAAATATGAACTTCAAACGCTCATAAAAATTTAATGTGACTTTCTTTTAAAGATTTTTTATTGATAAAAGTAGATTTTCTAAAAATCCGAATGAGGGTTTTAATGCATTTAGGTCTCGAAGTCGTTCTTCGAAGTCGGTAAATAGAAATTCAAGTTTAAGTACATTGTTACAAGTCGGTTGACTGTAGCCTCTACTTGTAGAGTTTGAATATATATTTATTAAATAAAGTAACAAACACACGTCTATTCAGTTATAAAGTTCATTGAGTTGAACATATACAGGCAATGGCACTGTCCATTCTCAACTAATCCTCTTACCATCTTAATGTTCCTTATATCTAAACTTATGTAGGACAATTCCTCCTATATAAAAAGTGCTTACTCGCAGTTTCGGGATTGTACCCGTTTACACTAATTTACAATAATCATTTCATTTCGTAATTCTAAATGTTTTATAAATACTACATTTCTAATTTGTTTACTAACTGCTACATCCTTACTTACTTCCTTTGTTTAATAATACCAATTCATAACACTCCCCTTGTTAAACGAAAGCTCAGGCCATCATGAGTCTATCTACTTATGACATTTCTTTTTTTTCCTTTAAAAACAAATATTTTATACATTTTTAAATAATTATACAATTTATATTTTACATTTTATTAATTTCTACGCCCTGCATGTCATCTACTGATTTCGTAGTGACTAATGTTTTAATATAGTTCATTGAAAATGTATTCTGTTTATACAATTTAAAACTTATTCTACTTATTACAACTATTAACACTAATATACCTATTCCTATTCCTAATGCTACGTACGTTACTTTAGATACGCTTACATATTCGCCTATACTATCATCTATTTGTGATTGTAATAATAAATCTAACTGTTTTGAATTTGTTGCTAAAGAGTGAAAATCGGGATAATACGACGTTTTTGTTACTATTGACCTGGTGGGGGTTAGCTCGTACTCTTTTGTTATCGCACGACATGAATACGCGAGAGTAATTGTACCCGTGTTTTGCAAGATTTGCAACACTGGCTCTCCCTTTGCACAATCAATGTTGATTTCTCTGTCGTGTACAACCAAACATTCTCGTTATCTAATTTGTGACATTTGTGTACTACTAATTTTTTTAATACGTGTAATTTTTATTTCACATGCTTTTGGAATCGTTTCCTTATCCTGACTACTGAATAATTTTGCTTCACAATCCGTTTCCTGAATATAGTGCGTCTGAGTGTTCGAACAAATATAATACTCTTGCATGTGTATACATTTGTTTAACTGCATGTCATCTATGTATATTGAGTATACGTTATCTTCGGATATGGCTAAGTATTTGTTTGTTGGCTGAATTAACGCATATACTGAATCTTTTTGTTTTATAGGTAGTGGAATCCCTTTATATACACGATATTAACAGAGGTTTTGGACGATTGGAATGGATATTAAGAATACTTATGTATCTGCTACTCTTATCACCTGTAAGCTACTCATTCTCATTAATTTATGTATATTTTGTATTTTGACTTGCTCTGCAAAGTTCTCTCTTGAATCTAGTTGTATTCTAACCTGCTGTAACTCTGCTAAGAAATTTGTTGCAGAAATTATGCTAGAATGCATATGACCCACTTGAGCAGTATTAATTATTGCTACCAGATTGTGAGTTTGAAATGAATGTTGTGTTAAAAGAACATTTAACTCCTCAGTTTGCTCATTCATTATCTGTCTAACTTCCATTTCATTTATTCTTTTATCGGCTTTGTTTGCTGTATTTTTGCAACTTATTTATATTATTTATTATCGCTGTTTCGCTTTGTGGTATTTTCACCATTTCTTTGTCCACATCATGTACTGTTGACTGTACTATCCGCGTTTGTTGTTGCATATCATGAATTACCCTAATTTGTTTTTCGGTTATTTCGTTTATTTTCTTATCAAAAAAATCATAGTCTTCATCTGAACATATTCCAAACAATGTTTTTGATAATCTACCAATTCCGTTTATCAATCCTCTTCTGTAACGTTCACTTCTACTAACTGAATAATTTATCTGTTGTCGCGTTTTCTCTATATCATGGATATATGACGTCGTTGTTGTATTAAATTGCTCGCATAAATACGACCAAATTACAATGTGTTCTATTGGAACTATTTCTGTGTTTTTTGCTATCTTTAAACAATGTTGTACCGTTTCTCTTTGAAATTTCTTTATTTGGTCAAAATTATCATCATACGTGGTTAAATTCACATAAACTGACAATTTCCATTTTGAATTTGTTGTTTTTACATTCGTCAAATGAATAAAAAAAAATCCTGATGGTGATTCAATTTTTTGTATTTGATAATTTCCTGTTAAATTTGTTGCCATGATTGGTTGTATGATTAGTATTCTGTAATAACAAGATATCACTGGTTTATTATTTATACTTATTTTACTGATTACATAGTTTTAATAGATTTCTATGTACTTTAACTAATTTTTGTCCTCTGACAATTATTACATTTTCATTACTATTTATTTCTGCTATTACATATGGTCCTAGCCATTTCTGTGCTAACTTATTTTTTTGTTGTTTTTCCATAAGCCAAACTTTGCCTTTATTTTTAATCTCAGTGGATTAACTTTATTATCATATCGTCCTTTTGTATTTTCTTTTGAATTTACTATACGTTGTTTTGAAATTTCATAAGATTGTTGAAATTTTTGCTTAATTTCATAATTATAATCTTCATAATTATACCTTGGTTCTGGTGTCTTCTTTAATGACGTAGGTATTTTCCCTGGAAATCCATAAAGTAGTTCATACGGTTGGAATTTTGTCGTTTCATGCTCTGTTGTATTATATACATACATTGCATATGGAATAAATTCATCCCAATTTGCTAAATCTTTGTTGACATAATGTCGCAAATAATTCCCTAATGTTGAATGGCTTCGCTCTAATGCTCCATTACTCTGTGGTCTATATGGTGTTGTGTTGAACTTGGAAATTTTTAATAATATACATACTTCTGAAAAAATTTTACTTAGAAACTCTGTACCTTGGTCCGATACTATTGATTCTGGAATTCCATGTATACAAACAAATGAGTTCACAAAACTATGCGCTAAAGTATTAGCTTCATGGCATACCATAGGCGTTGCAATGCTAAATTTTGTTAAATCATCTTTATTCTTACTGTTGCCCAATCGAGCTGAAAAATATGATCACCTGTTTTTGATACTGATAAATCTGTAATTTGATTGTTTAAACAAAATGTTTTTAAATTCTGTAGACAATTATACACATTTTCATAAGTAATTTGACTTTTCTCTTTCTCTGACCAAAAAATCATATATATTATGTAACGGTTACCTTCTTTGAAATACAATAAATCTGTAATTTTTTTATTCTGATTACTTTCCAGATTCCCGAATCGTCGTCGGAATTCCAGTGCCAATCCTTCTTTTAATGTCAATTCCTGTGATACATAATGTACGAGATGTGAATGTTCGTCTTCAAAAATATTACCAGCTATTTCTACAATATTCACGTTTTGGACTATATTTGTCTTAATATAATCCATATACTCATTATATGTTTTACTGCTTACCACTTGTTCCTCTTCAATTTGCATAATTTGTGGTATTCTACTGAGGGCGTCGGCATTAGTATTTAATAAACCTGGCTTATAAATAATTTCATACTCATATTCTTCTATTGCTAGTCTCCAATGCATCATTCTTGATCCTGGATTTTTGTGATTAACCAACCACCTGAGAGGCTGATGATCTGTTAATATATAGAATTTTCTTCCCAGTAAATACGGTCTTAACTGTTTTAAACTCCATACAATAGCTAATAACTCTTTTTCTGTTGTACCATAATTTTGTTCAGCTTTATTCAGTATCCTTGATGAATATACGATTGGTAAATCTTCCCCTATCGTACCCTGTGAAAGAACTGATCCAATTGCAAAGTTACTCGCATAGCATGTTACATTAAATGGTTTATCGAAATTTGGATAACTAAGAATCGGTTCACTCACTAACACATCTTTTAATGTTTCAAAGGCCTGTTGACACAGATTTGTTCAATCATATGGTATATCATTTTTCAATAATGAGGTTAACGGTTTTGCGATTTTACCATAATTTTTTATAAATCTACGGTAATAACCTGATAGTCCTAAAAAACTTTTTAATTGTTTTTGGTTTTTTGGTTCTGGAAAATTTTTTACACTCAAAATTTTTGATGGATCTGGTTTCAACCCTTGTTCCGTGATAATATGACCTAAATATATAACTTCACGACGCAAAAATTCACATTTCATAGGTTGTACTTTCAAATTATAATCCCTAAACCTTTGGAAAATTTCCTTTAACTTTTCACTATGATCTTTCAAATTATGAGCATATACAATTACATCATCTATATATACGAATGCTTTTACTCCATTTATTCCTAATAACACTGTGTTAATTACTCTTTGGAAAGTACTCGGCGCTCCTTTTAATCCGAAAGGCATCTTAAGAAATTCATAATGTCCTTTATCTGTTGAAAATGATATCTTAGCTCTATCATCTTCATGTACTGACACTTGGTGGTATCCGCTCGCTAAATCCAAGGTCGTATAGTATTTAGAATTGCCTAGTTGATCTAAAATATCATTTATATTTGGAATCGGAAACACATCTCCGATCGTAATATTATTTAATTTCCTGAAATCCACACAGATACGAAATTTTTGTTTCCCTGAACAATCCACCTTCTTTGGTATTACTATTAACGAGGCGTTCCAAGGTGAAGTACTTTTTGTAATGATTCCATCTTTTTCCATTTGATCTACCTTGATATCTCTTTTTTGTGATTTTGTGGTAACCTATATGGTTTAATATAAATTGGTTGAATATCGGGTGCTGTTCTAATTCGATGCTGTATTGCTGATGTTCCATCTAATCTGTCACCTTCTAATAAAAAAACATCGGAAAATTCAATAAAAATATTTTTTAATGATTGGTATTCCTAATTGTTGAGATGCTGCAGTCTTAACGACTTCTCCAATAATTGTACCCGATTTTCATTATCTGGACCTTCTGTAAATTTAGTACACACTTGTATTTTTGCCTCTTCAAATTTCTCGTACAATAAATTACCCAAATCTACTGGCTGTAAATCAATAGAATTCTCGGTTTGATTGACAATTTTCGTTAGCACTTGCCGATTCCTTACTGTAGTTACTGCATTACCACATTGTACTCGATTTTGCAATACTTGTGAATAAATAATCACTGTATCTTTTTCCTTTATTTGACTGTCTGTAATTTTTACTGAAATTATCATTTCTGATCTCGGTGGTACTACTGCAATGTTCAAATTATCTACATGCGGACTGTCTTGATTTACTACTGTAAAATTGTCTTCAGTAAGTGTCGACGTTATTTCATTTTTTGCATAATCAATTGCTATCTTGTTGTCTTCTAAAAATTCTTTGCCTAAAATTCCATCATGAGGTATTGGAAAATTATTACTAACTACTTGAAACCTTACTTGTCTTTTTTCTTCCCCAAAATTTACTGTTATATTTACCGACCCAATCGTGTTCACAAAATACTCATTAATCCCTTTTAATCGATATAAAATTCTTTCGTTAACTTTGACGTCGTCTTTTAATGATAATAACTTTATTATATTTACTTCACTACCTGTGTCAAGTAAAAATTTTGATTTCCGATTAATAAATTCTGTAGCTTGACAAATAATGTGATCTTTAAAAAGTTGAGCTTTTAATTTGAATGTTCTAGAAATGTTACGGCTGTTGCTTTGATTTCCTGGACCGATCGTTCGCCGTTCTGAATCGACCCTGTTTCGTTTCCCGAAGTTGATGGTTCTGTCATTGAACTTGAATTCGCTTGACCAGCTCTTTTTTCATTGTTATATTTTAATTTTCTGCACATACCAATTTGATGACCTAGTTTCTAACAATATTTACAAACAATTGTTTTGTTATTATAAGCACTATTACTTTCTGCCGCTTGCCGATGAATATTTGCTGACCCGTTGTTTGGTTTCGAATTTTGGCCCGTATTTGTAACCCAGTTCTTTTGATTCTCTTGAGACTGTTTTATAAACTGATGATTTAATCTTGATCTACATACCTTGGCCATGTGACCTACTTTACCACAGTTAAAACACGTAATTCTTGCTGCTTCTTGTTTCGGAATTTTTGATTGTGTTTTCTTATCTGATTTGTATGACGTTTCCTCCTGTTGAGCCACCGCAAATGCTTCCTCAATTGTACTCAGATGACTTGCCTTTACTAACATTTTTATAGGTTGCCTTAGTCCCTCAATAAAAATACTCAATGTTTGTGTTTTTAAAATTCCCTCTATGACTTCTGCCACAGCTGTAATTTTATCTTTGGTTTGAACATTTAACGTTAAATGAAATAGTTTTTCTAACCGATTGTAAAACGTACTAATTTCCTCATTATATTTCTGACGGGTTGTGGTAAATTCCAACAACAAATGTGTGGAAGTATGTTGTGGTTCAAAACAATTTTTTAAGTTGTTTTCAATTCTTCCCATGTATCTATATTTTTAAATCGAACAACCTGAGCTGATTTTGCTGTCAAATTTGCTATTATTGCTCCTACAATCTGGGGCTTTATGTCTTCACTAATTCACGAAAAAGCAAATTCTGATGACTTTATAAAATTATGTAAGCCTTCAGAGTCTTGCTTGTGAAACTTTGGTAAAATTCGAAATGCTGCCTCTAAAGAAGTAATTAGACTCATATCTACTAATTCTGTATAATATGTTTGATCCAAATTCGGCACAAAACTGTACGACTGAGTACTACTGTCAAAAGAAATATCTTCCTTAACGATGTTTGAACTTAATTCTGCTGGTACTCCTAACCGTCTACGTTGTATTGGCAAATGTAATGTATTCCTACTAGTATCAGGATTTTGAAGTCCTAACAAAGTACTCTGATTTTGCACTGTATTTTCTACTGTATTTTCTACTTGGTTACTATCGCTATGCCTACTAGATGTCGCTTGCCTACTATCATCAGAATCAAATGACCTATCTGGAATAAATGTTTCGTCTTTACTATCGTTCTGTGTTGAGTTATTAATACTAGCACTTTCGTCACTCATCAATTAAATATAAATAGAAAAATATGGATAGAAACTTATAGATATGCTTAAAATATATATAAAAACCAACTTACAATACCAATAAATTTAACATTATTGAAGTTGTTCCTCTACTGTCTTTGGCACCGTTGAATGCTGAATTTGTTTGGAATGCTTCGAATTTGACTGGAATGATCTGTAATTGACTGGAATGCTCTGTAGTTGAATGGAATGCTCAGTAATTGCCTGGAATGCTCTGTAGTTGAATGGAATGCTCTGTAATTAACTGGAATGCTCTGTCGTTGAATGGAATGCTCTGTAGTTGAGTGGAATGATCTGTAGTTGACTGGAAGTATGTACCTTGACTGGTTCAAAAACAATTTAACTCACCCTGATTGAAAGATGCGTCTCGTTCGAATTAATGGTTCTTTTGATCCGCTGCCACCAATGTTACAAGTCGGTTGACTGTAGCCTCGTACTTGTAGAGTTTGAATATATATTTATTAAATAAAGTAACAAACACACGTCTATTCAGTTATAAAATTTATTGAGTTGAACATATACAGGCAATGGCACTGTCCATTCTCAACTAATCCTCTTACCATCTTAATGTTCCTTATATCTAAACTTATGTAGGACAATCCCTCCTATATAAAAAGTGCTTACTCGCAGTTTCGGGATTGTACCCGTTTACACTAATTTACAATAATCATTTCATTTCGTAATTCTAAATGTTTTATAAATACTACATTTCTAATTTGTTTATTAACTGCTACATCCTTACTTACTTCCTATGTTGAATAATACCAATTCATAACAATATAGTCGTCACAATTAAGAGGACGCTACACCCGCATGTGTTGTCTTCGTCATACACACGTACGACATAGACAAAACGCGTTTAGGCAGTCTGAGTATAACTTGCTCAATTTTGGTTCTAGAGTAAAAATGCCTATTATGAAATTGAATTGTGATAATATTTAAGGGCAAGACGCTGCGGTTTTTCCATTATACCCAATATAACGTTCATTATATCGTTTAGAAATAGAAAAAATTTCACCATTTTTAAAATACCCTTGACTTTTAAAAAATTAAATTTTTTAAAAAAACCGCAGCGTCTTGCCCTTAGAAATATTATCACAATTCAATTTCATAATAGGTATTTTTTACTCTAGAACCAAAATTGAGCGAGTTATACTCAGACTGCCTAAACGCGTTTTGTCTATGTCGTACGTGTGTAAGACGGAGACAACACATGCGGGTGTAGCGTCCTCTTAATTTTTATTTCTGATTCTATCCAGCACGCTTCTATTTTTTTTTTAAACATGAAAAGTGAGTAAAATTGTTTGATTATAAATCTCTTATAAAAAGTTTTAGTTTATTTTGAAAACTAAATACTTTTTGCCTAGGTCATTAACTCATTTATTTTGACATTGAAGAGATACATTTAAGGGGGTTCGAAGAGGTGATTTAATAAGGGGTCGTGTATAGGCAATTCGATGTCTTATAGTCGTTTCGCAGTGTGTTTGTATGCGAAGTAAATGATCATTAGTGTGCGTAGATACGTTCGGAATCAGTGGTTCGCACGCGCATGCACATGTCAAATATAAAATATTTGTTCCAACGAGAAACTAATTTCAATCAATTGAGACCTAAAAGCCTGACAAAAATACGATAACTTAGAATGATCGGATTTTAGTTCTGTAAACATATTTGAATTCATCGTTTTTTTTTTCTAGGTTATTGTGGGAGTTGATTTTTGAATAACTGTTTAACTTTTTAAAGAAAAACACAAACAATTTTCAAAAAATTGAGAAATCGACATATGATTTAACGTGAATTCTAAAAAAATTATCGAAAATTTGAATTTGAAAGTTGAGGAAAACTTTTATTTTTTTCTATTAAAAATACTTTGATTGGTTCTATTAATTGAAAAAATGTAGTTAAAATGTTATTGACAGACAACCATCTAACTAGACAATACCATGGGACAACAATGAATGAAGTTAAAGATGTTGCAATTAAAACTGAAGGAGATATTCAAAAATTAATTATACTATATTATTATCAACCAAGAAACACAGAATTAAAACGATTAATCAGTTCAGAAGAGACTTCTGGAACTCCAAAACCAACCCCTTGACCCCTAGTCAAAAACCAACAAGTAATTCTCCATTACCTAAAAATGTTATATACTTAGGTCCTATTGCGTCAAGATATTTACTATCTGTAAAAGATACTAATTTTTTTGGAATATATTATGTTTTTAAAAATGATATTCATATGATTGGAAAAGATATAATCAATTTTGATAATGATGATATAATTTTAAATGGAAAAAGATATAAAGGAACTCAAGGTTTGTGGAGATTATTAACTCATGTAGATCTAAAAATTCGAGCCAACGCTCTCTGTGCAACTAATACCTTCCTCACGGTCCTTCATTGGTCGTACTTCCCAGTCTTCTGGTAAGTATAATGGTTGTCCTTCTAGCTTCCTTATTTTAAAACGGTCCAAGCTATTTGAAATAGCTCCTGATATGAGGACCTTACTGGTTTTATGGATATTGGTGAATTCAAAATCCATTATTACGAACTTGTGGGTATTCTCAAATTATGTATTCATAAAAATATGAATATCTACATTAATTATACATTTACTATTAATAGATTACAATTTAGTTACGTTATTAGTTATCTATCTATTATTGCTGGTAAGTTAGTGGAATTAGTACTTATATTCCTGTCAACAGTATCTGAAAATGAGGTTTCTTGTATGTTTTTATCATTTCCCTCATACGACTTACGTTGTACTATTGGTCCTTGCATGTCGTATGGCGTACTACCTTTATTCATTGGTTCGTAAATCGTCTGTCTGTAAAACTTACTTTTACTTACTGGTTCCTCAACAGGTCTTACTCTCATAGAGCGTGTACCTCTTAAGTTTTTAGTGTACACGTACATTACGTACAATAATAAAATCAATATCAAAGAAAATAACAATACGCCTAATAAAACATAGATTAAAATAGGTTTAGTTTGGTCTGCATTCCCGTTTTGCCTATCCATTTCTTTATCTACCATTGATTGTATATCATTCAAAGAATGAGCTAATTCATGAACGTTATCCAGTTTTAATAAATCATGTCTTTGGGTGTATTTTGGTATAGCCAATGAATTTAGTTTAGGAATTTTTAAAGCTAAACTCCCTTTCCTAATTTAGGTATAAAGTTGACGTAATTCTTGGAATTAATTTCCCTGGTAGGGTTCAAGACTATTTCGCTAGCATATGCTCGACATTCCTGTGCTAAATTTATCAAACCCTGATTTCGCAATTTTACTATATGTGGTTCCTGTTCCGCTTGACACGTTACTGTCAATGTGTCACTAGTAGTGGAATAAATCCATGTATTTGCGTATTTAAATTTATGGTAAATGTTTTTCGATATTACTATGATTCCTGCTTCATAATTATTGGGTAATATTTCCGGATTTTTGAATAATGAGATTTCACACGGTTGTCTTGCCGACTCATGCTGTATTGGCTGATATTCTGGACATATGTTGAAAATTTCTGTTTCGGTACAGCTTAATAATTGTGTCTCAGTGAACGTTGTGAATTGCCTCCTATTCCGAGTTATACCTACATACTGGAATTGAAGGGCGAAAATCCAAAACGTTGTATTGCCAAAATTTCGAAAATCGAGATAAACATTCAAATCCGGTGCAAAAATCGTTCTAAATCGATTATATATATGATTTCAAAATCGTCATTCAATTCAAAACGTGTTATTGCCTCTATTTGTATCAAGTCAAAACGTGGTATTGCAATGTTCAAACCAAAACGCAGTATATCCCTTGTTTTTTCTATAGGACTACATTCTATATTAAAACAAAACGTTGTATTGCCATTCTCAGTGGCGGCTCGTGGTATGGTGCACAGGAGCACGTGAACCACCCAAAAAAATTATATTAAAAAATTATTATATGCCATAATAACATAATATAATTGATGATTATTTTTTATCAATTAATTATTTAACTAATTAATAAAAATATCGAAAATCGGACTTCTTACGTTTCTAGAAAAAATTCTCCTCTACAATTTTTGTAATAGGTATTTATACCGTAAAACGCTTCAATAAGCCGTATTCCTGGAAGTACGAAACCATGTTTTTATGTCATATTTTGTCTACTGTGACATCCTCTTAATGGGTTCGGTCAGCCAGTTACAAGGAATAACACTGTAGTCACGGGTCTCAGAGAACACAGCCACAATCCATAACTTATATAGGTAACAGTAAATAATTAATAAATACAAAAATTAATAATGGATACATAGATACATCTAAGAGACATACAGGTAGGTACCTACTTTGTCACTTATTATTTCAAATACTTTAGTGAACGAAAACTTGCCATGTCATACATGACGTGTAAGACGGAGACGAAAAATGTATGGGTAGCTCCCTAGGTATTATAGGTACGATCAGTGGCGGCTCATGGTATGGTGCACAGGAGCACGTGAACCACCCAAAAAATTATATTAAAAAATTATTATATGCCATAATAACATAATATAATTGATGATTATGCAAATGGTCTGTAATTAAAAAAAATATAAATATTTATATTAATAAAAACAAGTTTTTGTAGCTTTTATGTTAAGAAATATATTTATAAACGATTAAATAATATCGCGGAGCACAAGTTGTTTGTGCTCCGGGCGGCCGTATAAAAATTAGCTACATGCCTCGACACGCCGACCGGTAATACATGGCAATTTGGAGCACATTTAATGTGTGCACCGATCCTATTTTATTGTCGCGCTATCGCGATATCGTGTCATTCGTCGAAACGATAACGCATCATTCTACAGTATCCATCAACTGCCGCCAGTGTGCAGCACTGCAGCAGTCAAATCAACTATAATAACTACTATAATATCCATAGACTTTTTATAAATAAAATAAATAAATGAAATGTCTAATTTTAACGAAGAAGTTATTGAAGTGTTTATACAAAAAAAAGACAGACGTATAGATTTACTTTTTAAAAATGTAACTGATTAATTTCATATAATAATAATTGTAATTTGTTGTAATTGTATAGCTCTAGCCTCTAATAATAAATTATAATTACAACGATATTGTGTATTTGTGTTTATATTCATACATAATAAGTAGTTGATAATTTTTTATAATTTAATTTATATTTTAATGGGGTAAAATGCTTAAAAAAATTTAATTTAGATAAGATAAGTAGGTACATTATTTTGGTATTATTCGTGGTATGTAGGTACCTATACCAAAATACATTTTTTTACCATCTAACATAGATATCTTATACATTTTTTGTGCACCACTTTACGTGAACCTCACGAGCCGCCACTGGCCATTCTATAATAATTTACCCATTACAGTCATTTTTTATTTTAGTTTTCAGTGTTTAAATGTTTATTATATTTAACATAATGATTTATCAGAATATTTTTGTTTTCATGATAATTCAACTTTATAAAAATAGAATATAGGCATTAATTCATATTGTTGATAAAGATAACGTGGTTATGTGTTATCAGTCTCATGTATAATATTATTATAAATGGATTAAAATAATAAATTGTGCAAGTGCCAAATTGTATAAATCTATAATAGGTATACTATTAAATAATTTATTTTCTGTATCTGTATATTTTCTAAAACTATATTATAACAAAATGAGGAGAACAAGGGATATTTTAAAAGCTGCTCAAGAAGTAAGTACCTACATAAAATATTTTATTAACTACTACAAAAGTATTTATGTTCTCTTGTATGATTATCTCATTTAAAAGAGCGAACAAATTGAATTACAAATTGTTTTGTTATTATAAACATTAATTGAATGTTTCCTACTACCATTAATATAGCTAATTTATTTATATGATTTAATAAACAAACATAGTAAGATGCTATATTATAACTTATAATATATTAATATGGCATCTTACTATTTTTGTTATACCTACCTACCTAGGTACATCATTATCTCAGAGATTAAACATTCTGCCATTTATGTTTATTTTTGTATACCAGTACAATTTAATAATACCTAAATTTTATTAGAACAACAAGATTTTTATAATGCACAATAGTATACCTACTATTATACTATACCAAATATTATTTTTGTTTAAGCAATCAAAGTCAAGCAATAATTCTGAAGTTAAGATTACAAAAAAGGTAAATAATTTAAAATACTAATTTATTATTTATTCATGATATATTTTTTAGTTATTTAATTGATTAAGTAGCTAATATGTAATGTACTATTGTATACTCATAAGATGTCCATATTATTGTATATTACATTTAATTTAACTATAATTTATTAATATGTATTTAATATTTTAGAAAGAAGTAAGAAGAAAACTGGTTTTCACTGATTCAGATTATAATGCAGTGACGAAAATAAACGTAATAGGTACTACGTTTTATACTATGTTTTTAATTAATTTACCTATTGCATTGTTCTATGTTTAATAAAACTTATTTGAACTAAATACATTTTCTTTTTCAAACTGAATAATAAAATTACGTTTTGTACTGAACGTTAGTGATAGTGGGCAAAACGCAATATTGCCGGTGTTTAATTCAAAATGTGGTATTGCTGGCAATACCACATTTGGCTTGTTAACACTTTTTAAAAGTATTAAAACTAAGTTTTAAACTCAAAATAGATTTATTTTGACACCGCCAATCGTTTTTTTTTTTCATTTTTTCCATTTAATTAACTTCAAAAAATAAGAAATCGCTTCTAGGCAACCTATATTGTCCCTAAATCCAAATTGTTTATCACTTATAGTTTTGTTATTAAAGGTGGACCGATTAAGTTGTATCTTAGCACATTTTTCAATAACTTTAGCTATGGAAGAAATTAAAGAAATTGGTCTATAATTATGTAATTCTCTTTCATCACCTGCTTTATATATAGGGCATATAACAGCTTTTTTATATATATTTAGGAATATACCTTTTTCAAAATTTAAATTAATTAAATGAGTAAGCGGCTTTACAACATAGTTTGAAATTTGTAATAGTAAGTTTGACGAGATGGAATCAAATCCCGGTGATGTACCTTGTTTTAGTGTATTCATTATTAGCGATAACTCATCATGCGTAAATTTGGTATATTTTAAACTATTTTCTGTTATATTTTCATTATTATTTTTTTTGGTTTTTTAAATTTCCTACTTCTTTTTTCATTGTACTGTCATTCTGAATTTGATTTGCTATTTTTTCTCCTACAGTTATAAAATAATTATTAAATATATTGGCACATTTGTGTGTATCTATATTGATATCTAACAAATCATTTTCATGAATTATTTGTGTAATTGATTTTTTATTTTTAACATTTCTGTTAGTTATCTCGTTAATTACTTTCCATACATTTTTAGTATTATTACTATCCCTAATTTTTTTTCTATAGTACTCATTTTTTGCATATCTAATTAAAGTACACAGTTTGTTTTTGCCAAGCTAATGGTCACTTAAGATTGTAAATTTCCTTCCATATAGATAAGGTCTAAATTGCTTAATTCCATAAACAATGGCTAAACATTCTAACTCCGTTGTGGAATAGTTATTTTCGCTGGGACTCAAAGTTCTTGAAGCGTAAGCTATGGGTGAATCCTTTCCTATTTCCCCTTGAGATAGTATGGCTCCTAACGCTTTCCCACTAGCATCTGTTGTTAATATAAACTCTTTCGTGAAATCTGGGTATTGCAATACGGGCTCAGTACATAAAGCATGCTTTAACTTTCCAAAAGCTTTATCACATTCCTCATTCCAATCAAATTTTACATCTTTCTTTAATAAATTCGTTATAGGCCTAGCTATTGAACTGTAATTTTCAATGAACTTCCTATAATATCCTGATAATCCTAGGAAAGATTTTATCTGTTTCACATTCTTAGGTTCTGGAAAATCTAGAACAGCTTGTATTTTCTTTGGATCAGGTCTTATTCCTGTTTCAGAGATAACATGTCCTAAATATATACATTCTCGTTTTAGAAATTCGCATTTATCTGGCTGAATCTTTAAATTATGCTCCCGCAAACGCTCAAATACATCTATTAACTTATTATTATGATCTACCAAGTTTTTCCCATTAATGATTATATGGTCAAGATAAACTAGACACTTAATCCCAATGATTCCTGATAATACGTTATCCATAAGTCTCTGGAATGTGGATGGACTAGTCTTCATCCCCATCGCCATTCGTTTAAAGTGGTAATGTGCATTGTTAGCAGAAAAAGCTGTAACCTCACGTGAAGACTTTGATAATGGAATTTGATAAAAACCAGAAGCGAGGTCAATCACGCTGAACAATTGACATTGCCCTAAATGATCGAGTATTTCCGTGATGTTATGCATTTGTAAAATTTAGTCGATCGCCTTCTAAATGGAATATTTCGGAATATTGCTCACATATTTCAAAAATAGATTTTCGCTCATCAATGCTCATATGGTCACTTCGTATTAAACTCAAAATTCTATTCACACGATTGTCATTATTAATCTCAGTATGTACCGCATGTATACTATAGGTCGTAGCGGTATCATATAATATTCGGTTCATAATACTTTCATTAATTTCTTTAGTTACTTCAGAAACATTTAATATACTAACTATAACCTTTCCTAACTTTACTGTTCCTACCACATTGGCACAGTATACATCTTTAATTAATTCTTGCTTTAAAACTATAATATCCTTATTTTCCATAGCCGGATCGGCAATTGGCACGGTCACTACTATTTCCGTCCTTGGCTTAAACTTAAAACATAAACTATCCCTAATCGATTTATTATACTATCCTATTATTTATTGTTAGAGAATTATTCGCTACATCTATTACTACTTTATTTTCTATTAAAAATTGTTGTCCTAAAATACCATACTTAGGTATAGGAAACGAATCACGTATTACTTGAAACTCCGTTTCTATATTAACATTATTAAATCTTAAAGTTATTTTTATCGAGCCAACTGTTGACACGATCCTATCACTAATTCCCTTTAAATATATTTTTTTATTTTCTTGGACTAGTGTATCACCTGTCAAAGTACTAAATTTAATTAAATTAACATCGCTTCCAGGGTCTACAAGTAGTTCCATGAATTCTTTTTTTTTATATTGGTAGACTGACAAGTAATATGGTTGTTGTTTAAGACTGACACGATGTGTAGACATCGTCTAAGTCTTCCTCTACTGTGGCTATTAAATTTATCGGGCGAACGCCACTCCTGTCGTCCGATCTTGGCAAGTTTCCCGACCCATTAGTACGCCTATCGTTATTCTGTTTTCTAATACACTTAGTAACGTCATGCCCACTTTGCTTACAATATGTGCATACTATATTTGCTGGAGCATTATAATTAGTTGGCTGTCTAGTAAAATTATTGTTAGATGAATTATTGCTTTTACGATGCTGTACACAATCCCGGGCAAAATGATTACCTCCGCATTGATAACATTGTATATTACCTACCTATTGTATTGTTATTATTCCGATAATTACTATTACGATTATAATTATTGTTGCGATTAAAATTATTATTGTTGTGAGGCTGGTATTGATTATTGTTGAAACTGTTCCTATTACCTTGATTTATATCAGGTCTATTAAAATTTGGATTTGTATTAAAATTCCCTCTAGGATTGTAATTTTGTCTCGGTGAATTTGCATTGCTATGATTCGGTCTATTATTATTGGGTGCATTATAATTATAACGATTATTGTTATTAAAATTATTATTTCTCCTATTAAAATTGCTGGTATTCCCGTTAGAGTTGTTTACTTGTCTACCTTAACTATTGCCTCCATAATATTGGTATGCATCTGACTCAGACTTAATTTCAGTCTCTTCGTCCTTAGCAACCTGGATAGCTAATTCTAAAGTGGGTGGTTTTTGAGATTTCACGATGGTCTTTAAGCTAGGTATTAACCCTTTAATAAAAACTACCAATGTCTGTTCCTTTAACTGATCGCGGATTGTATTTGCCTGTTCTGTACTTTTACCTTTTGTGCTTGCTACACATACATTTAAATATAATTGTTCTACACGTCTATGTACCTACGTCTTCGTTACTTCGCATGCGTACGGAATTTAATGCCACTTGTAATGACGAAGTCGATTGTTGTGGTTCGAATGCATCTAACAAAATTAGTTTAATACCTTCCCAATCACTCATATCCCGATATCGTCTTACGTTCAGAGCCTGATCGAATAATTTGGTATTAATAAATTTCATAAGTATGGGTAGGTCTTCCTTTTCTACTGCTGTACATGCTAAATCGCAAGCTTTTATGAATTGGTACACGTCCCGTTCGCCGGTACATGTGGGAATCCGGTGCAACTCGTTTGCGCACAATCCAAATTGTTTACCTAGATATCGATGACTCGTTTGCGCACAACTAATACCGTCGTTAACCTAAAAACGGACGACTCGTTTGCGCACAACATAAACACTGCATAACATAAATTTTATATTTTTAAATTTAGACTTACCTAAAGTAATTGATTATCGGTACAAATTATCAGTACAAATGACCGGCATATCAATATTAAATATATCATTAGTCATTATCATCATTCAGGCGCGTATCCAGAATTTTATTTCGGGAGGGGCTGAACAAAATTATCAACATAGTCACACAATAAACAAAAAGTGCGTAAGTGGATGTCGCTCTGCTGTACAGTAGGTAACAAGTGGGTCACTGTAATGGATGGTGTAAAATTTGAATTCAATGATATAATATCATTGTATAAGAAAAACAATTCTAAGCGAAAACGGTCAGTCAGCCTATGATATTACTAAGTATATTTGATGATATTATTGTGAATAAAGTAATTTATATATTTACCTATTTACGTGGACCATTGTTTTAAATTTTTAATCCTTAACTATGAAAGTTGAACATTTTATAAATTTTTAATTACAAAATATTTATTATATTTTAAATTTGATAAATTTTGTCAAAATTCGAACTTTAAATGATTATAAGAAAAAATTGTGCCTATGTATTTTTAATATTTTTCAACTAATATTGCTACAATATATCCGGAGCCTTGCGTTAAATTTTCACGCTTTTTACCCAACAAAAAAAATTTTATTGATTTTCATAGAAAAAAAACTAAGAAAAATGAAAACTGTCAATGTCCGTAAATAGCTCAAAAAGAGGCAAAATATTTTCAAATTTTTTTGGTGTATAAAAAATGAAAACATTCAGCAAAATTTTAAGTTTTGTGATTTTTCCGTATTTTGTCAAGATTCGAACTTTAAATGCTTATAAAAAAACTATGACTAAGGGTTTTTAATATTTTTCAACTGCTATTGTAACAATATAGCAGGAGCCTTGTATTAAATTTTCAAGCTTTTTTACCCAACAAATAAAGTTTTATTGACATTCATATTTTTTGGATTTTCTTGAAATTTCAGGGGGGGCTGCAGCCCACCCAGCCACCCCCATAAATACGCCCCTGTCATCATTGAAAATAATCGACGTGTATTAAACATAATATTTTTAAGCAGTCGTTCGCCAGAAAGCGGTACTACCTATACTGACTAGTGACTATGGATATCGAAATTTGTGATATTTTTGAAACGCGTCGAGGTAAAAAGTGTATAAATATAGATAGTTATAAATTTAGAAAATTTCGAACTTTAAAATCCTGTGTTACACATTTTAGGTGTGCAAATAAAAAATGTTCCTTGAGTGATGTAGTAAGGTTAGTTCATAATAAAAAAATAAAAAATTTTAAAAATGACAAACACGCATAGAACTTCTATTAGGTACTTCTTATTAATTGTACAATTATATATTTATTCAGAACAGACACACACGACATGCACCTTTTGCCTTTAACAAAAAACACTAATAGTCAATTTTGGCCCATATTGGCTTACATTGTTGGTACCAGTAAAATTGTTTTTCCAGTGGGCATTTATCATGGTTTCACTAAACCCAAAGATAGTGATGAGTTTTTATCAGATTTTATTGTTAAAGCTAAAGATTTATTAAGTAATGGGATTATAATAAATGGTGTAAATAGAAAAGTATTTATCAAAGGTTTTGTGTGCGATTCCCCTGCAAAGTCATTTCTGCTGAAAACGAAAGGACATTCGGGCTTTTCATCATATAATCGATGTACTATAGAAGGGGAATATTTTCAAAACAGGGTATGTTTTCCATATTCTAGAAACAAATGTCCTAAAAGAACTCATGAATCATATGCACAAATGATGTATGAAGACTATCATATTGGTGGTAGTATTTCAAGACTTATTGAACTGCCTGGATTAAACTTAGTTCAATCATTTAGTCTTGATTATATGCACTTAGTTTTAATTGGAGTTACCCGTAAACTTGTATTGTTATGGTTGAACAAGGGACCATTGCATGTACGTCTACCTAGTCGATCTGCACATAAATTAACAGCTTCATTACTAGCTTTAAAAAAATATATTCCTTCAGATTTTTCAAGGAAACCCAGGGAAATTCAGGGCATAGGTAGGTGGAAAGCGACTGAGTTAAGATTATTTTTACTGTATATTGGACCCATTGTACTTGAAGGTGTTATTAATAAGGATTGTTACGATCATTTCATGATTCTACATGTTGCCATGATCATACTTTTGAGTCCAACCCGCCAATGTTATTTAGACTATGCTGAACAAATGCTAGATTACTTTGTTGAGAAATTTGAAAATCTTTATGGCCATCATCATGTATCTCATAACGTTCATGGGATTTTGCACTTATGTGATGATTATCAACATTTTGGCCCCCTTGACAACTGTAGCGCCTTTGTGTTTGAAAATTATATGAAAAACTTAAAATCCAAAGTCCGCAAAAATGAGAAACCACTAGAACAGCTAATAAACAGATATTCTGAAATATATATTCAACATCCACATAATACTAAGTGATACAAATACATGTGTGATATTATCAAAACCTCATAGAAATGTTCCATTAATTGGCAGTAACAATACGATGATTCAGTACAAAAAATGTACCATTAATAATATAAATATCAGCATAAATACATCTCAAGATAACTATATTATATTGATTGAAAGTGGAGATGTTGTTAAATGTAGTACTTATTGGGAAATTGTTTAAAAAAAAACAACAATTTTATAATAAACCGGTCGATTCATCATTATTTGATATATATATTGTAGATCAACTCAGTGAAGAGTTAAATGAATGGAATATAAATAATGTAAAAAAAAAGTTATGGTAGTTACACATAATTCTAAATCAATTGCATTGCCATTAATAAGTTCTTAAAATTACTTATTTTAATACCTATAATTGTAAATAAGATTGAACTTAATATTTAAATAATTTTGTTAGATAAATGTAGTTATAGTTTTTTTTAAAGTTTAAAATAGATAATTTAACTAAATCAAAATGTTAAATTTGTTTCTAAATTTTATAATTAAAAAGGAAAATTATTGAGGATATTTTATAATTAACTTTATTATTATGTTTTACCGTACCTATTCAGTATTTACTGCTATACAATAACTGAATAATGAGTGAATTGAATAATATTATAACTCTATAAATTACATTTTGTAGCTAATCATAATTAATATGATTTTTAATTTATATTCTTGTAGCAAGAAACTTGAAAATATTATGAAAAAATGTGGAGTATTGTTCATTTTGTAAAAGATAATACTATAGAAGTAATTCCTGATTTTTGGATTAAAAAAAAGGATAAGAGTTGTGCTTGGCCTGTAAATAAAAAAATTGCAAGAAGATTAATTGAAAAAAGAAGTAATCCTAATGATATAGAATTTAAATAGTTTCCATCAAGAATTGTTGGGCAATTTAGTAAGTATTAATAATTTTATTCCTACTGAGTTTTATCTTGTCTAATTTAAATGTATTTAAATAGAAAGCTATAGTGAAGCAACTAAAAAGGCTGATGAACTAATGACAAAAACAGATATATCGTCTTGTGATGATGAAAGAAATAAGTCTATTTTAAAAAAAATGAGAAGTCCTCCAAAGTTATTAACAAAAGGTAAAGTATTCATAATTTTATATACATTTTTTAATTTATAACACTATAAATTACATTTATATTGATACTTTGAATGCTAACAGATATACAGAAAACACATAATAATAAATTGAATAGTTTACTTAATGCAAATTTTAACCATGAACTAATTGATGAAAATTCATATGATTCTGATAAAGACCCCGAATACATCCAACCGTTGCTTTTGAAAAGTATAAATAGTTAATAAATTATTCAATTATCTACAACTATATAATATAATATTGCATACCCATATTATACATGTGTAATCGTACTTATTGTTACTTTCAGAAAACGCTTTGTCTACTGGTATATCAACTATAACAAAATATAATAGTCCTGCAAAGAATTCTCCAACTAAAGAAATAATTGTAGATAAAAATCAGGACTTTTCTCAGCCACTTGCTGCAGTAATATCTCAATCAAATCAAAAAAACAATACACCTAAGTTTTTTTCTGTAAAAAGGGCCTTATTTGAAACTCATGAGACATTTAATCATGGTAAATATAATAACAAGCTTGTTATAAATATAGACGGTAAATATGAATAATTGTGTATTGTGCATAAAATATTTATATTTAGTAGGTAGTTACAATTTTAAATATTCACGCTTTTAGGAAATGATGAGTCTTCAAACAAAAGACATTATTCCAAAATGAAGTCTCCAATTAGGAAAAAAACTACAAAAGATATTGATCAAGACTTTTCTCAGCCTTTATCCCAATCATATCATAATAAAAATGATAACTCTAAGTTTTCTTTGGAAAAAGCTTTATCCGAAACTGATGATTTTAACCAAGGTTAATTTAATAAGCAGTTTATTATTAGTTACTTTAGTAGATAGATGTATTATTATAAATATATTGATTGTAAAATATCTAGAATTTATGGTAAATTGTAAAATGTATTGTGTGTACCATATTTATTTGTGATTTAATAATTAATTGTAAATTATTCATTCTTTTAGAAAACGCTGAATCTCCATATTCAAGACATACCATTTTGAATTATCCTATTGGAAAAATAGTCGTGGAAAATAATGACCAGAGTTTTTCTTATTCACATTCAAGATCACAATCAAATGATAGAAACAATAAAAGTGAGTTTTCTTCTGCAAAAAGGACCACCATATTTGATACAATTGAAACTGATGAGATATTTAACCAAGGTAAATATTATAAGAAGGTTATTGTAAATATAGATGTGATGGTAGTTGGTAGATGTAATAATTGTATTTTATGTAAACTATTTTAATTTGATAATTAATGGTCAATTTAAAAATGTATATAGTTGTGTTTTAGTAACTAATTGTAAATTATTCATGCTTTTAGACAACACCGAGTCTTCAGAAAAAATATATTCCATATTGAACTCTCCCATTGGAAAAATAGTTGTGAAGGATAATGACAAGAACTTTTCTCAACTACATTCAATGTCACAATCAAATAATAAAAACAGGAATACACCTAGGTTTTCTTCTGCAAAAACTTCTACAGACAAATTGATGTTGAATTGTGGTATTTTTATTTTTACAATTTTTAAATAGAACGGTTATTTTATGATTACAATCATTATTTTTTTTAGATTTCCAAACATTCGTAATAAATTTACTAACAAAAATGAAGTATGACATATCTGGCATTAATTCAAAGACAAACGCTACACATATTCTTTTAAATTCATATGTAACCAGTTCTGGGAATTCAATTATTCAAGGACAACTGAATAATAACCAAATATCCAAAACTTCAGACTATTACAATTTATTACCCATTCAAACTAAGAAGATCTTCAGATTGCAGAAAATAGAATTACTGATAAGATTATAAGATCTAATTTGGTATGTGTTACTTAAATATATGTTATATAATTTAGTTAATTGTGAACATTACATTTTTTAGTAACGTTATATCTAAATTATATTTATTATTGTTATCGCAGGTACTTCAACTGTCTTTTGTAACGGGACAAAACGGGTGGCCTATACGAATAGCTCGCGCTCTCTAGTAGTGGCCGGATACGCCAACAAGAATACCGTAGTACCTACCAGCCATAGTAGGTACATTTTGTTTTCAAGTTACAACATTCCAAAATGAATCGTTGTACACAAACGTCACAAACACCCGCCACGATGCCCCAAACGTGAGAAAAACGTGATAAAAATATCACCCTGTATATTTATAAAACTAATATTTATTATAAAGCATTTAAAAAAAAAACAATCTATGTGATCTTATGTAAAAATGAATAAAACAAAAAAAATGTATCAAGAATATAAAATTGCAAATAATTATAAACGATATAATATAATAATATATTATAAAAAAAGAAATTTTGAGCTAGGACTTAAGCTGTTTAACGTATTAAAATATTTTTTAAATACAGTTATTATAAAAGCTTAAACTTTATTTGATTTATTTAATCTGAAAGATGCATGTGCTATCCATGTGGCGAGAGGTCTATCAAATTCTTTGTTGATAACATTTTTAAATTTTGGATGAACACGTAATGCATCTGAAAATGATTAAAATTCTAAATATAATTTTGATTGAAAGCAGTAGTTCAACTATATTATACAACTGATATACATAAATAAGTGTTCATTCACACTCAAGAGTTTATAAAGATATTATTTTAATAGTACAATAGTATAATACTAATAACTTACCTATCAATAAATTATAGCATTCGCGTTTGGAAAAATTCTTCTTCTTTTTGAATCCCAATAAGGAGTACAAAGTAAGGACTTCATCGGAAAACATCTTTATCATTAATCTTCGAACGCTATCTCCAACATCTTTAATGCCAACTAACAAAGTGTAACGATGAAAAACACAGGTATTTGTTTTTATGTAATATACGGTGTGTTTTTATTATTACACAAATTTATAATAATTTATAGTATTCGTATACAATATTTTCTTTTGATATAAGATTTATGCTATTCAAGCCACAGCGATAATAGGTTGAATGTATATAATGTTTTTTTTAATACAATATATTCTTTTTATTAAAATAACTGCTCTTTGAGCTACAAATAATAGTTTTTAATACGTTTTAAAAGAAATCAAAAAGACAAGACTCACGGTAATATCTGTGTATGCAGATGATTGGAGTATTGACGGTAGGTTTTTACTGCAACAAAGACGTTCGGTCTGTTTGTCAGCTCACGAAGTATGTCGGCAGCAAATATACGTAGACTGCAATCGGGCGGTGTCGAAAACTCGTCCTCGATGCTGAATCGTTAGTTTTTTTGTACCTCCGATGATCCTCAACAACAACCTTGTATCTCCCACAAGATATCTGGCGGAAGTATGTGTTCAATTGATTTTAACGACGCTCAGAAAAAAAAACAATTATCCGCGGGGGTCAACATAGCGGCGGTTATTATATGATTTATCCCGTGACGGTTACAACGCACTCAACGGTAATAAATATTAAATTACGGGTATCGGTCCGTAGCGACGCACGCGCTTATCCCTGCGTATCGGACGACAGATTATTATGCCTACCGGCGATCGGAAATATCGGCGGCATATTGTGGCGAGTGTTATCCGCAACTACCTGGAGACATACAGCTTGACCAATACAGGGGCGAGCTGTATCACTGTAGAGTCCAAGGTAGCGGGATGTTGAGAGAGTTTTTTCCTCTCCTATACCGTGAGTGAGTAGCCTGAACAGTACGGGCGAACCGTACCACTACTCACGCTGCCGGATAAGGAGAGAATATGATAACAAGTGCGAGGACTCCGCGGCGGGATCCCTCTAGGCAGCGACGATTAAGTTAAACTGTTAATAAAGCGAATAATCGACGGTCGGTGAATCGGTCGAACTGTGTGCCGGCGGCGTGTATACGACCGGTATATCTGTGGTTCGTGAACTGTAGATAACAGGCAGATTGTCGGTTACTAATAGGTGCTGTTAGCTTGTTTTTCTCACGTTTGGGGCATCGTGGCGGGTGTTTGTGACGTTTGTGTACAACGATTCATTTTGGAATGTTGTAACTTGAAAACAAAATGTACCTACTATGGCTGGTAGGTACTACGGTATTGTTGTTGGCGTATCCGGCCACTACTAGAGAGCGCGAGCTATTCGTATAGGCCACCCGTTTTGTCCCGTTACAAAAGACAGTTGAAGTACCTGCGATAACAATAATAAATATAATTTAGATATAACGTTACTAAAAATTGTAATGTTCACAATTAACTAAATTATATAACATATATTTAAGTAACACATACCAAATTAGATCTTATAATCTTATCAGTAATTCTATTTTCTGCAATCTGAAGATCTTCTTAGTTTGAATGGGTAATAAATTGTAATAGTCTGAAGTTTGGGATATTTGGTTATTATTCAGTTGTCCTTGAATAATTGAATTCCCAGAACTGGTTACATATGAATTTAAAAGAATATGTGTAGCGTTTGTCTTTGAATTAATGCATTTAATTCAATTAATGAATTAATAATTATTATTCATATTTACCGTCTATATTTATAACAAGCTTGTTATTATATTTACCATGATTAAATGTCTCATGAGTTTCAAATAAGGCCCTTTTTACAGAAAAAAACTTAGGTGTATTGTTTTTTTGATTTGATTGAGATATTACTGCAGCAAGTGGCTGAGAAAAGTCCTGATTTTTATCTACAATTATTTCTTTAGTTGGAGAATTCTTTGCAGGACTATTATATTTTGTTATAGTTGATATACCAGTAGACAAAGCGTTTTCTGAAAGTAACAATAAGTACGATTACACATGTATAATATGGGTATGCAATATTATATTATATAGTTGTAGATAATTGAATAATTTATTAACTATTTATACTTTTCAAAAGCAACGGTTGGATGTATTCGGGGTCTTTATCAGAATCATATGAATTTTCATCAATTAGTTCATGGTTAAAATTTGCATTAAGTAAACTATTCAATTTATTATTATGTGTTTTCTGTATATCTGTTAGCATTCAAAGTATCAATATAAATGTAATAGTGTTATAAATTAAAAAATGTATATAAAATTATGAATACTTTACCTTTTGTTAATAACTTTGGAGGACTTCTCATTTTTTTTAAAATAGACTTATTTCTTTCATCATCACAAGACGATATATCTGTTTTTGTCATTAGTTCATCAGCCTTTTTAGTTGCTTCACTATAGCTTTCTATTTAAATACATTTAAATTAGACAAGATAAAACTCAGTAGGAATAAAATTATTAATACTTACTAAATTTCCCAACAATTCTTGATGGAAACTATTTAAATTCTATATCATTAGGATTACTTCTTTTTTCAATTAATCTTCTTGCAATTTTTTTATTTACAGGCCAAGCACAACTCTTATCCTTTTTTTTAATCCAAAAATCAGGAATTACTTCTATAGTATTATCTTTTACAAAATGAACAATACTCCACATTTTTTCATAATATTTTCAAGTTTCTTGCTACAAGAATATAAATTAAAAATCATATTAATTATGATTAGCTACAAAATGTAATTTATAGAGTTATAATATTATTCAATTCACTCATTATTCAGTTATTGTATAGCAGTAAATACTGAATAGGTACGGTAAAACATAATAATAAAGTTAATTATAAAATATCCTCAATAATTTTCCTTTTTAATTATAAAATTTAGAAACAAATTTAACATTTTGATTTAGTTAAATTATCTATTTTAAACTTTAAAAAAAACTATAACTACATTTATCTAACAAAATTATTTAAATATTAAGTTCAATCTTATTTACAATTATAGGTATTAAAATAAGTAATTTTAAGAACTTATTAATGGCAATGCAATTGATTTAGAATTATGTGTAACTACCATAACTTTTTTTTTTACATTATTTATATTCCATTCATTTAACTCTTCACTGAGTTGATCTACAATATATATATCAAATAATGATGAATCGACCGGTTTATTATAAAATTGTTGTTTTTTTTTAAACAATTTCCCAATAAGTACTACATTTAACAACATCTCCACTTTCAATCAATATAATATAGTTATCTTGAGATGTATTTATGCTGATATTTATATTATTAATGGTACATTTTTTGTACTGAATCATCGTATTGTTACTGCCAATTAATGGAACATTTCTATGAGGTTTTGATAATATCACACATGTATTTGTATCACTTAGTATTATGTGGATGTTGAATATATATTTCAGAATATCTGTTTATTAGCTGTTCTAGTGGTTTCTCATTTTTGCGGACTTTGGATTTTAAGTTTTTCATATAATTTTCAAACACAAAGGCGCTACAGTTGTCAAGGGGGCCAAAATGTTGATAATCATCACATAAGTGCAAAATCCCATGAACGTTATGAGATACATGATGATGGCCATAAAGATTTTCAAATTTCTCAACAAAGTAATCTAGCATTTGTTCAGCATAGTCTAAATAACATTGGCGGGTTGGACTCAAAAGTATGATCATGGCAACATGTAGAATCATGAAATGATCGTAACAATCCTTATTAATAACACCTTCAAGTACAATGGGTCCAATATACAGTAAAAATAATCTTAACTCAGTCGCTTTCCACCTACCTATGCCCTGAATTTCCCTGGGTTTCCTTGAAAAATCTGAAGGAATATATTTTTTTAAAGCTAGTAATGAAGCTGTTAATTTATGTGCAGATCGACTAGGTAGACGTACATGCAATGGTCCCTTGTTCAACCATAACAATACAAGTTTACGGGTAACTCCAATTAAAACTAAGTGCATATAATCAAGACTAAATGATTGAACTAAGTTTAATCCAGGCAGTTCAATAAGTCTTGAAATACTACCACCAATATGATAGTCTTCATACATCATTTGTGCATATGATTCATGAGTTCTTTTAGGACATTTGTTTCTAGAATATGGAAAACATACCCTGTTTTGAAAATATTCCCCTTCTATAGTACATCGATTATATGATGAAAAGCCCGAATGTCCTTTCGTTTTCAGCAGAAATGACTTTGCAGGGGAATCGCACACAAAACCTTTGATAAATACTTTTCTATTTACACCATTTATTATAATCCCATTACTTAATAAATCTTTAGCTTTAACAATAAAATCTGATAAAAACTCATCACTATCTTTGGGTTTAGTGAAACCATGATAAATGCCCACTGGAAAAACAATTTTACTGGTACCAACAATGTAAGCCAATATGGGCCAAAATTGACTATTAGTGTTTTTTGTTAAAGGCAAACCATCTACACTTATAAATAGGTGTATATCACTGAATCCAGGTGATGCAAATCTTTGTATACCAGCAGTTAATCCAAAATGATAATACTCCCCTGAAGCAACATATCGAAGCTTTGTACCACTTAATCGTGGTGTAGCTAAAAGTGTACTACAATCTCTTGGCAAAGTTTTTGTATTTATATTATCATACATTTTCATTAAATGTAGTAAACTGTTTACAGTTGATTGTGGAACATTGCAATCTACTGCCCACACAGCAAGGTCTTTCTCAAAATTATTATTTAATTTATTTTCTACAATGACTGATAGTAATGGTATTTGTTGTTTCCCTATCACATTTAGATTCTCTTGGATATGTGTTACGGTGTTCTCATAAGACGAATCAACTATTTGAGGATCAGAGTTTAAGTTTGTTGTTTTTGGTGAATGGTAATCAATAGATTCAGTAATTTCATTTTCACAGCTGTCGGTTTCAATACTTATGACTGGTTCATTTTTAGAATATATATTACTGATGAGGTCAAGTTCTTTCTTAATTTTCCTTCTCTTAGAGCGGTTACTCGACATTTTATTGAATTATTTATTTAAATTTTTAAAAATTTAAAAGAACTATTAACATTATATGCTCCGATATACTAAACGATCAATTTCTACAGTATATCCTAATAATTTGTTAAATTAAATCTTTTTAGTTAATATTTTTTTATGTTTGTAAAATTATTTTATCATTTCCTAAATATTACCAAGTGTTGATTATTAATTTCATAAAATGTTAAAAAAGTTGTTCAATTTATTCATAAATTTATAGCTGGATTAAAGTTTAAATATAAGTTACCAAACTGTTTAGTATACTTATAACTTATTTGTTTTTATTTACATAATTTGTTTTAGTAAAATATGAGTTCCTGTCATATTTGTTTGTATTTAATAATTTCATTAATGAACTTGTATTATTTGTCAAATATAAAATATATTTACATTGACCATAAATGGGAAAAATGATGACTGTTTATAGAGATATGGCCATAGAAAGGAAAAATTCTATTTTAAAATATTAATACAAATTTCTCATTCAATAATCAATAATAATGTTCTTAAGACTATTTAAAATTCAAACCAAGTATTATTGAACTTATGAAGGGTATAAATGGTCAATTTTCAATTTTTTTTTTAATGATTGCGTTGATAGAATAATTAAATATTAATAGAAAAAAATTCTTAAGGTGGCCACAGATGGTGACTCCTATAATATCAGATATAATATAGACGGTAAGATACTTACTAAATTATTTATATGTGATTACTTTAGTAATATGTGATGTTATTTTCTTATATAACATAGGTTATATATATAGGTTATATATTATAAATATTAGTACCTACCGAAATGTAAAATTAATATACAATTATTTTAACTCTTTTTGAGTATATTTTTAATTATCATAATTTTATTGACTGTAGTTTCTACTGTTGGGTGGATAATTCATAATTTGTAATAATAATTATTTAATTATTTTAATTGTAATATTTAAAAAAAATTATATTAATTACATACATAGATAGAAAAAAAAGTATGTTGCTGCGCGCGGGTCGACAATATCGACACATATTCGGCTAGTCGTATTTTTGGAGCGGCGATACGGGAAAGGTTATTTAAGTCAACATAACATTACATTACATTAAATTAGAGGCAATTCATTAATAAATTGAAAAATTAAACATAATAGATAAAATAATTGCAAAATTATAATAAAATCAATTGATTAAAAACTTAAAAATTAAAAATTAAAAATTAAAAAATTTTCAAGTTTCTGATTTTTTCCTTTGTATTTACCTAACTACCTATCTGTATGCAAAATTTGAACTTTCTAGGTCATCTGGAACTGGGTTAGAATTTTGATCTATAGGTAAGTCAGTGATAAAAATGACGATTTTCGGACGTTAATATCTAAATAACGGTTTGAAGTGTGTTTATGAAATTTAGAGCACATATGTATCTCGTTAGTCTCAATATATGAGCCAAATTTGACATGTTTATGTGGAATAGTTTTTGAGTTATGAGGGGGTCAAAAGTGGCTCCAAATGGTTCGTGTAATATTACACACGGTGCTGCTCGTCAGTTCTGTTAGCTAGAACTTGGCTTGACACGCTATCGCGTGTCTAGATAAATAATTCAAAATAATACACAAAATAAAATATAACTCACAGCAACCGCAAGGTAAAAATAATCTAACAAATAATATGTAGCCCTTCTGGCCCAACAGAGTAATAAAGTATGTAGGTAACAATTTTGGCCTACTAATGAATATGTATAATATAATAAATAACAATAAAAAACTCACAATTTGGTGGAGCACAGTCTGGCCAGCTGGTCCTAGCTATATAATAGGAAAAATTCACACACTCACACAGAAAACTAATGACAGATTAAAAATATATAATAAAATAAGTGTCGATTAGCGCCTTGGACAATATAATTAAAACGGCGATTCGCGCACGTAAAAAGGTATAATAAATTTGGCGATTCGCGCAGACCGAAACAATATAATCGCAGCGATTTGCGCCGACAAAACAATATAATATAAGGTAAAATAGTTATATTATTATAAAGATTATGGCGATTAGCGCCTCACAAAAAATATTATATGTTAAATTACAAACGGCGATTAGCGCACGTTTAAATAGGTACCATTTTACTTCGGTACTACGGAACGGACTGGTTGCCTGGGCGGCCGTCTTAAATAATAATAATTCGCTCAGACGGTATGGCGGCAGCGACGATCAACTTATAATCTATATTCTATACATTACATAATTCACAAGACACGGTAATTAATACAAAAATAAAACAATTATACGTGACTGTGCGTGTGTCACATAAAACACTAAGTCAGTTTGAACTTGGTGCAAAAAAAATTCACCAAATCGAAAACGCTATTAGTCCATGTCCATATAGTATTACAATTGTACGCTCGATTGTACGTATGATAAAAAAATCGAGATTTTTTTTAGATAGTTTATAGTCCCGTCGCGAGTCCCGTTTATAGTATTCCTATAATCACTAATAACTGAACACAAATAATTATTTTTAGATTATTTTTTTAGACGTTTTATTCCATAGAGTTATGGCCATATGCGAGACAACATAGAGCTATAGAATATAATATAATACTCGATATAATATGATAATATTATAATATGATAATATGTCGGTCTTATGGTAGTTTGTATTCGTTTTAATTTTAACAAAAACACGAGTGGGCACTTGTTACTTACTTAATATAGTAAGCATTTTAGATTCTGAGTGGAGCGAAGGATCTTATGGTTTTACAATGATGTTTACGGATGTTTATTTTTGACATGTATATGTCCGAGTATATGTCTTATGGCGGGAGGTCATTCTGTTAATTTGTCCGACACCGAGAATGTTACCACTTACCATGACGTCATTAGTGCGTTCACGTGTGCGTGTGTGTGTGCGTCGATAGGTGGGGACCGGTCCATTCCGAACTCCGTTCAGAATCGTTTTTTATCGAATGCAATCATTGCATTCAAATCTCGATTCAAATCGAATATAATAATACAGTATCCTGTCCGAGGACCGAAAGGACGATGAACAAACAAACTTCCACAATCACTGAGCATAGCTAGAGTGACTTAACCGATTTTTTTAATAATCATGTCGATCGATAATAATCAAGTCGACGATAATCACCGCACGGTCGGAAAGACCCGTCCTTCTTGGGAACCAATAAGAGAGGGCTAGCCCAAGCGCTGGAAGACGGTCGGCAAATTCCTTGTTCCTGCATGAGTTGGAAATCGCGGCCCTCGATGTCGAGTCGATCGGGTGGCAGTCGTCGCGGGCGCGCGAAAAGGGGAGGTCCTTTTGTTTCGAGGACGTGCTCAACCCCGTGTCAAAATGATTCGGGAACGGGCGACTCACGGGTCACGCTTGGAAAGTCCCGTAGCAATCGATCCCAATCCGGAGCGCGGGCGACGGTGGAAAGGGAGGTGCCTGTCGACGGTGTGGAGGTCACTGCACAGGTGACCGCTCGTTTGTCGGTGCGGTCGACGAGTAGGCCGAAGTAGTGTAAAAAATTAGCTCCGATGATTGAGCGCGAAACACCTGCCATCTCAAAGGTCCATGTAAATGTGCGCGTGAGCCCCAGGTCGAGGATGAGAGTTTTCGGTCCGAACGTCTTGATTCGTGTTCCGTTTGCCGCTGTGAGTTGCACGTCGGACGGCTGGCGCCAGCCGTAGTTGTGTGGAATCACCGAAATCTCGTCGCCCGTGTCGATGAGGAACAGCTTGCCGGAACGTTGGTCGTTGATGTGTACCCGCGTAGTGCTACTAACGGCGTACAGGGCGGGTGTCCTGTGCGCGCCTTTCAGTTTTCCGCAGGTGCGGAAGCGGCACTCTCCCGTGAATCCGGTTTGACGCTGCACGGCTGGCGTTACGAGCGCGCTTTACTGCCGAACCTCGCGTGGTAGTAGCATGGTTGCCCCGGCTGCTGCACCCTCCAGTGGAGCTGACGATTTTCGTAAGGGACTGTACCTGCAGGGACAGCGCAGACACATAACTGGCCAGGTCATTGAACTGCTCCTTAGACAGCGCGTCGACGCTCTGCGGATTGGAAGCTTCCAAAATTCGGTCCGCGCGCGTGGCCAGGTCGTCCAACGGCGCGACGAGGCCGGCGATGATGGCCGTAACGTTCGACGGAAGTTTCTGTAGCCAAAATTCTTTCAAGGCGTCTTCGCCTATGCCGGGAGGCATGCTGCTGCACATGTCACGAAGTAGTTGCGAAGGTCGGCGGTCTCCCAAGCCTCCAGGTTTGACGATTTCGCGGAAGAGCAGTTATCTCGGAACTTCATAGACGCTGATGAGACCGGTGAGAATGTCGGTATACGGGGCGGCCGTGTTCAAGAGGTCGCCGATGTTACGCACTGCCTCTTCGTCCAAGGAGCTGACGACGAAGTTAATTTTGCTCACGTTCGTCGAAATACGCTGAGTCGCCAACATGGACACCGCGTAGGTAAACCAGAGGGCCGGGGATCGTTTCCAAAAAGCCGGGAGCCGCATGGTCGAAATTGCCTCGACGGCTGGGTTCCCGACGACGTTGGCGTTCGGGTTGTTTGCCTGTGCGTCGTCGTTCATGACGGTTTTAACGCGGAAAGGAAAAAAATTGAGACGAAGGTGCGACCGGGCGCGACGCGAACACTGCGGTACACGTGTTTTCCGAAAGGCGCGGGAGCACTTGGCGCGGGCCTCGGATACGACGGTTTTCGACTTCGTACCCGTCGAAATAAGAAAAAAGAATACTCGAGGTCACCAATGTGGAGGTTCCGCCGTTATCGCGGGCGTCCTCCAACGTTCGTACGATTAAGTCAGTATTCGAGCGGAGTTTGTGCAAGAAAAAGAATGGTTTGCTGTACAAAGGCATGTTTATTAAATTAATGCAATTCGGATGTGTGTATTTACAGTTATGTCGATCGATGATCGAAAGTGAGCGGTCGGTCACGTGGGTTTCGTGGTGTATGTAGCGTGTTTCGTAAACGGCAAAAGATGCCGTCGGTACTCGGAGTGGACGGTGTACGTGTCGGTTGACGGTTACGGAAGAAAAAAAAAGGACGAGCGCCGGCCGCCGCGGCGGCGTGGAGGCCGGCTCTGGGCGCGAAAACAATGTGACCAACCGCTTTACAATGTCGCCGACGACGGAAGGAGGTCATGTGGCGACGGTTCGCCACAAGCCCAATAAGTGCACTTTGGGATTTGACCGTTTGGAATAATTGGGATTTCAAATATCAAAAGGGACAATACAACCGGATAAGAAGACAGAGGTCATATCCACGTTTCCGCGACCGAAAAATGAGCATGAGGTTCGACGCTTCCTCGGACTCGCCGGTTATTTTAGACGTTTTATTGCAAAACTACTCAAAACTAGCGACACCGTTAACGATACTTACCTGTAAGGACACGGCGTTCACCTGGGGAAATGAACAACAACAGTCGTTCGACGAACTTAAGCGAATACTGTGTAGTGAACCAGTGGTCGCTATGTACAATCCGACGGCACCGGTTACCCAGGTATACACCGACGCGAGCAGTGTGGCGCTGTCCGGAGTCCTATTGCAAGGATTAACGCCCAACATATTGCATATGGTTTACGCAGTGAGTAAAAAAACGACCGACGCAGAATCGCGATACCATTCTAGCCGCCTCGAACTGTACGCGGTGATATGGACGCTCGACCGGTTGAGACCGTTTTTGCTTGGTATACGATTTACTATTCTGACAGACTGTCAATCACTCGTTTACCTTAACGTGCACAAAACCACGAAACCACATGTAGCACGATGGTTCGAAGTGCTACAGGAGTTTGATTTCGAGATCAAATACCGGCCGGGGACTCGTATGGCACACGTAGACGCGCTGAGCAGAGTCAATGATGGCGAACAAGATGACATCAGCTCGGTGGAGGCCGACCTGTCAAAAAGATTGGACGTTTTAGTAGCATTATCTCCAACCGACCGTGTTAGGTTCATGCAACAGTCTGACGAAAAAACTAAATTACTGATTAACCTACTTCAGACAGATACAGAATTGACCGTTGCCGAAAAAGGGATGGTGAAGGATTACCAGCTCACGGGTGGAGTTCTGTACCGGCTCCACGAAGGGAGAGCGTTGTCGGTGGTGCCATAAACGATGAGGAAAGGCGTGGTCATTGGCGCAAACGACTACGGGGGTTATCACGCCGTGGAGCGAATAATAACAATAATCACGAGGGATTATTGGTTCGCTGGATTGAGACGGTACGTACGTCAACACGTTCGCATGTGCCTCGATTGCTTGGTCCATAAACGCACCTCCGGAAAGAAAACAGGTTTGCTACATCCGATTCCGACCGGACAGAGACCGTTTCAGGTGATACACGTCAATCACTTGGGTCCCTTCGAGACGAGTACAAAATCGAACAGGTATTTACTAGTGGTCACCGACAATCTGACTAAGTATATTCACCTGTGCCCGTGCCGTTCGACCGACACGGCTGGCGTGATCCGAAACATGGTCAAATTCTGCGATGAACGAGGAATGCCCGAACGTATAATAAGTGACCGCGGTTCGTGCTTCACCGCGAACGCCTTCCAAGAGTTCTGCCGATCCCGAGAGATAAACCATACATTAAACTCGACAAGACACCCTTAGGCCAACGGACAGGTCGAGTGGGCAAATCGAACTATTACGCCGATATTAAGTATGTCTACGGAGAACCAACGACGTTGGGAAGCGAAAATTGGAGAGATCGAACGGTTCCTCTACTCCGCGCCTAACAAAACCACTACGAAGTCGCCCTTCGAGGCGTTACACGGCTATCAGCCCCGATTACACGGTGGTACGTTGTCCAGTCTCAGCCTGACTAGGAACGAGTGGGTCGAGCCGCTCGAAATGCATCAGTTAGTGCAAAAAAATATTATCAACGGGCAGCAACGGATGAAAAAAACCTACGACTTAAAACGTATCGACGGTATAAAATTCGACATCGGTGAAGTTGTGGTGATGTTGCGGCAACCGACACCGGAACAACCGTCAAACTGCAAGAGAAGTATCGGGAACGACCACTTCAAGTCATCGAAGTTTTGCCGTCCGACACCTATCGTGTCACCGAAATCGCAAGCGACGGAAAAGAATTATACGCGATGACTGCCCACGTGTCGCAACTGAAATCGTGGAAGATTCTCAGTGAGCCAGGGGACGAAGGAGAGGAGTCCGACGAGGAGGATCAGCCGGAGACAGAGAGGTCAACGACCCACGGCGCGCGCTCCGATGAGGATCAACCGGAGGTAGACGAGACTACAACGCAAGGTAAACTGACTGAAGGGGGGTCGCGTCCGACGCGTCAAAAACGTATGCCCAACAGGCTTAAAAATTTTGAACTTATGTAAGTTCTGATTGTTGAAATATACAATTAATATGTAGTATATGTAGTCAGCCTTGACACGTGTGTACAATATAGTAACTAGTTATGTACGAGCATAAGACTCACTTTCTTCACGGATGTAACATGACCTCGGTCGTGCATATATATAGGGCCTTTGATGTATGTAATATTCACTTGCACAGACGCTGTCATACCGAGTGTACGCGGTGTGTGTGTATAGTCACAGTTTAATTGTCCAGTTGTACGTTATTATATATTATACTTATACATAATCATATTGTCGTGTTATTACTTATTATATTAATGCTAACATCATTAGACTTCTGACGCAAAATTAAATAATAGGTCACGTGCAAAAAAATTGGTATATGTTTTGGTGTCTAGCAGGTCAGTCACCTTCCTCGACGTTGGACGTAGCAACCCTGGTAGGCAATCTGACTTCGTCGGATAGTGCGACGTCCGGGTCAAGGCATGAAAACGCCAAATGACGTAAATCAAATGTATATAAATAATAACATTTCGGGCGCCCGTGCTAGTCGTAATATATTCGCCGTGATTTGTTGAGTGTCTAGCAAGTCGGGCGGCCACGTTTAATAGTTTTTGTCGTTTATAGTAGTAGAGCGATTTAGAAGCGAAACTCGATAAGCTGATTGGGATTTTGTTTCCATATGATCCTCCGAAAAACACGGAAACGTTTCCGTTAATCATATTTATATGACGAAAAAAAATCGAACTTTTCGTCGCATATTTTCGTTTCCGTTTATAGTAATAACGACACTGTCCGCTCTCCGATCTCCTCCGCGGCACTCGACTCGAGCGAAATACTGAAGCGTGCTCGATCGACGGTGAAACTCGAATTTTGAAAAAAATCGTAAAATTTTAGTTATGATATGATAAGGCTGAAGTGAAATCGAAAGGTAATAATAAAAAAAAAAGTGAAAAAAAATTCCGGCGGCCTTGCTACCTACCTACTTACCTACTGAGTTGAGAACGCGATATTCGTGAAAAAAAATTGAACCTTCCGGCAGGTACGTTACCCTGGCCGCCCTTTGTCAGAATTTTCCAAAGTAAATCATATCATTAGTTAGTAACCGATTCGTAACCATTCGTAACCACAAATTCGGAATTCGTAACTTGATTTCCGCCACGGAAAATCCATTTTTCTTCCGGGGGTGCAGCGGTAACATTGCACCAGCACCCCAATTAAAGGGATGTGTACTTATCGCAACCAAAATTGAACCAATGTTTAGTAACCGATTCGTAACCACAAATTCGGAATTCGTAACTTGATTTCCACCGCGGAAAATCCATTTTTCTTCCGGGGGTGCAGCGGTAACATTGCACCAGCCCCCCAATTAAAGGGAAGTGACCTTATCGCAACCAAAATAGTATCAATGTTTAGTAACCGATTTGTAACCACAAATTCGGAATTCGTGACTTGATTTCCACCGCGGAAAATCCATTTTTCCCGTGCTGCAGTAACGTTACACCAGCACCCTAATCAGTGGCGCCGAGCTAATTTAAAAATAGCCGGGCAGACTAGGTAAAAAATATAAGGCACCAGTGCACTACGCGTACATTTAAAAATGTTCAAGTATCTACATATCTACAGTCGTTTTCGAACCGTTGTCGTGTGCACACGTTTATACGTAATCTTGGTGTATCGTCGCTTATCTTTGTTCCTAATATTAATAATGGTTTCGTGTGTTGTCTGTGCGATTACTTTAAAACGAGGTGAAACCGGGTCGATTACCTGTTTATCGTGTAATGGTATTTTTCACATACAGTGCGTTAAAATTAATCAGGATGATATTGACTATTTAAATTATATATAAAAAAAATTGGTCATGTTCAAACTACAAAAAAACCAGAAAAAGATTCTAAATCAGACACCCAGTCTGACAATATTTCCTCACCGGATGTTAAGTTGATCTTAAAACAGTTAAACCTCTTAAAATTTGAACAATCTAAACTGATAAATCTCGTTAACAAACAAACTGCGAAATTAGACGCGTTTGAACGAAAATTCACCGAAGTTTTTTCCCAATTAGCCACAATCAAAGATGACAATATTCTTCCCCATAATAATTTAAATAGTTTAACAGCTCGACTTGAGGCCATTGAACTTAACCGCTCCACTCCAGATGAAGACTTATTCTCGGACTTCGTTGACCGCCAAGCCCGCTCTAAAAATGTAATTTTGTTTAATGTTCCTGACGCGCCCGATGATTCCAATAACTCGGACTCCTCAACAGTCGATCTTATTTTTACCAAACTCGCTTTGGACATTAAACCGATCACAATTCAGAGACTCGGAAAATTTGACGGTAAGATTGGCCCTTTGAAAATTTCACTAGCTTCCGCCTCTGATGTTTTCAAGACCTTGGGTTCTTCGAGAAAACTTAAATCTGATCAAATTTTCAATGCGGTTAGAATAACAAGTGACAAGACTCCCAAACAACGTTTGTATTTTCAAAATCTGCGTAAAGAATTAGATATGAGACGTTCGGATGGTGGTGATTCAAATCTAACAATAAAATACGTCAAGGGCATTCCATCTATTGTTAATTCCGCGGTCCAAAAAAACTAATAAGTTTTACCGAATTCCAACTTTATTATCAAAATGTTAGAAGTCTAGTGTCAAAATTAAATACTCTTACTCCACTTTTATGTACTTCCGGTCTGGATATCATCGCTTTCACGGAAACCTGGCTCTATCCATCTATATCTGAACTCAACTTCTCTAATTACACAGTTTTTCGTTGTGATAGATCTTCACTCAACAGCTCAAGTGGTCGTGGTGGTGGTGTATTAATTGCAGTTAAATCAACCTTAATTTGTAAAGTCTTAAATGTTTCTGTTAAAAGTGTTGAACATGTATTTGTGTTAATTAATTTAGGTCCTAATATTTTGATTCTAGGTTGCGTTTATATTCCTCCTCTCTCTCCTATAACACTTTATGAACAATTTTTTAAAGCAGTCAATGAACTTTTTATTTCAAACCCGAAAGCTAAATTTGTCTTGTTAGGTGATTTTAATCTCCCCTCTTTAAATTGGTCACTTTATTCGTTGCCAATAATATGTAATTCTCCAATTGATTCTTATTTTATTAGTATGTTATCACAGTTTAATTTTAATCAATTTAATTTATTACGTAATAACAATAACGTTACTCTAGATTTAGTCTTATCTAATATCCACCTATCCGTCTCTAATGAATCTGACCCATTGTTGCCTATTGATAAACACCACCCAGCACTTAATATCACGTTGAAATATGAACAATTTAATATCTTATCGACTACTTATGATATAATTTACGATTTTAAAAATTGTGATTATGTCAAAATCGTTAAATACATTGGCGACTCACTTAATATCATTAACTCTATCTGATCAGATGTTAACGGCGTAGTTGATCGTCTCTATATGATCTTGCATGATTCTATAAATATTTGAAATCGCTATAAAAAGAGAAAAAAATCTGTCATCTTGTCTATAAACAATACAATAATATCTCTGACTATATTACTTTTTCACATTTAAGAGCTAAATGTAAAAGGCTCGCTAAGTCTGATTATAAAAATTATATAAATAATGTTCAACACTCTATAAAAAATAACCCAAAATATTTTTGGTCTTTTATTAAAAATGTTACCAATAATAATGCACTTCCTAAATCTTTATCTTTAGATACAACGATAGTTAATAATGGTACTGATATTGTTAATATTTTTGCGAAATATTTTTCAGATTCCTATTCTAATATTCAACAGCCACCTAATTCTTCTTCTCTAAATATTAATAAAATTAATTTAAATTCCGATATAAATCTAAATTCTATCTCCTTCACTGAATTAGATGTACTTAACTTAATCTCTAATATCAAACTTAACTCTAATGTAGGCCCAGATGGTATACCCTCTATATTCCTCTATAACTGTAGATTTATCTTAACTCCAATATTAACAAATATCTTTAAGTTATCTCTCAAAAAAGGTTTATTCCCTTCTATTTGGAAAACTTCTTTTATTTCTCCAATTTTAAAAAAAGGCGACCCTTCATTAATTTCGAACTATCGTCCTATCTCTAAGTTATCTATTATCCCGAAATTATTTTCGCAGTTAGTCTCCTCAAAATTATCAAGCCACTGTTCTTCCTTACTATCAAATCATCAATATGGATTTACTCCCAAGCGATCTTCCTGTAATAATTTAGCTGTGGTAAAAAACATAATCCTTAATTCTTTTGAATTAAATGCTCAAACTGATATTATTTATACCGATTTTTCTAAGGCATTTGACCAGGTAAATCATGCTATTCTTATTAAAAAATTACAAATATTTGGTTTTTCAGGTTCTCTACTAAATTGGTTTCAATCATTCCTATCAGGTCGGCACCAAATCGTTAAATATCTACATTTTACCTCTACACAGTTTAATATACCATCTGGTGTTCCTCAAGGTGACCACCTGTCAACTCTTCTTTTTAATATATTTATAAATGATCTTCCCAATGTCATAACTAATTCTAATATCCTTCTATTTGCCGATGATGCAAAATTAGTAAAAATTATTAAATCAGAACAAGACGCTTTTAATTTGCAATTAGACATTAATAACATCATTTTATGGTGTAATGAGAATAATCTATTTTTAAATATACAAAAATGTAAATTTATGAAATTTTACCTAACTAATAATCCCGTTAACTCTCAGTACTCAATTTCTGGCACAAATGTCGAGCTTGTTAATCAATTTAAAGATCTGGGTATAATTTTTGATCGTAAATTAAATTTTTCTCTGCATACTGAAATGATTAAAAATAAAGCTTTTCGTAACTTAGGGTTTATTAAGCGTACTTGTGCTGGATTTTCAGATCCTATTCCAATAAAAATCCTCTACTTCTCTCTTGTCCGTTCTAATTTAGAGTACTGCCCCCTCATCTGGAAAAATAGTACGTTGAAACAGGCTCTTACGCTGGAATCTGTCCAAAATAATTTTTTACGTTTTATCTCTTTTAAATTTAACATAAACAGACCTGTCCACGGCTCATATAATAATGTTTTAAATTTTCTTAATATTTCTCTACTGTCTGACCGTCGTACACTTTTACTCTCTAAATTTTTACAAAAACTAATTTTAGGTTCAATAGATTGTCCTGAAATTCTCTCTTTAGTCCGTTTTAAAATTAATTACCTTAATACTAGAGATCCAAAACCCTTTTATCCACTTTTTTCAACAAAAAATTATATCTTGAACTCTCCTGCAAACCTTCTTATGACTGCAGGTAATACTTTTGTCTTTGATTATATTTAAATAATAATTTTTATATTTGATTTGTATTCTATTTCTAATTTAGCATTATTATTTTATTCTTTCTCTAATTTTAAGTAGAAACTATTAATTATTGTTATACGTATTAATGTGTTTTTTCACTCACAATGTAATATTATTATGTTTTAGGACTCACGTCCGTTTATATTAAATAAATAAATAAATAAATAAATATATAATATTTATGGTATACACTATAATACTATATAGTATATATTATATAATATATATAGATTGAGCATCTATATTATAGAGTGAACAAATTTAGCTAAGAAAAAAAAAATTACAGTCAATTACTACGCAGTTATACTATTTTTTTTTCATATGTCTATACATTATTAGTAGTCGAAGTAATGCTTAAATTTTCCACTTCAAGATCTTATATGATGGGAAAGCGAATCTTGTTGTTACTTTTATAGAGAGGTCAGAGGTCAAAATGTAATATTCGGTATTCCCAATAGTTTGTAAAAGCGTAGGTTAAAAATATAACTATGGAAAAACGATTTTTGATAGAATTGATTTAGTGTTTTTGGTTTAACAACTGTAGATATTTAAAATAATTACCAATTGTTTATATATTACCATTTTCTAATCATAATTATCAATTTTTGAAATATTTCGACTTTTTTTTTAGCTATATTAATAGGCATAAGAAAATTATTTTGTGTCTGTCTTTAGCATTTGGGGCAGTACAACGGCTTCGATTTTCTCCCATAGTATCTTGTTCGATGGGAAGGTAAATTTAGTTGGTGCATTCGGGAGGTCAAAATTACGCAAAATCGATTTTGGTTTTTGGTGTAACTCTAAAACAAATTACTGTATATATAATTTTTCACTGAAAGTTTATAATAGTATTTCGTATACACTATACAATTTTCAAAATATTGTAGTAAGCGAATTAGTACGCAACATTTAAAGTTCCGACAGGTAACATATTTAACATAATATACTATAGATAGGTAATGGTCTGCAGATATATCAAATAGAAACTATACTCTATTCAAAATGAGATGATGACTCGGCGGCCAAGTTGTGCGCATGGGCGTAGCTTTGTTCCATTGCAGCGCCCGACGCGTCGCCGTAGTGGGGACATCGTCTGACCGCCGCCTGACGAAAACTGGTCGCCACCGAGTCATCATCTCATTTTGAACAGAGTATAGTTAACCTTTTTGGCTGTACGTAATCAAAGAAACCATGGGGAGTATAACGCCAAAAACGAACGCATAAACAAATTTGCGATTAATAAGTGTAATGCTCAAGGAGAAACGATATTCAAAATAATACCACAATAGATTAGCACGACTTTGCAATTATGTAGAATAGGCGGATGTGATATATGCGATAGCAAAATAGTATAATATAAAAAGTATAATATTTTAATATAATACAACGAGTAGCCAATAAATTAACTATCAGTCCATTATAATAATGCGCAGAATAGATTAGAATTTCGCAAGTACGTGGGCCGGGTTGATAGTCACAAAGACCACATCCGTTAGAACCAAGATACAATATCACTAGGCAAGGGGAGCGGGGACCGAACTATAAGAGGGACCCCGAAACAGCCTGTATTCAGACGTGTCCACTCAACACTACTGCAAGCACCTTCACGCAGCTCTGTGTAACGATTGTCATTTGGAACTCAGCACTTTTGTGATTGTTGGAACTCTAATAAAACAACAGTATAATTTGGCATTTGTGTTATAATTGTTCATCCGATACCTCATCATCACAGTAAACGGTCTAGCTACCTGCAACTGTTAATATACTAGTAGCTATCAGAGCCACCAGTATATTACACTGGCGCAGTCGAAAAAGGAGCTTCAAAGGAGTTAAAGGCGAGCTGAGCAGTCAAGGCGGCGGAATCCAACTTCCAAAGGCGAACCAAGCAGTAAATTCGGCAGAATTCAACTTCGGAAGTCCAGTTCCGGCGCAGCGGCTTGATTTAACGTCACAACTCCACGGAGGCAGCTCAACCGAGTCACATTCGAGGACCGATCACCTTTGACAACTCCGGAGGCAAAGAACACAATAGACAGGCAAGCAGACAAGATGAATCCAGCAGCAGGTGCAACAGTAATGTGAGTTAATTAATTAAGTTGAAGATAAAAATATTGCAGATAGAATTGTAGTTTTGAGTGCACGTCTCACGTTGGTTTTTAAACCAGAGTTAATTTTTTTTAAATATTAGGGAAGGTGTAATATTTAGATGAATAAAAATAAAATAAAACAAGCTTGTTATAGGGAAAATAGGAATTTTTTGTAATAGACAGCAGGGACTGATCTAGTTTTTTTTAAATAGACGGCAGGGACCGATCCGAGATTTTAATGGTAAATAGACGGCATTGACCGATCTAAGAATTTTATAGTAATTATTGAGAATCAATAGACAGCGATAGGCTGCTCTGAAAATTAATGCACGAGCGTAGCAATTGAATATATGTAAATATTAGATGAATATTTTTTTTTGAATTGAAATGATAGATAATAATTGTTGAAAAAAAAATATAAGTTGATATATTGAAGAAAAATAGATTTTGAATTAAAATGCAGTAGATGACCTTATTGAATAAAAGTAGTCGACGTCAGGAATTTTGAATGAAAATAATTGTAAGGCTAGCCTAGAATAAGTATAGTTGTTCGGTGCCGACTCCGTTGGTGACAATATTTATTTTGATCACGGGTCTACGCCGATAAGGGGTGCGATTCGTTTGCGCACATTTACCTTTTTTATGGCACGTTTGCGCACAAAATCAAAACTCGTTTGCGCACACATATTTTGGGTTTAAATTATAAAGGTACAACTCATTTGCGCACATTTCACTTTGAGCAGAACAGCACATTTCTCTTCTCACTTTAATATAGGCTTAGGACCATCTGTTTTGTACAGATTAAAAATGTGCATGTCGTGTGTGTCTGTTCTGAATAAATATATAATTATACAATTAATAAGAAGTAATAGTGGTTCTATGCGTGTTTTTAATTTTTAAAATTTTATATTTTTTTATTATTAACTAACCTTACTACATCACTCAAGGAACATTTTTTATTTGTACACCTAAAATGTGTATCACTAGATTTTAAAGTTCGAAATTCTCTTTCAAAAATATCACAAATTTCGATATCCATAGTCACTAGTCAGTAGGTAGTACCGCTTTCTGGAGAACGACTGCTTAAAAATATTATGTTTAATACACGTCGATTATTTTCAATGATGATAATGATATATTGAATATTGATATGCTGATGTACTGATAATCAATTACTTAAGTTAGTCCAAATTTAAAAATATAAAATATATGTTATGCAGTGTTTATGTTGTGCGCAAACGAGTCGTCCGTTTTTAGGTTAACGACGGTATTCGTTGTGCGCAAACGAGTCATCGATATCTAGGTAAACAATTTGGATTGTGCGCAAACGAGTTGCACCGGCCGATAAGGCGTAGAATGTTCTAGAAGACCCCACCGCCCGCCGCTCTATAGCGCGAACCGGCTTCCCCGAATAAAGACCTACGGTCAATAAATTAGTCGTTCCGTGCCCACCGCCGTTGTCGGAGTCGAGTTCGTAACGTATTTACGCTTCGCTTCGCCCTTCAACTTTTGAATTTTCATTGCGGAATCAATGCGGTGTGGTGCATTTGCCATTTATAGTGGCATCTAATTTTGTATGGCGTTTTGAGTGCGAGCGGGCGACTCGGTTGTTCATATTTGTTATAATTGGATCGTGCGTGGGTGCGAGGCTGCCGGACACCGAGAGTACGTCGGGATTTGGTGCCATCAGCCAGGATCGTGGATTGCGGCATCAGAACGGGAGGCAGGCGTTGTTTGGAGGTTGTGGTCGTATCCCGTACGGACAGTCGAGCGGTCGGCGGCAACTACTGGTAACGCGGTATCATAATAGTGATACGCGGTGTTTATTATCTATGTTATTATCATTAATATTTGTAAACATATTTACTTGTGATATTGTATCAATATTTATTATTTTGTACTATTGCCTTTGTGGCGAATAATATTATTATATTTAATTTTCTCGAATAACGAGTAACCCGTTATTATATTATATCGTAGGTGGGCGCCTACATCCCTATCTTGCACATATTATTGTGAATTATTAATTATTATTTTTCTATGTTGTGTGGTGTATTTCCATATAATATAGTCCACTTTTGATATTGTAGTAAGCCAGTTACTACGGAGTAATACCAATTTCATAAGTACATAGTTATTATTATAATATACGATGAATCGGGATTAAGAATTAAGCGTACACACATAAAAATGGGGTAGTTAAATTAACTCCTAACTCTGATGTCACATACTAGAAACTCGGTTTAATCGGTTTTGTTGTTAAGTGAAACCTTAATGGAACCTTGATTTAACTATCAAGTGTTGAGCATTAAACATTCTAAAGCAACAAATTGTAAATAGTAAATTTAAAATACTTCGTTGTCGTCTCGTAATTTATTTATGCTTCGATTAAAATTAATAGGTCTCATTTAAAAAATGTTGAAATAGTTAATTTTAAAGTTGTATTAAGTTTGTTTTAGCACTAATATTTCTGTTGTTTTAAGAATATACTAGTATTTAGATGGTCCCAGTATTGTCTTAACTTAACAATTGTAACTTGTTATTCTAAGAATCGTACATCAAACGTAATAATATATATTAAACTAACAATTGTATGCAGTTATTTTCATATATTTTAGTTTTAAGTTGAAATAGTAGGTACTGTGGTCAATGTAATATATTTGTAAAGTTGTTACCAATTAAAATTTGATTTGAGTTAAGTCAAAATATAATTGTAAATTTGACCGCTAAATGTTATTGTGATAACACGGCAATGGAGTTATTTTGACTACAAACACACTCAAACATTATTATTATTTTTACGGTTGTGATAAAAATAGCATGACATAATTTAACTATTAACAATATCATCACCAATCACAATACAAATTATTACTGTTAACAAGTTGTACCATACTACCATGGTATTGGTACCTATATATCGGTTATTGTTGGGTTATGTTATTATATTATTTCACCGTGATTTGTGAATAATAATTGTTGTTAATTGTTATATACCGCGCGTGGACGCATAGTATTCACACTAAATGACGTCTGAACTCTGAATAATTAAAACAATATCGATTGACGATTAATATGTGCTTTTATAATAGCTATTAAAGTATCAGTGCTTAAAGTTTATTTGTTTAGTACAACATCAATCTGTTACATAATATAGTCTGCAGACTGCAAGTACCTATCATGGATTCATTAAACTGCACGGTATGTACCTATATTATACTTAGTCGCTGGACAAATAATAAATACAAATAAACTTATTTTATTCAGGTTTGGAATAGATTGATTAATCATTATACCTATTACATATTAAGTGCCTAGGTATTAACACTATCATCACAATATTACTGGTGAATTTGTATAACGTATAGGTATCCATACCGATCTAAATATTTTGATGTCCTGACTTTAGTTTATATTATATTACACTTTATTTCAATAATGCTTTATATCTTTTAGGAAATCGTTAATGAAGATTTTCAAATTCCAAATTATGTTACAGCTGAAGCTGTTAAAATAAATGAGGTTCATGATTTTGAAAATAGTGAAGGATTTTATTTAACATCATTGGATGCACCTATTATTTTAAACGCCCCAAAATCAATATATGAGAATGATAAAGTTGCAGTAGAAAATAACACAAACAGATTTCTACCGTATTCGAGGGCATATCCAAGTTCATCTACTAGTACTTCTACTCAGTCACATACAAAATATGGATTTTATAAACCCATGCAGTGGACTAAAGAGGTAATACATATTAATATACTATGCATTAGTGTATACCTATTTAATAATATTTATTTATTAATGTTAATAGCAACTATCTACCTAGCATCCATAGGAACAATAACATTTTTTTATGATATTTTTTATTTTATTTATTTTTATTTTATTTTATAATACAACATGGGCTTTTGCCCAATTTACAATAATATATTTATTACAAGAAATATATTATAAATAGAAAAATCAAAAATTATTTAGTGAGAAGGAAGGGTCTAGATTAGCTAAATACATACAGCGACATATTGGTTCATTTTTACCATAGTTAGTTGATATAGGTGTAGATATTATCATTGATTATAGATAGTATATTATTATACCATTTTAAAAGTTATCAGCTATTTAGATTGTATTGTTGGAAAAACTAAATTGAATATTATTAGTATAATAATTATTATTTTATTTTGTAGACTGTATTAGAATTGTTATGTTCTACAAATGATGGACGATTTATTATTGCTGATGAACAATCACATAATGGTTACTTAACTGATGATGGGCAAAATATGTTGACAAAGTTGCTAATTAATTATTTATTCCAAGATCAGTGCAAGTATGTACCTACCTATAATCAAAATAATATTAACTTAATATAACTAAATCAAAATTTAATATTATGTTTTAGAGGTACAGATTTATTTTTTCGAAACATTGCCAAGATAATAACGGAAATATTTCCAAATTAATTAGAGGTAAATTATATTATCCTATCTCTTTAATTATGCCTTTTATGTACATAAGCACTACAATAAATGTATAACATATTTTTAAAAAAACAGAGTGTTTATTTTATATCTGCAAATCAAGAAGGGCAATCTCATGCAAAAGGTAAATTAATAGAACGTTGGAAAAATGTTTCAAGGCGTTTAAGAAAAGTTGGTGCAATTGAAAGTCAAAAGAAAAAACTTGATGATTCAACAGGCACTTTTATACCATATGTATTTTCAGGTAATGTCTTATTTATTTGAATTTAAATATGGGTACCCACCGGATAGTTAAGTAAAAATGTTTTATTTAGATGAAGTTAAATTAGCTAAAGAGTGGCTTAGTAATGATGGATTAAACGCTTCTTTCAATGAAATTTTAAAAAAATGGGAAATAACATATGAACTAAGATGCGCTGAAATTCAAAATAACTTGAATTTGTCAGATGTATTTGAATTGTGGCCCATTCTTCAAAACCCAAGAGGATATGAATTGGTTAGTAGATGTTAATATGTATTTTTGACATTTTTTATTGGGTACCTATAATTACTTTTCAGGTTGAAAAAGATTTTGAACTTCAGTACCCTAATAGAGAAGAATTCAAAGATTGGAATATTTTCCTAAGAAACTGGACTTGCTTTACTAGATCCATTGTTAACATTAGACGAGGTTCTGTTAAAGATAAACATGCTCTACAATTACTTTCCCAACTTGATTCAGCAGAATTAAATAAAGGTAGGTACTATTTTAATTGTTTTTTTTATTAAGTTTTATATAATAAATTATAAGATCATTATTTGCTTCTAGAATACCGAACTATCAACATTATTAGACTGCTACTTTTACCTTATCTCATCCCTACAAAAACTCAGATTAAAAATCCAAAAATTAATGCAGCTAAGAAATTCTGGAAACCGTCCTTAGAAGAGTCAGCTTCTGCGTTTGTTACACATGTTACTGTAAGACTAAAATTATAAACTTATTATTTTTAATACTTGTAGTTTAATTAAATTTTTTTTTTATTTAGAAAACTTACTACTTATAATTTATGAACTATAAAATATAAATTATTGTTTCAGAACTTAACTACATTAGAACACAGTATTTCTAGAAGACGCAGAAATTATATGGAGCATGGTGCAACAATTCAACCATTTTTAATCATAGTTGGTAAAACTTTATCTGATATTGAAAATAGTTATATTCAGGTTAATGACCAATTGTGGTCAACCAACTGTCCTTTAGAAGCTCTTAGTATATGTTTTAAGACTTACTTCTCTTTTAATTGCTCTTACCCTAGAGAGTGCTATGAAACATGGCTGCTTATTCAAATCCATGTATTTAATTTAAAGACCAAGTATGATAAACCAACAGCCATAACAAATACTTTGTCTAAAAAATTAGATGCTCTTCAATAACTGAAGTATTACTATTCATTTATTTTATATATTAAAAAAGTTTTAGAAAGTAAATATTACTAATATGTATACCTGTTTTAAGTGTCCTATAAACACAATTTTGACAATAAATGAATTAATTTTACATTTACAAATTTTTCATAATTTAACAAATCAATCACTGTGTGTTTGTAACCAAAATAATTGTGTAATGGACTTCAGGGGATTTAATAAATTTAGAAAACATTTAAATCGAGATCATTCTATAGTTTATAATGATTCCAATTCAAAACCTGGTATAAGTACAAATTTGCCTAAAACTCAAGTACCAGAAAACTCTGAAGTTCATAATCCTTCCATAAATAACATTATCTTAGATCCTAATACTTGAGATATTGATAAAACATATGGAAATAAAATAGATGAAGATTTTAAAAATACAATATTACAAAGTGTAATGAGATTTGTGGTTGATTTGCAATCAAAACCAAATGTAACTAGGTCTCTGTTGCAAAAGATAGTTACTGACACAGATGATTTAATTACTAATGGAATAATAAATAAACTAAAAATTAAATTAGAGCCACTTTTAAAGTCTTGTGATCCTGTTCAAAAACACGAAATAGATAAATTGTTTGAAGTTTTAGCAAATCCATTTTCTAAATTGAATACTGACCATTTAAGAATGAAATATTTAGAGGATAACAATTTATTTTTTAAACCTCAAACAATAAATGTAGGTTATTGCAAAGAAAAAAAATGTGTAAATGGAGTTGAAAAATTGTTAATGGTTCCAGTAGAAGGTCACTTATTATCCTTAAAAAAAAATTTAAAATCTTTTTTTGAACTCCCCGGAGTATTAAAAACTGCTCAACAGTTTTTTAAATAACCATACTAACCCTAGTGTACTTTCTTCTTTTATAGATGGTTCTACTTGGATAAATATGAAATCAAAATTTTCTGATAAAACAGTTTTTCCTATTTTTTTATATTATGACGATGCAGAAATGGGAAATCCTTTAGGTTCCCATTCAGGAATCCATAAAATTGGATGTATTTATTACACTATTCCCGCATTCTCCCCTGAGTACTTATCTTCATTGGACAATGTTTTTGTTGCATTTTTATTCCACTCTTCTGATCGTAGTCGCCATAAAATTTCTAATAAGAAAATGTTTAGAGCATTGATAAAAGAATTAATTGAAATTCAAGAATACGGAATTCAGTTATCTAATAACATAACTATTTACTTTGCATTGGGTTTAGTACTAGGGGATAACTTGGGACTGAACTCAATATTAGGTTTTGTTGAAAGCTTTTCAGCTAATCACTATTGTAGGATTTGTCGCTCTCCAAAATCAGATCTCAAAAATTTTATTTGTGAGTCAAAATTACTCAGAAATAAAATAAACTATGAAAGCGATTTAATACAAGCTAATGTTTCTGTAACTGGATTGAATGAACGTTGTATTTTTAATGATGTACCAAATTTTCATGTAACTGAAAACATTGTATGTGATTTTATGCATGACGTTCCCGAAGGTGTAGCACGATATGATATGGCTGTAATTATAAATAACTTAATTAAAAATAATTTTTTTAGCATCGATGACTTAAATAGTCGTATAGAATTATTTGATTATGGCGTATTGGAAAGTAAAAACAGGCCACCTTGTATTACCCTGGGAAATTTGAAAAATGGTATGATTATCATGTCTGCAGCAGAAATGTTATGTTTCGTACGATACTTTGGCCTTATTATTGGTGAGCTGGTCCCTTTAAAATGTGATGTATGGAACCTTTATCTTACTTTAAGAAAAATGATTGATTTGTGTTGTGCCAGAAACGTTCAAAAAGAATGTGCTGTTCAACTAGACAACTTAGTTGCTGAACATAATCGACTATACTTATTGCACTCTCAGTCTAAATTAAAGCCAAAATTTCATGTTTTAACACATTATGGTCGTCTTTTACTGAAAAATGGGCCAATTATTTTGACTTCATCTATTCGTTTTGAAGCAAAGCATAAAATTTTAAAATCAATTTCCAATTCTGTGCCATGTAGAATTAATCTTGGTCATACCTCAGCATATAAAATTCAATTACAAATGGCAAGCCGATTACTTAAACAAGAAGGTTTAAGAGCTGATTTGGAAATTGGCCCAGGACAAAATTTTCTATCTGCAGTTCAATTTACCCATTTGTTTCACCAGGCAATGCCTGACGAATTAAAAAATATTTCTCTTCTTGTATCTTGGTGTAAGTACAAAGGAATATTTTATAAGCCTGGTGTGGTATTGACTTTAGAGGTGAATTTAGATGGTTGTTTATTTGGTAAAGTTGAGAAAATACTTATTGGAAAATCAATGATTCCCTACTTTATAGTTAAACCATTATATTCTGTAGGTTTTAATGATCACTTTTATGCTCACGAAGTAGAAGACAATACTAATACCTATGATCTAATTGTTGATCAATTATGTTAATCAAATACCTGATTCAACCCCATCGGTTACCCGGGTTTTAGGTGATGGTAGTCTTTATGTAACCATAAGATATGCTTTATAAATGTATAACCCATAAGTGATAAATTGTATAAATATTATTAATTTATAATGATATTAGATATTACATAAAACACATATTTGTATTTTAATTGTTAATTAAGTACCTACCTAATAAATAACTAGGTTTTAAATGTTAAATTTGTTTTTATTATAATATGTATAAAAAAAATAAAAAATATATGCTTATAACCGTAGTAGTTGTAATTAAATGTCAAATGTTTCCAATCACTGTTGATATTAATTTATATAAAGTTGAAAAAGGTTAGGCTATAGGCACGCCTGGTCTAATAGTTTTTTCACTCCTCAAAAAAAATAAGGCTAAATATCTATGAGGTAGGTAGATTGTGTACCTATACTTTACTTACTACTTAGTTCTTATATTTACTATTTTTTTATTTTTTTAAATAATTATCACAAATATGATTGAAAATAGTAAACACCTAATTCTATAATATTATAACGACTTGTTTAAATAGTGTATTTTATCGTGATATAATCACCCCCGGTAGGTAGTCTAATGGTTTAACGCGTAGGAATTAGGTAGGAAAATCGACAGATAGGTTAATAGTCGCGGGTTCGAAACTGGATGGATGAGAAAAATTCTTGTCACTTTTTTTTTTAAAATAATTACAATATTTTAAGATCGGTTGTTGTTAACTTCACTTGTTTATGACAGTTAAATTCAAAAGTAGATAAGTTGATTCAACTTGTTTATTTGTAAGAATAAACATTAAATATAGGGTCTCTTCCAACCTTCAATAGGGTGTTCCTTTAACTATTTTTAGTAGTAGAAACACGTAATATTTGTTATCAGAACAACACGTAAATAATGTTAAAACAACATCAAAAAATTAAAAGGAACAACAAAATCTGGTGTTGTTTTAACTCCAATAAGAAGTTACATTCAAATTATAGCGTGAGAAATATGATGATGTTAAAACAACCGTCCAGCCGCAGTAAGCGAAAATCGACGTGCGAATGTGTTTGGCATTGAGAACATTTGGAGTTAATACAACTCCACATTTCTATGTGTGTAGTAACATTGACAGTAACAATAAAACCAAATTCCACAGGTGCATAGTTATGATACTATACGGTAGATCGGCATAACCGGGAGATTAGGGAACATAAAAGACACCAGGGTTAAAAAATAATAGGATGAAATATTTTACAGAAAAACTGAATACGACGAAATCAAAATATAAAAGAGTAAAAAAAAGATTATTTTATAATAATCATAATGTAGAAATACATGCAGCCGTAAATGCGTAGGCCGGATAAATGTCCACAACAAATCACATCCGTGAGAACCGAGATATCGTATATGTAGGCAAGGGGTACGGGGGACCTCATATATAAGGGAGCCCGAATAGACCTGTATTCAGACGTGTACTACCACCCATTAGTGCAAGCACCTTCACGCCACTTTGTACAACATTATTTTGGACTTAGAAAATTATCGAACGTTTAATAAAACCTCACAATATTATATCATACTTCAACTGTCTTATATTTATTATCATCCACGACTACAACATCATCAAATAAAGTGTCTGCGACCTGCATCTATAATAACTTGGTAGCCACTTATCTACTATTAGTACTACGATAGTAGGTACCAAGCACCAAGATTATTACAATATTTAAAATTCGCCGGTATGTTGTTAGTTATTTATTATTATTAATAACCTATACATTCTTTGTGGTGAAATAATTCTTAGAGTAGGTACACGACACAACAATAGTAATAAGATATTATAATAAAAATAAATTCCTTTTTGTGTGATAAATTAAATCGTTAAAAGTAATAAATTCATTTAATAGAATTATATAAGAAATAGTTAGTTGAATATTGTTATAAGATTGCTGGTTTAGCTACCCAGTAATAGTTTAATAATATTCAAACGCGTTACTCGTAAAAAAAGATCGCGGCGAACCTTGGCGCGTCCACACGAGAGCACGCACAAGCTGAGCATGTGTGCTCACGCCGTGCGTCGCACAAATTCACATCGTTTGGACGAAATTCCGAGCACGCACGAATGCTCGCGATGCACAGCGAACGCGATCCGATTGTTGTCGGTAAATTGTGATTGCTCAAAGACATAATTGCCCGACGCACTGCTCCGTTTGGACGCGTGCGTAGAAAAAGTTCACTTGCTCATGCGTGCTACTGTGCTAGCTACTTAACTCTTTAGTTTTTTAATTACATTTTTAAACAAAATAATTGAAATGGAGTGGTGCAACGTAGACTGCATTCAGTTGATCCAAGAGTATCAACAAGAAGAAGTATTGTGGAATCCAAAACACGCATTCTATTTCTCTAAAACCAAAAAACAAGATGCGTGGGAAGAAATAGGTAAAAAGCTCAACAAAAATCCCGAAGAAGTTAAAAAAAAAGCATTAAGTCTATTAGGATCTTATCGCCGAGAAAAGGCCAAAGGGAAGAAGACCATGGGGACTGGTACAGGTACGTTAAATCATATTATATTAATATTGTATGGTAATAATTCCATTGATTATAAACACTACATTAGTATATAAGTAAAATATATTAGTATGATAATTAATGATATTATAAACTAAAATATACTTAATATATAACGGGCATCAAAAGGAGAGATAAATAAGTAGTTTTTTTACCTTTTAACACGGACTTTTAAGATTATAACTATTATGATATTTATAATATATCCACGTCCAGTGTACACTGTAACCAACTGGAAATTGTATTAATTGTTATTTAAATTAGCCATAAACTATCAGTATCACAAATAAGAATCAATATTTAGGGCCGTGCCACACTATGCGTTTTATCGGGACCAGTCGATTCCTGCCGCTGACCGACCGCAACATGTTGCGGTTTGGCAGGAACCAACTCGACGGGAAGTTTAAACAAAACACGTTATATTGTATATTTATAGCTTTGTTTTATTGGTTTATTTCTTTACTGTAAATAAATAAATTCTTAACAGCCCTAAGTTATGAAAAACCCTAAAATTAAATTTTTAAAATAACAAATTTATAAAGGAATATAAATAATTTAATTGTCCTGTACTAATAGCTAATAATACAAAAAAAAATAACAGAAATGACTAATGACTGACAAGTGGTTAACTATTCTATATTTTATATTATTGAAAACAATACAAACTATTTGTTACATATTAGTATTATATTAGTTTAATATTATAATATAAAGAAAATATAAAGTTATTTATTATTAATTATTATTGAAAATAACATAAGAACTAGATCATCGTATAAACATTGTACTTACCTATATAAGTGTAGAATTATTTACAATTTTAAATAGAATTTACAATTTACAAAGTGGTAAAATATAAATTAATTGATTATTATTTAGGACGAAAAGACGTTTATGTTTCCAAGTGGTTTGCCTTTGAGGCTTTTCAGTTTTTGCTAGATCGAGATGATCCTCGACCAACTCTCAGTACAGATAACGTGAGTACTTATAATTAATAAATTGTAATAATTTATATTTGTATACCTAAAGATAGGTACGTAAATTAATAGTTAAACTAAATTATGAAATATTGAAATACAAATAATACAATATACAAACATAATGGTTATGCATAGTTATTTTGCCAAGGCAGTGCTCCGTTTTCACTAAAATATGTTGCAAACTCGTTTCTTATTTCATGTGCAGTAGTTTTTGATTTACGGGGAATATTTCGAAGGGGTTGTAATGGTTGATCATTTTGTCTCCAATGTCCTTCTATCAAATGTCCTTCGTCCTCTCTATCGAAACAACCGGGAGGAGTATAAGTGTTTCGAGAGAAACTACTTTTCCTTAAAAAATTATGCAAATAAACAATAGTCATCACAACAATTTCTGCTTTTTCTGGCCCTAACAATAACGGTTTACGTAAAACACGAAAAATTGAGGAACAAATTCCAAAGACATTTTCAACTACTCTCCTACATCTGCTTAAACGGTAGTTAAAAACACGCTCTTTTGAATTCGTAGGGTGGGTGCCAGAAAAAGGTTTCATTATTATTTCGGTTAGTGGGAATGCTTCGTCAGCTACAAAAACAAATGGTATATGTATACTCCTTTGAGGTAGTGGCAGTGCTTGTGGTACATTTAAATTATTAGTTTCTATTTTTTTGTTAAGATCACAATTTTTGAAAACACCCCCATCGGAAATTCTACCTTGGCAACCTACATTTGCATAAATAAAATTATAATTCGCGTCGACCAGTGCGAACAGAACGATACTAAAAAATGATTTGTAATTATAATAATCACTACCACTTTTAATCGGGCTTTGCAAAGTTATGTGTTTCCCGTCCATTGACCCTAAACAATGAGGAAAATTCCATTGCTTATCAAATTGATCCGCTACATCAGTCCATTCTTTGGGAGAGGAAGGCATCTAAATAAAAAAATAAATATATTGAAATACTTTATATTTTTTGAAAAATATTGATAAAAATGATAAATTATTTAAAATATGCATCTAAAAATATAAAATATAAGAAATATGTATTAATATGCAAAATAAAATTTCAAAACTAGCTTTGTGAAAGCATGAAACGTATTAGATAAGATTCTGAGTGAAACGATGAATGTATTGATTTTACAATGATGTGTGTTTTTTTATTTTTTTTTATTTTTTTTGTGTCTGTGTACACGATAAGTAGTCAAAATAATGCTACGATTTTCATTTTTAGTATCTTGTTCGATCAGAAAGTGAATATCGTTGGTGCTTGGGGAGGTCAAAATTTAAATTTCCCAGTAGTTTTCAAAAGCGCCGGGAAAAACAAAAGAAAAATTAAGGAAAAACGGGAATTTTTACCATCCATTATACAGTGACCCACTTGTAATCTACAGTACAGCAGAGCACCTTTTTGGTTTCTTACTCTGCTATTTTTGTGATAGTGCTAAACAAGTATGCATATGCTACAGGTTCTCTGCTCTACAGTCATAATTCTTAAGTTCTTACTTTCACAAAAAAATAAGTAGCGGAAAGTTACATTGATTCGTATGTTTGTTTGATGTTATGAATAATCTAAATTTGTCTTATTTATATAACATATTTTATTTTAGGAAGATGTTTTAAACGAGTCGGGAGATGTGCATGACAGTGACGACTTACCAGAATGTGAATTAACTCAACAAGAACAAGAAATTAACCCTGAATCGTTCTCTATTCCTGAACAACCAACAAGAAAAAAAAAAAAGACTCAAGTATCGGATAAATGCATAGAGGATGCTATTGAGATTTTAAAACGACCTTATCCAACTCTCTCTACACCTGATGATTGGTCAGTTTATGGACAGCATCTTGCGAATAAACTTCGCAAATATACCCCCCACGCTAGTTCCATTGTCCAACATTATTTTAATAATATATTATTTGAAGCCGACATGGGAAAATTTGATCTACCTAATAGCCATGTACTTCAACAACCTCAATATCCAAATTTCAACTCCTATTCAACACCATCTGCAACATTTTCTCAAAGCTCTCCATTGTCATCAACAACATCTCCTTATCACTATACGCCCGTCACTTCATTGTCTCCAAATGAACCACTTCACGAGTTTCATTCACCAGTACCTCAAACGGCTCAAACTCATGACTCAGGACTGTACAACCATACTGAAACTCAGCCAAACTCATTTCCCTAACATTATTTGATAATTTTTTTATTTTATTTTATTTTAAAAGTATTATGGAAAGGATTTTCATACATTTTGTTAAAATTTTAATTTGTACAATTTTTTGTTAAACGCAATATTATAAAGGTTTAATATGTTTTTTATTTTAGTTATTTGTTTCTCTATTTGACAAAAGAATGTCATTTTAATTTTTATGCAATAATATACTTTTTTTGCTGTACTTATTGTCTAGCTGTTTTTATTTAGAATTTCCTCATTATTTTAGTTTTTATATTACCTTAATATATGGCTTCAGAACTTCAACAATAGCTTGACAAACTTCCGGTACTATGAGTGATATAAGTTGTTTTGATATCAAAAACGTATACTGGAGACTAGTGTAAGAGTCTCCTGTAGCAAGGAATCTCAATGTAACTGCTAACCTTTTGTCAACTGGAACTGCGTTTCTCATGTTAGTGTCATTTTTCATAATTTTTGGTCCAATTTTGCACAACAAAAATTCAAAGTCTTCTGATTCCATACGAATAAAGTTTTTAAACTGTCCAGTAGTTTTGTCAAATTTTAAATGATCCAATAAATTTGTCCCAGTTTCTCGTTGTCTAAACAAGTGAGTGGTCCACCATCTTCTATTTTGTCGACTTGTCTTTTTTTTGTTTTTTAAAACAGAATGTAACACTATTAACGCGGCACTTTTAACTTTAAGCTCATGTTCCAGCAAAACTAAATTATTTTCATGAAGAGACATGATTAATTATTATTTTAATAATATATAATCAAATACAGTAATTAAAATGTATTTTATTAGTAACTAAATTGTACTACAACTGCTGTACTTTGTTGTAAACGTCATTCATTCATGCTCGCTGAACAATAACTAAAAATCCGGAACGCGTATTTGACGCACAAATATCAAGTTGTGCGACGCAGCGTCCAAACAGAGCATACACAAGCATTCGTGTTCGCACACAGCGAGCACACATGCTCAGCTTGTGCGTGCTCTCGTGTGGACGCGCCTTAATAATTTACGTAAAATACAACGCATAGCAGTGAGCGTGTGTTAGTAGGTACACAGTATATTAATTATTAACACGCAGCGCGCATACAAATAAAATAAATACGTACGTACGATACGTGTATACGGGAATAAATACACACATTTAACAAAATAAATATTTATTATTTTTTGTAGTAATTTAAATAAAAAATTACTAGATTTTAATAATGTTAGTGAACATTAGGTATATATGAATACAGAATCAGATAGTTCAGATATTGAAACTAGTTCTGAAAATAGTTCAGTAAAAGTTAAAAAATATAAAAATAAGAAAGAAATAAAGGCGGAAATTTTAAAAGACGCTATAAAGAAAGAATTTATAGAAAAAACAGGCAGACAAATAGCTAACGCTGATAAAGCTGTTAGGAAAGACTCCGTAAGAACACTTAGTTTAACAGAACGGATAGGTATCGCGCCACGAAAAAGTAAACAAGTCGTAGGTCGTTCAGGTACCAGGTCAGACTCAAGCGTAGTTCACGTGCAATTAGGAACAGAAGTTAGGAAAAACGCGAAAAATAAAATGGATATTGATAAAGCAGTACCAATGATACCAGTTTGCACGGGAAAGAAAGACGTAGCAGAATTTATAAATATCTGCGAGATCGCGCTTAAAGATATTGCTGAAGCGGACAAACCTTTATTATTAAAAATAATAACGTCAAAGTTGACAGGGAACGCGTTAGAAGTAAGAAAGTATCGAAATTTAGACACATGGGGATCAAGTGTAGCAAAATTCGCTAGTAGAATCGAAGAGTTATATTATAAACTCTGCGAGGCTAGTACAATGGGATTATCCAAGGCCGAAGCACTTGTAGTTAAAAACCAGACAAAAAATCAGGCTATGATTATATTTATGACACATCATCTGTATACAGTACTAAAAAGTAGGAATCCAGAAACTTTAGAACAATGCTTTAAACTAGCGATAGATGAAGATCTTGAATTTAATTCTAAATTAGACATGGAAAAGTTGCAGGGAAATGTACAAAAACAAAATAGTAATGGAAAACAAATTAATGGTAGTAACGAAGAAAAACGATATAATGATAGTGATAGAAATAATATGTTTAATCGCGGAGGAAACGGGTATGCAAATCAAAATAGTAGAAATAATAATTTTAATGGGTATAACAATAGATTTAGCTTATTAATCGCTGCGGTTATAGTGCAGGCGCGAATAATCGCAGCGGAAGTTTTCGCGGCGGATATGGTTATGGACGAAATTTTAACGATAATAATTTTCAACGAAATAATACTTATCAGATTAGAACCGGATGTTACACATGCGGGAAATCTAATCATTTTGCAAGGGATTGCTGGCAGACAGTAGGTAGGCCGAATACACAGCAAAATACGTATAATAGTAATAATCGCGGCAACGGCTCGCGTAATATTGGTAATAGTAATAATCGTGAAGGCAATAATAGCGCACAAAATGTACATTGCAGTTTTTGTAATAAGGTAGGACATGAAATTGCGAACTGTTTTACGAAACAGAAAAATGAGAAAAATAATTCGAAAAACTCCAGGGGACTACCTCAAGTGGGTGTGAGGTTGGTCCAAGAAATAGTACAAGACCCACAAAACGAATTTTCCACATCACAACTCGATTAGTAGATAATCATATTACGTTAAAATCGCCAAGTTTCAATAAAGATCAAATTAAATTGTTAGTTGACACGGGCGCGGATCTGAACATTATCAAAATTAATGCTTTGAAGGGAGATACTGAAATTAATGAAAAGGAAAAAATTTATTTAAAAGGAATCAATGAAAAAATAGTGTCCACAATAGGAAAAACAGAAATAGATTTAATTATAGATAATATAGCATTTGGAACAGAATTTTATGTAGTTAGTAAAATTTTTCCGATATCCGGCGACGGAATAATAAGTAATAAGCTTTTAATAGATAACCACGCAATAATAAATGTGGCGAATAATACAATTACGATAAATGAAAGCAAAATAGAGAACGATAATAATATTTGTTTTACATTGCAACCACGTTCAGAAACAGTAGTACAAATCGATATAGCAGATAAGGCAATGAATAATGAAAATATATTAATTAATAAACAAGAATTATTACCAGATGTATATTGCGCGAATATTTATAATAAAGTTAAAAACGGAAAAGTAACGATAAGCGTGTTAAATATATCCGAAACGACGCAGGATGTAAATGTAGGTCAAGTACATAAAATATCGTACGAGAATGACATAGTAACACACTGCGATTACACACACATTCATACGCGTGACATAGAACGCAAACAAAAAGTGAAGGCGTTGATACGTACGGATCACCTTCAAGTTCATGAACGTAAATCAATAACAAAAATCTGTGAAGATTATTCCGATATTTTTCATTTAGAGGGTGATAGTGTTACGTGTACGACAGCGGCCGAACATGTAATAAAAGTTCCGAAAGACTTGAAACCAATTTATAAAAAACCGTATCATTTACCATTTTCGCAACAACCAGAAATAGAAAAACAAATAGATCAAATGATGAAAGACGAAATTATTGAAAGATCAATGAGTCCGTTTAATGCACCACTGATTTTAGTTAAAAAAAAGAGGATGCATTGGGAAAACAAAAATTCAGAATAGTTATAGATTTTAGAGCACTAAATGACTTACCATTAAACGAGTTTCATCCGTTACCAAATATAACGGAAATTTTGGATCAATTAGGTCAATGCCAATTATTTACATTATTGGATTTAAAGGCGGGATATTGGCAAGTAAGTTTAGCAAAAGATTCAAAGGAACTTACAGCATTTTCCACAGGCCAAGGTTATTATCAATTTAAACGGTTAGTTATGGGGTTAAGTTCAGCTCCGGCGACATTTCAGAAAATGATGACGAATGTATTATCAGGTCTAATAGGAATAAAATGTCTGGTATAATTAGATGATATAATAGTTTACGCGAAAAACTTACAAGATCATAATGAAAAGATAATTAATGTATTTGAACGGTTACGTATACATAATCTAAAAATAGAACCGGATAAATGTAGTTTTTTACAGCGGGAATGTTTATTCTTTGGGCATATCATTTCCGACGAAGGGATTAAACCCGACAAAAAGAAAGTTGAGGCTGTAATGAATTTTCCGGTACCTAAAAATGTCAAGCAAATAAAAAGTTTTTTAGGACTCAGTGGGTATTATAGGAAATTCATAGAAAATTATAGTGCTACCCACTGTGCATTTTAGGTTACAGAACATTGTTGCGATGTACGATATAAGTTTCAATGCTAACATCGCACCTCGACGTTACCAAAACATCGTGTTGAACGGTTTAGTTTTACAAATATTTTAAGTTTATATATAAACAACCCAGAAACGTTGACGTTTCAACATCTCTGAAACAAGTTGCTGTAACAATACAACAACATTGTAGTAATGTGATGGAGAACTATTTATATTTTTAATAATAATAAATATATTATAATAACAAATTAGTTCAATTATTATTTATAAATAGACAAATATAGTGGTATTTTTATATTTTTTTAGCTATATTCCACGCTCGCCGCTAAAGCGCGGCTATAGTTATAACTTATAACCCACCCACAGGCCATCAGTCACCACACATAATATTTTTAACACTGCATTAGGTATTGCATTTTCAACTGTAACACGTGACGCAATTACTATTGTAAACCGTTTTTATCTGCTCATTGAATATTTTTTTTTGATTTTATTAATATTCTATATTATTAACTACCTATATGTACGATGACTGAACCAAGTTTAAAAAAGGTACCTAAGTGAAATAATACATTTTAAAAACATTTTGGTCTGTAGACTTCAGACGGTAACTCGTATGGTACTGTAGTAAGCGAGTTACTACGCAACATTTAAATTTCGTCAGGAAACATATTTAATATATTATACTGTAAATAGGTAATGGTCAGATATATCAAAATAGAAACTATAGTTAACCTTTTTTGGTTGTAATTAATCAAAGGAACCATAGGGAGTATAACGCCAAAAACAAACGCATAAACAAATTCGCAATTAATAAATGTAAGGCTCAAGGAGAAACGATATTCAAATAGTACCACAGTAGATTAGCATGATTTTGCAGTCATGTCGAATAGGCGGATGTGATAAATGCGATAACGTCAGATGAGAGAATTGCAATATAAAAAATAGTATGATTTATAATAAAATTGACAGTCACAAATTATCTGACAGTACATCATAATAATACGCAGTATGGATTAGTAATTTCGCAAGTGCGTGGGTTAGGTCGATGGCCACATAGGCCACATCCGTTAGAGTCAAGATACGATATCAATAGGCAAGGGGAGCGGGGACCGAACTATAAGAGGGACCCCGAAACGGTCTGTATTCAGACGTGTACACTCAATACTACTGCAAGCACCTTCACGCAGCTCCGTATAACGATTGTCATTTTGGACTTAGCATCATTGTGATTGTTGGAACTAATAAACAGCAATATACTTTTGGCATTTGTGTTATAATTATTCAACGACTACCTCAACTTCACAGTAAAAGGTCTAGCTGCCTGCAACTGTTAGTATACTAGTAGCTGTTAGAGCTACCAGAATACTACACTTTCGCAGTCGATAAAGGAGCTTCAAAGGACTTAAAGGCGAGCTGATCAGTCAAGGCGGAGGAATTCAACTTCCAAGGGCGAACCAAGCAGTCGAGGCAGCAGAATTCAACTTCGGAAGTCCAGTTCCGGCGCAGCGGCTTCACTCAACGCCACAACTCCACGGAGGCAGCTCAACCGAGTCACAGTCAAGGACCGATCACCCTTGACAACTCCAGAGGCAAAGAACAAATAGACAGGCAAAGCAGACAGAATGAATCCAGCAGCAGGTGCAACAGTAATGTGAGTTAATTAATTAAGTTGAAGATAAAAATATTGCAGATAAAATTGTAGCTTGAGTACACGTCTCACGTTGGTTTTTTTTTAAAACCAGCGTTAATTTTTTTTTAAATATTATTGGTGAAGGTGTAATATTTAGTTAATAACAAAATAAAAACAAGCTTGTTAGGGAAAATAAGATTTTTTGTAATAGACAGCGATAGACTGATCTAGGATTTTTGGTAATAGACGGCAAGGACCGATCTGATTTTTTTTGTAATAGACAGCAGGGACTGATCTGATTTTTTTAAAACGGCAGGGACCGATCTGAGATTTTTTTTATGGTTAATAGACGGCAGGGACCGATCTGAATTTTTTTTATGGTAAATAGACGGCAAGGACCGATCTAAGAATTTTATAGTAATTATTGAGAATAAGTAGACAGCGGTAGACTGATCTGAAAATTAATGCACGCGCGTAGCAATTGAATATATGGAAATAATAGATGAATAATTTTTGAATTGAAATAGTAGATAATTGTTGAAAAGAAAATAAGTTGATATATTGAAGAAAAATAGATTTTGAATTAAAAGGCAGTAGATGACCTTATGGAATAAAGTAGTCGACGTCAGGAATTTTAAGTAAAAGTAATTGTAAGGCTAGCCTAGAATAAGTATAATAATAAGATATTATATTAAAAATAAATAAATTTTTGTGTGATAAATTAAATCGTTAAAAATAATAATTTTATTTAGTGAGAATTATATAAGAAATAGGTAGTTGAATATTGTTATAAGATTGCTGGCTTAGCTACCCAGTAATAGTTTAATAATATTCAAACGCGTTACTCGTAAAAAAAATCGCGACGAAACCTAGGCGCGTAATAATTTACGTAAAATACATGCGTTGTATAGCGGTGAGCGTGGATTAGTAGGTACACAGTATATTAACACACGGCGCGCATGAATAAATACGAATAGAATAAATACGTACGTACGATACGTGTATACGGAAATAAATACACACATTTAACAAAATAAATATATTATTTTATTTTTTTGTAGTAATTTAAATGAAAGTTATTAGATTTTAATAATGTTAGTGAACATTAGGTATATATGAATACAGAATCGGATAGTTCAGATATTGAAACTAGTTCTACGGACAGTTCAGTGAAAGTAAAAAAATATAAAAATAGGAAAGAAATAAAATCGGAAATTTTAAAAGAAGCTATAAAGAAAGAATTTATAGAAAAAACAGGCAAACAAATAGCTAACGCCGATAAAGCTGTTAGGAAAGATTTAATAAGAACACTTAGTTTAACAGAACAGATAGGTACCACGCCACGAGAAATTAAACAAGGCGTAGGTCGTTCAAGTACTAGGTCAGACTCAAGCGTAGTTCACGTACAATTAGGATCAGAAGTTAGGAAAAACACAAAAAATAAAATGGATATTGATAAAGCAATACCAATGATACCAGTTTGCACGGGAAAGAAAGACGTAGCAGAATTTATAAATATTTGCGAGATCGCGCTTAAAGATATTGCTGACGCGGATAGACCCTTATTATTAAAAATAATTACGTCAAAGTTGACAGGGAACGCGTTAGAGGTAACAAAATATAGAAATTTAGACTCATGGGCATCAATAAAATCAATATTAGAGGGGGCATTCGAACAGAAAGTATCGGAGAGGGCCCTAGTAGTAGCTTTAAACACGGCACGTATGACCGAAGGAGAAAGTGTAGCAAAATTCGCTAGTAGAATCGAAGAGTTATATTACAAACTATGCGCGGCTAGTACATTTGGATTAAAAGCGGCCGAAGCACTTGTAGTTAAGGCCCAGACAAAAAAGCAGGCTATGATTATATTTATGACAGGATTACCACACCATCTGTACACAGTACTAAAAAGTAGGAATCCAGAAACTTTAGAACAATGTTTTAAACTAGCGATAAATGAAGATCTCGAATTTAATTCTAAATTAGACATGGAAAAATTGCAGGGAAATGTACAAAAACAAAATAGTAATGAAAAACAAATTAATGGTAATAACGAAGAAAAACGACATAATGATAGTAATAGAAATAATATGTTTAATCGCGGAGGAAACGGATACGCAAATCAAAATAGTAGAAATAATAATTTTAATAGATATGACAATAAATATAGTAATAATAATCGCGGCGGTTATGGTGCAGGCGCAAATAATCGCAACGGAAGTTTTCGCGGCGGAAATGGTTATGGACGAAATTTTAACGATAATAATTTTCAACGAAATAATACTAATCAGACTAGAACCGGATGTTACACATGCGGGAAATCTAATCATTTTGCAAGGGATTGCTGGCAGACAGTAGGAAGGCCAAATACACAGCAAAATACGTATAATAGTAATAATCGCGGCAACGGCGCGCGTAACATTGGTAATAATAATAATCGTACAGGCAATAATAGGGCACAAAATGTACATTGCAGTTTTTGTAATAAGGTAGGACATGAAATTGCGAACTGTTTTACGAAACAGAAAAATGAGAAAAATAATTCAAAAAACTTCAGGGGACAACCTCAGGTGGGCGTGAGGTTGGTCCAAGAAATAGAACAAGACCCACAAAACGAATTTTCCACATCACAACTCGATTAGTAGATAATCATATTACGTTAAAATCGCCAAGTTTCAATAAAGATCAAATTAAATTGTTAGTTGACACGGGTGCGGATCTGAATATTATCAAAATTAATGCTTTAAAGGGAGATACTGAAATTAATGAAAAAGAAAAATTTATTTAAAGGTAATCAATGAAAAAATAGTGACCACAATAGGAAAAACAGAAATAGATTTAATTATAGATAATATAGCATTTGGAACAGAATTTTATGTAGTTAGTAAAATTTTTCCGATATCCGGCGACGGAATAATAGGCAATAAGTTTTTAATAGATAACCACGCAATAATAAATGTTGCGAATAATACAATTACGATAAATGAAAGCAAAATAGAGAACGATAATAATATTTGTTTTACATTGCAACCACGTTCAGAAACAGTAGTGCAAATCGATATAACAGATAAGGCAATGAATAATAAAAATATATTAATTAATAAACAAGAATTATTACCAAATGTATATTGCGCGAATATTTATAATAAAGTTAAAAACGGAAAAATAACGATAAGCGTGTTAAATATATCTGAATCGACGCAGGATGTAAATGTAGGTCAAGTACGTAAAATATCATACGAGAGCGACATAGTAACACACGGCGATTACGCACACGTTCATACGCGAGATATAGAACGGAAACAAAAAGTGAGGGCATTGATACGTACAGATCATCTTCAAGTTCATGAACGTAAATCAATAACAAAAATCTGCGAGGATTATTCCGATATTTTTTATTTAGAGGGTGATAGGCTTACATGTACGACAGCGGCCGAACATGTAATAAAAGTTCCGAAAGATTTGAAACCAATTTATAAAAAACCGTACCGTTTACCATTTTCGCAACAACCAGAAATAGAAAAACAAATAGATCAAATGATGAAAGACGAAATTATTGAAAGATCAATGAGTCCGTTTAATGCACCGCTAATTTTAGTTAAAAAGAAAGAGGATGCATCGGGAAAACAAAAATTCAGAATAGTTATAGATTTTAGAGCACTTAATGATGTAACATTAAACGAGTTTCACCCGTTACCAAATATAACGGAAATTTTGGATCAATTAGGTCAATGCCAATTATTTACATTGTTAGATTTAAAGGCGGGATATTGGCAAGTAAGTTTAGCAAAAGATTCAAAAGAACTTACAGCGTTTTCCACGGGACTAGGTCATTACCAATTTAAACGATTAGTTATGGGGCTAAGTTCAGCTCCGGCGACATTTCAGAAAATGATGACAAATGTATTATCAGGTCTAATAGGAATAAAATGTTTGGTATATTTAGATGATATAATAGTTTACGCGAAAAACTTACAAGATCATAATGAAAAATTAATTGATGTATTTGAACGGTTACGTATACATAATCTAAAAATAGAACCGGATAAATGTAGTTTTTTACAGCGGGAATGTTTATTCTTAGGGCATGTAATTTCCGACGAAGGGATAAAACCCGACAAAAAGAAAGTTGAGGCTGTAATGAATTTTCCGGTACCTAAAAATGTTAAGCAAATAAAAAGTTTTTTAGGACTTAGTGGGTATTATAGAAAATTATAGTGCTATTGCTAATCCAATAGTAAAGTTATTAAGGAAGGTCGTAAAATTCAATTGGGATGAAAGTTGTCAAGCAGCTTTTGACAAATTAAAGGAAATACTTTGTTCGGAACCAATTTTGCAATATCCAGATTTCACGAAACAATTTATACTTACAACCGACGCTAGCGGAAAAGCGCTAGGTGCAATATTATCTCAGGGTAAAGTAGGATCTGATTTACCAATAGCTTACAGTTCTAGAACTTTAAACAGGGCAGAATGTAATTATTCAGCAACAGAACTAGAATGTTTAGCGATTATATTCGGCGTAAAAACATTTCGACCGTATTTGTATGGTAGGAAAATTACAATACTTACGGACCATAGACCGTTGTCATGGTTATTTAATTTAAAAGATCCTTTATCTAGATTAGCAAGATGGCGTATCGAATTGGAACAATATAATTATGAAATAGTTTACAAAATGGGTAAATTAAACACAAATGTCGATGCTCTATCTCGTATGTATAAAATCGATGAAATTAAGGACGAAAGTTATGAAAGTTTCATGAAAAAATTCGAAACAACAGTAATTTCTAATAAGGACGTTAAAGAAGTACATGGGGATCTAATAGACAGCCCTTCGGAATACAATATAGTATCTGAGATCGAAAAATATTATAATTTTAGATCAGGTATTAATTATGAATTAAAGAAACGATTTGGTAGAGATAAAATATTAAAATCTAATAAAGATTTAGGTGACGTCGTAAAATTTAAAAACGGTGATAGATATATAATATTTCTAATTACGAAAACAAAACAGAAACAATTAGCAACGTACGAAAATGTACATATAGCATTACTAAATCTTAAACATTTTTGTGAAAAACATAAATTAATAAAGTTAGCAATGAACCAATTAGGACAACAAGACGGACTAGATTGGGCAAGAGTTAGGTCAATGATAAGATACGTTTTTCGTAATACGGGTATAGAAATCATAATCTGTACCAAATTGGAGTTTAGTAAAGAAGAAAAACTAGTAATTTTTAAACAAATGCACACGTCCAGGTTAGGCGGGCATGGAGGTTTGAATAGGACAGTCAAAAAGATAAAAAAGCAATTTAACTGGCCAAATATGAAACAGGAAGTAAGGGAGTATATACAGAATTGTACAGCTTGTCAAATTAATAAAAATACTAATAAACATATTCAGTATCCTATGGTTATAACAACGACAAGTACAAGACCATTTTAAAAAATATTTTTGGACATTGTAGGACCATTAGTTACAACAAGTCTAGGAAATAACTATATACTTACAATGCAATGTGATTTAACGAAGTTTAGTCTAGGGGTAGCTTTGATTTGTCACACGGCAAATGTGGTAGCAAAAGCGTTCGTAACAAATTTTGTTTGTATCCACGGAATTCCGGACGAAATATTAAGTGACCAAGGAACTGAGTTCCTGTCAAAATGTTTTACGGACGTTTGCAAGTTGTTAAAAATTAATAAAATTAAGACTTCGGGTTATCATCCAATGACAAACGGCGCTCTTGAGCGTTCACATAAGACATTGGCTGAATATTTAAGGCACTACGTAAGTAAAAGTTTGGACGATTGGGATGAACTTTTACCATACGCAATGTTTGTATACAATTCTACAGAACACACGTCTACGAAATACCAACCCTATGCGTTAGTATATGGTAGGGACATTAATATTCCAGTTAAATTAAAATCAAGTCCAGAACCTAGGTATAACTACGATGATTACGTGTACGATTTAAAAGAAAAGTTACAAAAATCAAGTCAAATAGCACGGGAGCGGTTAATAAAAAATAAAGAAATAAATAAACGATATTACGATAAAAAAATCAAAACCGAAGAGTTAGAAGTTAGGGATATGATTTTACTTAAAGATCACACCCAAAGAAATAAGTTAAGTCCACTTTGGAAGGGGCCGTACGAAATATTAGAATTATTAGATTCAGAAAATGTAGTTATATCGCGGAATCGTAAAAAAGTAACGGTACCTACATAAAAATGACGTTAAAAATGATTAAAAACATCGCAAATAGATTAAATTATAACGTATGTAAATAAATAAATAAAAATAACGGAAATAGAATTATAGAAATAATAGTGAACATAATATAGATATAAAATATTAAATACAATTGTAGTTGATAATTGTAGAGAAAAAAAAAAAATCGACGTGGGATGTAAACGATTTAAAACAAAATATAATAATAATCTGTATGTATATTATAGATTGTATTGGGCTATAACAATTGGGATAGTAAAGAACCAAAAACATACGGATTCCGACAAGGAGTCAGAAATAACGATCTATTATAAGAACAATAATAATTATAAGAGGAATATGGTAGGAATAGACTATTATCAATCTGATACAATAACACTGCCACAATTTCAAAATAATGAATGTAAAATAGAATCATTACAGTTTATATGTAACACTCCATATGAAGGAGGTGTGGCTCAACCAAATAGGGATGAAAATGCGTACGTTTTGGAAAAATCATGTGCAATACAATTAAAAAATAAGAATGGCACATATGAACAATTCGCAATGGTATCACAATATTACGTAACCTTTATTCAGATGAGGGACATGGAAAAGTTAGACAGTGACAAAGTAAATGTTACTAGCACAACCGGGAGGTCCACTAATGTCAGTACTACAATAAGCGACAGTAACCACAACTACAATACTAGCACGGTAGATAATGACATTGAACGAACAACGAACACATACTCTGATAATGTAATAAGTAGTACTAAAATCGACTATAGCACAACGGAAAATAATAAGGCGATTATGAACAAAACAAAAAATAGTAGTCAGGAAAGGGACGAATTAATTATGTGTTTTCCATATAGACACGAAACAAAGTACATATATATAGTATGTGTAGTACTATTAGCAGTAGTGATAGTCATGTTGTTAATAATCACAAGTATAGTGAAATATTATAGGATAATCAGAAAAGAAAGGTACCGATACCTAGTTCAAATGCTAGAATTTACAGGTTCAGACACAATACGAAATCGCGGGGAAATAGCTCTCACGAGACTTTAAAAAAAAATATATATATATAGAATATGCATTATAGTTAATATTGATTAGGTAGTGTTAGCGATCAAGATTAAGTAACCAAATATTTTGATTATAGGAATAAGAGCGAATTATTTTGTACAAAATTGGAATTTACAATTTTACACGGTGACCATAATACAAGATCAATAGGCAACATGCCAGAATGTTTACCTGGACATATAAAGATAGCAAATAACCAGTTAGATGATCCATTTTCGGAAGACAAGATAAAATCTATTACGCAGAGCATAGTAACATTTTTATATGATATGTCAAAAAGAAGAGGGAAATTGGGTACACATTGTTGTTTAGATCTAGTCAATTATATGAATCAGGTACCAGAACCGGATATAATAATTCAATATGTAGATCAGTGTATGAAAATAAGATATTAAAATATTTAAATAAAAAAAAAAAAAAAATTTTTTTTAAGAATAAGTAGAAATTTTTTTTTATATATATAAGGTAATTAATACCAGGTGATTCGGTTCCTAGTAAACTAATATAACTTAATATAGCATGGCAGATAATTAACACTATAATATATTGTTTAAAAACGATAATTAAATAAAGAAATAATATTATAGGTTATTAATTTCAATATCATTCGGAGAAGTAAAATCAGAAGAGGAGATAATAGGTAAACTTTTAGAAAGTAAATTTCAGGGTGGATTACAATCCGGTAACATTACAATAGAAATAAATGACGAGTTTTACTTGCCTAGTTTCGATTACATAAGTAACGGAGTCAAAACTATTCAAATAAAATGTCGAGCTTTTGAATTAAGGCTTGAAATGCAAAATATAATGAATGAACCTAGGACATATTATACGCAAAAATTGTGTGAAATTAATATAATCGGAAAGGAAAACAGAGGTGGTACAATACCTGGGGACGGGTAAAGATTCGTCAGCTTTTTGAAGAATATCGTAAAGGGAAAAAACCGGAAATTATTGTAATTAAAAGTGGTAATTCAACCATAACAAGTAACGGAAATTCGGAAATAGAAAGAACAATTAGAATAAAATATAGCGTAATAATAGGGATGATGATGTTGGTACTAATAGTAATAATAACCATATTAGGAATTATAGGATATAAGTGTAAATGTAGGAACAAATATGATGGTTATGGTATAACGGAAACACAATTGGATTGTGATCCGGGGGTAAATACTACAAAATTATAGTAACAATTATGGAAGGTATAAAGGATATTATTTTTTTTTGTAATATTAATTTTAGTAGTAATTAAATAACACATATTTGGTAAAAGTAATTAGTATAAATGTTAATAATAGTATGTATAAAATGTATAATGTTAATTAAGAACGTATGCATAGCAACTAGAGTTATTAATACAGTAATATATTGTAGGGGCAAACATGTATACGAAGTATTGGCAACGGACACGGATGGTACAAAAATGTTGGTACGATTCAGTGGGGATAGTGAGCCACTATTCGAACTAGCATTGACCGTGCGAGCAGGGGGTCGTCTGTTGGTAGTGGTACTAAGAAAAGCGGGGGAATACATAATGGAAAAAGAAGTGTGTCGTTATATAGGGACGGAACCCTTTATATATCAGAAAAAACATTCATTCAGAACAATAATAGAATATCAGTATGGTGGGCTGGGAAGTCCATGTGTTGATAAATTTCCGGAAAAAGAAATGATAATACTATGTAAGTGGTTGCTGGATGAATTTAATAATAAAGACGCACGGGGGGTGTCAAGTATACCTTTTAAATACCATTTAGACGTGGACAGACCTCTGCTGGCACGAGTGGAATCCAAGGAAATAGGAGTGGCAAGTATTGTATTTAATAGGACGGAACCACCGGCCATTACGGGGGAAGAAGAGGTGGTTCAACTGGAATACGATATATCACTGGCAGATAGGGTTATAAATGAATTTTATGCTTTAAATAATGAAATCAATTTAGAAGCATGGTCGAATTTTAGGTCAATACAGACGAACAGGGTAGCAGCTTTAAGCAACACTGGAATAAATAACAATGAAAATAATGATACTAGTGATGATAACATAGGTGGAAGTAGCATTAATGGTGACTGGGTTAATAGTATTTTGAGTGTTAGGGACGAATTAGATATAGTAAATAGTTATTATAATAATTTAGAGGAATTTGATATAGATTCGAATAATTTGTTTAGTCATATGGACGAGTTAGAAGGATTTAGTGACAGTTAGTAAATATAGAAAAATGAGTAATGGAAAGCATTAGTTGATTTTTTGGGGGGTTGATGGTGAAACACGGTGGGTGTCGCGACAATATTCTATAAGAACATGCGACCACCGGGAATCACTGTCGATATGACTATTAAACAATTAGTGCGTTCCTAATTCATAGTGACCAAATTCGAGAGACAAGTGGAAAAAAAAAAAAGAGAGAAAAAAATATAAGTGAAATTCATAACTAATATATATGTATATATTATTTTAGGTTCTTTTTAATAACGGCAGGTCAAAGTCAACTTCCGTATAAAGTGGAAGAATTTAGAAACCAAACAATGATGTATTACGAAAATTACGGGACGGTAAGGTTAACAGGAGCTACATGGCAGTTAATCACGTATTTACCGTTGTTAAACTACGACAGTAGACATGATAAATTAAAAACGGAAATAAAACTGATGACCAATATATGTAAAAATAATGCGACTGCATATGAAATGTGCTCGGGGTTAGACGATATGTTTAAAATAATGTTTCAAGAAATTTCATTACAACGTGAAAAAATGTATGAATCAATAGGTAGATACACAGAACACTCTGGCGAAACGACCACATATCATAGTAGGAAAAGACGAGGGCTCATAAATTTTGTAGGGTCCGCAATGAAAACGCTATTCGGGGTTTGCGACGAAGAGTGCGCAAAGGAATCGGTGGAAGAGATAGGAAAAATAGAAAAAACTAATGAACGTATGCTACATATACTTAAGGACCAAACAACTGTAGTAAAATCTGCAATTAAAGGTATAAGTACAACGTCTGGGGAAGTCAATAGGTTATATACGGAATTGGTAAGCAAACAAGGGACGATCGGGGAATTAATAAATAAAACAAATACTCTAGAAACATTAGTTTTGTCGAACAAAATACAAGGTATATTTACATCATTATTATCACAATTTTCTTTTGAGACTATGTCTCTGGGCGCGATAATAACAGCAGCTAGGTCAGGAGTGTTACACCCGAGTCTAATGACTCCGCGTGAACTGGCAGATCATTTGACGCAAATTAAATTGAAATTACCAATTAATTTAAATTTACCTATGGGTACTGACCCGAACGAAATATATGAATTAAGTAAGATTACGAAAATGGCCGTATTTTATAAAGACAACCAGATAGTTTTCTTAATAAAGATACCGTTGGTAACAGAATTGGAACTTACGTTATATAGAATACTTCCGATACCACAGCCGGTGGAAACACGTATAAACGGGGTAATGAATAGAAATCATAGTATTATTCTTAAACCAGAATTCCAATATGTAGGAATTACGAAAAATCGGGAGGAGCACACAACTTTTACGGAAACGCAACTTTTGAGTTGTAAAGAGACAGAAATATTCACGATATGTCCTGAGTTTTCACCCGTAGTGCATTCTAGTAGTAGGAATCCATGCGAGATATCGTTATTTAAAAATCCGGACGTATTACCAAAAACTTGCGAAGCAGGCGTACTGGTACTTACAAAAGATATTTTTTTTAAGTTAAAATATGCAAATACATGGATATATACGACAAAAGGCGAAACGTTGACAATCACGTGTCGTAATATCGCCGAACCGTATATTCAGAGAATAGAAAACCAAGGTTTAATTACGATAAATTCGGACTGTAGGGCGTACGGAAATGATATAATACTAAGTCCTACACAGGACATAAGATAAAAATATTACGTAAATTTTATACCAAAAATAGGATCGGGGAATATAGTATTTACGATACCTAGCAAAATAAAAGATATAAATTTACCTAGATTGGTAATTAAGAAAGATTCGCATAATTTGGACAAAGTTCACGAAATAGCACATTCTTTAGATTTTATACAAAACGAAATAGATAACGAGATAATAAAACAAGCAGGACAAGAAAATGTAGGCAACACTCGTAACTATTTGTTATATTTGACATTAGGATTAATATTATTTTCGATAATATTAATAATATTTATTTACATAACATATAAGTGCAGGTTGACGTCGTTAAGGCAACCGCATTACGAAATGATGCAAATAAGAAAATCTAGATTTAGAGCAAAGTGCGATAATAGAGAACCAAAAGTAAATGAAGTAAACGAACGAAACCTAGTCGAAGGGGAGGATATACCCCCCACAATAAAATAATTTGTAATATGATAAATTAACATATATTATATAATAAGCAGTATGATAAATAATTAATGATAATCCTAAGATAGAATAATAATACAACATAATTAGGTTTAGAATAAGGATAATACAATGTTATTAATTATAATGAAATATATTAATAAATTGAATTAAAAAAAAAAGGGACATAAAGTTCGTCATATTGGATTTTGAGTTCTCTCCAATAAACAGAACGAGTATGGTGTTACTATCTGGCGCCATTTCAAACAGTTTGGACAAATGTAAGATAAGAAAACTAGAAGGGAGACCGCTACTCTTGCCACTTCATGAACGAGTAAGAGGGATGAAAGTTCATGAATTACTGTTGGCTAAGAGGGAGATCATGCGGGTGTTCAGCTGTAAGGAGGTGACAAGGACGGCATGTCTGATGCAGCTGGATAAAAGTTTGAATAGCAAATTAAATAATTTAACACCAGAATGTATAAAAAATTACATTTTGAAGGGAGGAAAAAGGAACATAGTAGTATTATGGAATGGAAATTCCGACAGAAATGTTTTGAAAAGATTAAACTTAGAATTTGAAATTTTAAACATAACATGCTATGATAAGTATTTTACAGGAAATTTTACAGTGCAATTCGAAAAGCTAAAAGAACATAAAATAAAAGAAATAAATTTTGAGCACGATGTGGGATATTTTAGGAAAAATGGTAGAACTTTAAATTTGACGGAAGCTCATGGACTTGTGTGTACGAAAAAACATAAAATAACATACGCAAACGACCCGAAAACGGACGTGAGGTTGACCAAATGTATTTTTAACACAATGGTCGGGAGGCAAGGTTACGCAAGTTTCGTGAAAAATTTCGGATAATTTAAAGTTCAAATCCTAAAACACTTATCTAAGATGTTATGACATGATAAGCATATTATTGTAATAATAAAGTAATAAATTAATAATAATACTATGGATCCGATAAATGGGGCTATTCAACAGCGAACTAACCAACAGCTTGAGATAAACGTCTATATATGAATAAGGAATTGTACATAACATTTCAATGTAATGATAATATAGTAATAAAGATAAATTCTATAAATTACAGATAAATAGGAATATAAAATTTAAAATCGAGTCGGAGTATAATATTATGTCTTGTAATCAATATTAATAAATCGTGATTATGGCATGATATTATATCCCGAACAAGATAGAAAAAACAATCGAAATCAAAAATGAAAAAAATGTTAGTCGGTTCGACATGTGATATGGTGCGTAATGATCTAATAGTATTGAATGACGATCTTTGGCATGTTATCATATTCCGGACGGATTGAAATAATCAGTAAAAAAAAAAAAAAGAAAGAAAGCATTTGATCTGTTGGTGGTAGGTTTAAAAGTTGTAATGAGAATGGATTTTTGAACACGATCATCAACGGATCAAATGAATAAAAAATCTCGATAAGAAAATATTATGGATAAAGTCTTGTTAATTTAGTCATTAGCGTAAATTGGTACTTTGATTAAATAGCACAATGAACGCTAGGGATTCCAATTAACAAGATACAAAACGCAGCGTTTACAGTAGAATAAAATCATTTTAATGCTGGACTGGATCAGAAATAAAACTTTGAGTGAATAGTTTATTGCTGGTCTGGAACTGTAGCAAAATAGATAAAATCATATGATAATTAGGAAGTATATATTAGATAAGGATAAAGTTATGGGAAATATATATATTATAGAAAAAAAAAAAAAATAAAGAAAAAGAAAAGAAAAAAAAAAAAAGGAAAATTTAAGAATAAATTTTATAAGAATAATAAAAGATAAACGTAATAAATAAAGGAAATATAGTTATTAACATGGTTTTGGGAAAATACGTATTAATATGATATATATATTGCATGAAAAAGAATATATTGTAATAGGATTAAGAATTCATATTATATCAATTAACTAACACTAGGTTAAGATTATAATTGTGAAAAAAAAATATAATAATAATAAAAATATATTGTTAAACATAGTGAATACTAACATAAATAATAATTAAATTTATATTGTAAACACATATAATATCAAAAGAATATATCGTGGATTGTACATTATATTTTTTTGTTCATAATAATATTGTACTTTATATTTTGATAATAATATTGTATTGTGAATTCTTGTAAACGATAATGTATCCATATCATGTAATTGTAAACAAACATATGTAACATAAAAATGTAATAACTAATGTATGTAACATTTTGCTATAGGAAGGTGCTTGAAGTAATAGAAATTAAATTGAGTTAATTTTTCTCGTTTAAGACGATAAAAATGAACTTTTAAAGGGGGAGATGTAGTAAGCGAGTTACTACGCAACATTTAAATTTCGTCAGGAAACATATTTAATATATTATACTGTAAATAGGTAATGGTCAGATATATCAAAATAGAAACTATAGTTAACCTTTTTTGGTTGTAATTAATCAAAGGAACCATAGGGAGTATAACGCCAAAAACAAACGCATAAACAAATTCGCAATTAATAAATGTAAGGCTCAAGGAGAAACGATATTCAAATAGTACCACAGTAGATTAGCATGATTTTGCAGTCATGTCGAATAGGCGGATGTGATAAATGCGATAACGTCAGATGAGAGAATTGCAATATAAAAAATAGTATGATTTATAATAAAATTGACAGTCACAAATTATCTGACAGTACATCATAATAATACGCAGTATGGATTAGTAATTTCGCAAGTGCGTGGGTTAGGTCGATGGCCACATAGGCCACATCCGTTAGAGTCAAGATACGATATCAATAGGCAAGGGGAGCGGGGACCGAACTATAAGAGGGACCCCGAAACGGTCTGTATTCAGACGTGTACACTCAATACTACTGCAAGCACCTTCACGCAGCTCCGTATAACGATTGTCATTTTGGACTTAGCATCATTGTGATTGTTGGAACTAATAAACAGCAATATACTTTTGGCATTTGTGTTATAATTATTCAACGACTACCTCAACTTCACAGTAAAAGGTCTAGCTGCCTGCAACTGTTAGTATACTAGTAGCTGTTAGAGCTACCAGAATACTACAGTACCTACGTATGTACGAAAAGGTCAGGCCATGCATAGTTTAAACTTTAGGTACTACCTAGTACCTATAGCGTTATAGCAATCGTACCCAGTGGCCGGCTCGTGAGGTTCACGTAAAGTGGTGCACAAAAAATGTATAAGATATCTATGTTAGATGGTAAAACAAATTATTTTGGGTATAGGTACATACCACGAATAATACCAAAATAATGTACCTACTTATCTTATCTAAATTAAATTTTTTAAGCATTTTACCCCATTAAAATATAAATTAAATTATAAAAAATTATCAACTACTTATTATTAACTTATTATGTATGAATATAAACACAAATACACAATATCGTTGTAATTATAATTTATTATTAGAGGCTAGAGCTATACAATTACAACAAATTACAATTATTATTATATGAAATTAATCAGTTACATTTTTAAAAAGTAAATCTATACGTCTGTCTTTTTTTTGTATAAACACTTCAATAACTTCTTCGTTAAAATTAGACATTTCATTTATTTATTTTATTTATAAAAAGTCTATGGATATTATAGTAGTTATTATAGTTGATTTGACTGCTGCAGTGCTGCACACTGGCGGCAGTTGATGGATACTGTAGAATGATGCGTTATCGTTTCGACGAATGACACGATATCGCGATAGCGCGACAATAAAATAGGATCGGTGCACACATTAAATGTGCTCCAAATTGCCATGTATTACCAGTCGGCGTGTCGAGGCATGTAGCTAATTTTTATACGGCCGCCCGGAGCACAAACAACTTGTGCTCCGCGATATTATTTAATCGTTTATAAATATATTTCTTAACATAAAAGCTACAAAAACTTGTTTTTATTAATATAAATATTTATATTTTTTTTAATTACAGACCATTTGCATAATCATCAATTATATTATGTTATTATGGCATATAATAATTTTTTAATATAATTTTTTGGGTGGTTCACGTGCTCCTGTGCACCATACCATGAGCCGCCACTGATCGTACCTATAATACCTAGGGAGCTACCCATACATTTTTCGTCTCCGTCTTACACGTCATGTATGGGGTCTAGGACATTTCGCCGCCGGACATTTCGCCGCCACCGATTCGCCGCCGGACGTTTCGCCGCCGACCGATTCGCCGCCGGACGTTTCGCCGCCGGACATTTCGCCACCACCGTTTCGCCGCCGGACATTTCGCCGCCACCGTTTCGCCGCCACCGATTCGCCGCCACCGTTTCGCCGCTAGACCAAAATTCCGACCAACCCTTCGAATTTTGAAAATATATTCACATTTTGTTTATTATAGCAATTTTATTGCATTTTTAATCATATTAAGCAATTACTTATATATGTGTAGTGTACCTAAATCAAGTTTTAAAAACGAAAGGGGTATATGTCGTAAATTAGTAAAGATAAAATATCTATATTCTATGCTTTTATATTAATATATTATACTATAGCCTTTTATCTTATTAAATAATTTATTTCATTGATTATAGTAAGTCGAGGAGGATCTATATTATATTGTTCAGTCGTCTAGTGGTAGACTAATATATTCATATAGTAAACACTATATATAAAGGAATAGGTTTGATGGAAAAGAATTATATTTTTGACTTAGATAGGTAGGTTCATAAAATAAATAACATTCATAGGTGTAAAAAGATTATATACTTAACATAAAAGTTTTTTTATAAATAAAGGTTTGTGATACAAAATTAGTTTTGAATACACATGTATAATAATTGTGTACAGTGAATAACTATGTAGGTACTTACTACCTACTTAGTTACCTATATTTATAATTAATTCTGTCAGTCTGTTTATGCTTAGTTTAAATCAGAATGCTTCGATCTGCCGACCTCAAAAATGCCTTGTTATCATCCTGGGCACATTATAGTATACCTACCATTTTGAAAAAAAATAGTAATTGGAACGTATAGTCAGTAAAAATCATAGATGTTTACATTACAGGACAAGCAATTTAAACAGTAACAAGCCACATTTATAATGCATAACTCATCGCAGTGAAGCAGTATCATATCATACTGTTGTATTAATAAATTATATAAGTAGGTATTAGGTGCCTATAATTAATATATTATAATATATGCTCATAAATAAATTATATAAATGTATAATTATGTAACAATCTATAAATGTGATTGATTTGATGTTTAATTGAACGGTATTTTTAATATTTACATATTAGGTACCTAAGTACCTAACTAATTAAATATTTATTTATTAACGGGCTGAGCCCTATACAACAGTTTAAGACATAACACATAAATATATAACTTATTAATTATATATTTTATACCTTTAAACAGGGCCGGCGTTATACGATTTTCACGGGGGGGTGAGATCAAGTATTTTCCGACTGAAATATAATTTATGCCGACTGTAAAAATGTCAACCCGTAATTTCTTAAAACAAACTATGTGAAGTACCTATAAAAATTCCTGGTTTTTCTATATAATGGGTTGAAATTTATATAATAGGTTAAATTTGATAAATATTATACAAAAAAACATAATAAAAATTTTTTTAAAAAATTGAATTAAAACATTTTGAATAGTTCTATGCTATAGTATGTTATATTACTAAGTAACAATTGTTACTTGTATATCATACAGCCACTAGCTGTACAGGTACAGGATTGTCTGGATTATTTAAACTTTAAAAATTGTGTATTATTAAATCAATATATGATAAGGGTTATAGGAAACAAAATCTAAAATAAAACTTTGGCACCTGAATGTTACACTTATGGAAGAATCTAGATAAACCACCACCGTGTAAAAATTGATCAGGAACATAATATATTAATATGTGCTTGCCAGTGGTTGTTTTTTTAAGTTACCGATTTGGGCTGGTCGAAACTTGTACCCCCCTCTATTAAAAACTGAAATGACACCACTGACTGTAATAATAACCTATATAAATATATTGTTACCACCCACAGCCCACAGATAGGTGCTTGAGATGGCGATTAGCGATAGCATACCGATGTACGACGGTACTAAAAAAATTATTACCTATAGGTATTATAGGTATACGTATAGGCGTATAGCAATCAGCAGTATTTTGATTTCTAAATCAGTAAACTCTTAAATTGTCAAGTGCGTATAGTTGAAATACAAGGAATTCTACTTCCCCTTATTTGTATACTAACACTATTGTGGAGTCAATAGTCATTGATTATAAATAATAAATATCCACTTATATATTTAAATTTTTTTATAACGTAGTAAACTATTAACAGTGTCATCCACTGTAATTACCGATTTAGATATCAACATACTACTGACTGCCAAGGGCCCGTTATCGTTTTTATTATTAAAATTATAACCTAAGAAAATCTAGGAAAACAGTTTGTATAACAAGTCGTATAATTTCTGTCAGCTCTCTGTTATTAAGAAAATGCCGACTGATAGTTACGTAAAATTTAAAGGGGGGGGTGCCAACCCACCATACCACCATTGCCGCCGGCCTTGCCTTTAAACCATAAGTTATTGAGCAAATAACTACCTAATAAGTAGGGTTCGGATTTGAAGGCAATATAATCAATAAAAAAAAGCATTTAAAATGTAAAAAAAGGCAAAAAAAAGGCATTTAATTTATATAAAAAGGCAATTCATAAATATACTACAAAATAAAATAGTGAACATTTTTTAAACACTTTTAAATGCACACATTTTTGAGAAAAATACAAATTAAAAATGAGCATGAATACTAAACTACATTAAGTTTATGCTATTTTGTATAAATAGATTAGGTACCTTTTTCTTTAACCAGGTTTGTCCTAAGAATTAGTTAAAAACAATTTTAAATATTAATTTACTTGAGTTATATCAGTTAATTTAATGCAAAATAAACAAAAGGTAAAAAAAAGGCATTTATAAGTAAAAAGGCAAAGAAAAAGGCAAAGAAAAAGGCAAAAAAAAAAAAAAGATCCATTCTCTAAGAAATTAAATGAAACACATTTTTGTATAAAAATTATTTTTCTATTATGATTAATAAAAGAAAGGCATTTGACTTCAAATCCGAACCCTACTAATAAGTAATGAGGTATTAATGATATTATATTATCATTGATATAAGAAAAACAATGTATCAGTCTATGATATTCCAGTTAAGTAACTATAAGTATATTTGATGATATAACGAATAAAGTAATTTATATATAACGTATTAACGTCCATTTATGTGGAACCTTATTTTAAATTTTAAATCATTAGCTATAAAAGTTGAACATTTTATACATTTTTAAATTTTAAATATGATACCTACATTTTGTCAACAATTGAACTTTAAATGCTAATAAAGAAAATTGTGCATATGTATTTTTAATATTTTTCATATGTTATTGTAACAATATATTAGGAGCCTTTTATTAATTTTTTAAGCTTTTTGACCCAACAAATACAATTTTATATTCGTTTATAGAAAAAAAAAAATAAAAATATTGGAAACTGAATATGAACGTTATTAGCTGAAATCAATAAAAAATATTTTGAAAATTTATCATGTATAGACAATGTTAATATAAACATAAAGTGAAAATTTCTACGGTACCTAATTTGTTTTAGAGTTACACCAAAAATCAAAATCGATTTTGCGTATAATTCCTGTTTTGACTTAATTTTTTAATTGTTTTTTTCTGGCGCTGTTGAAAATACACATCATTGTAAAATCAATATATTTATATCTCTCCGCTCAGAATCTAATATATTCTATTATATAGCCTATATTTTAGGATTTTGTATATGTGTGTAGAATAGTATAGCCTATAGGTATACGGTATACCTATATAATAGTAGAATACTAAAATCATTTGCGCTTAGCTGTATGAGTGTATGACTTGTCCGGCGCGGATCCAGAAAATTTTAACAGGGGGTATTCAAACAAACAAAAAAGGTGCTCTGCTGTACAGTAGGTTACAAGTGGGTCACTGTATAATGGATGGTATTAAATATGAATCAATGATATAATATCATGGTATAAGAAAAACGATTCTGAACGGAGACAGTGTCAGTCTAGGTATAAGACATATTATATAGGTACTTATCTATCGTATTTAAAAAAATTGACCTATAATAGGTACCTATAATAAATTCCAAATTAATCATATCACAATATCCATTAGGTGCTTATGTATTTTTTTGATTTTTTGGTAACAGAATTAACTACTTATGTGGAATCTTGTTTTAAATTTTCAACCCTTAGATATAAAAGTTGAACATTTTATAAATTTTTAACTACAAAATAATTATTCAATTTTGATAAATTTTGTCAAAATTCGATCTTTAAATGCTTATAAAAAAAAACTGTGCCTATGTATTTTTAATATTTTTCAACTTCTATTGTAACAATATATCAGGAGCCTTGTATTAAATTTTTACACTTTTTGGCCCAACAGATAAAACTTTATTGATATTTATAGAAAAAAAAACCCAAAAAAATTGAAAACTGTAAATGTCCGTACACAGCTCAAAAAAGTCAAAATAATTTCAAAATTGTATGGTGTATAGGAAATGCTAATATTCAGTGAAATTTTCATGTATCTATAGTTATTCATTATTGATTACATAACAAAATAAGGAAATCGCTACATGAGAAATCGAGTGAATATCAATGTTGTAAAAATTTGAATTTCAAACGCTCATAAAAATTTAATTTGACTTTCCGGTAGAGATTTTTTTATTGATAAAGGTAGATAAACTTATGAGTAATCTTGTATTAAATTTTCAAATGTTAGATTTAAAAATGAAATTTTTATGTATTTCTAACTCAAAAATAATTGCAAATTTTCGTGATTTTTACGTATTTTGTCAAAATTGAACTTTAAATGCTTCTAAGAAAAAATTGTGACTGTATATTTAATATTTTTCAAATGTCATTGTAACAGTATATGAAGAGCCTTGTATTAAATTTTCAAGCTCTTTTACCCAACATTTAAAATTCTATTGGCAATCATAGAAAAAAAACTAAAACAACTGAAAATTCATTATGTCCGTAAACAACTCAAAACAAGTCAAAATATTTTAATCGTGTGAATTTTATCGTGTATAGAAATTAATACTAATATAAACATTCAGTGAAAATTGCATGTATCTATGATTATTTTTTTTAGAGTTACACCAAAAACCAAAATCGATTTTGTTGAAAACTGATATTGCTTATAAATTCCCATTTTTCCTTAGTTTTTATTTAGTTATTCTAGGCGCTTTTAAAACTATTGGAATTTTAAATGTTGACCTTCTGAATGAACCAAATATATTCACTTTCCCATCAATCGAGATAGGTACTATTGAAAAAAATCGAATTAATTGTACTTCCTCAAACACGGTGATGATAGAAACAAAAAAAAAATTTAAAAATTTATAAAAAACATAATCTAAAAAAAAAATGGTTAGGTACACCTTTCTATTTTAAAATTTTGAATACAAATGTTTTTTATTAGTGACTTGGAGTGCCTTGGACTTATAGAGTGACAGGGGATGCCCGAGCACCCATAGCCCCCCCTGAATCCGCCCCTGAAGTCAGAATATTGATTATTAATCAAGACCTTGCATCTTAAATCAAATTGTACCTACACGTAATATTTTATTGCAACCACTATATAGAAGCCTGAATATATAGATCCTCCCACACACTATTCGACTTACTATAATCAATGAAATAAATTATTTAATAAGATAAAAGGCTATAGTATAATATATTAATATAAAAGCATAGAATATAGATATTTTATCTTTACTAATTTACGACATATACCCCTTTCGTTTTTAAAACTTGATTTAGGTACACTACACATATATAAGTAATTGCTTAATATGATTAAAAATGCAATAAAATTGCTATAATAAACAAAATGTGAATATATTTTCAAAATTCGAAGGGTTGGTCGGAATTTTGGTCTAGCGGCGAAACGGTGGCGGCGAATCGGTGGCGGCGAAACGGTGGCGGCGAAATGTCCGGCGGCGAAACGGTGGTGGCGAAATGTCCGGCGGCGAAACGTCCGGCGGCGAATCGGTCGGCGGCGAAACGTCCGGCGGCGAATCGGTGGCGGCGAAATGTCCGGCGGCGAAACGGTGGCGGCGAAATGTCCGTGTCCGTCATGTATGACATGGCAAGTTTTCGTTCACTAAAGTATTTGAAATAATAAGTGACAAAGTAGGTACCTACCTGTATGTCTCTTAGATGTATCTATGTATCCATTATTAATTTTTGTATTTATTAATTATTTACTGTTACCTATATAAGTTATGGATTGTGGCTGTGTTCTCTGAGACCCGTGACTACAGTGTTATTCCTTGTAACTGGCTGACCGAACCCATTAAGAGGATGTCACAGTAGACAAAATATGACATAAAAACATGGTTTCGTACTTCCAGGAATACGGCTTATTGAAGCGTTTTACGGTATAAATACCTATTACAAAAATTGTAGAAGAGAATTTTTTCTAGAAACGTAAGAAGTCCGATTTTCGATATTTTTATTAATTAGTTAAATAATTAATTGATAAAAAGTTTAAAAAAACGTGTTTATTTACCATGCGATATTGGACGATTGGAACAAGATATCAAAAATCGGGCTTCTTACGTTTCTAGAAAAAATTCTCCTCTACAATTTTTGTAATAGGTATTTATACTGTAAAACGCTTCAATAAGCCGTATTCCTGGAAGTACGAAATCATGTTTTCGGTAAAAAAAAACGTTTAATTACGCTCGTCATGTGCTGCGCCCGTTACAGCCAGCGGCAGCGCTCGATACTAGGTGTTCATACCACCACCCCGCGCGCGTAACGGCAGTGCCGCACCATGGTCAAAACAGGTTTCCTATCTCAGCCGTGCGCCTGTACATAGTTTATAAATAACCAGTTAAGAAAATGATTATTATATTTGTGACAAATATTATTTAATTTGGTTCGGTTTTATATTTTCTATTCGTATCCGAATTTTATACTAATAAAAACTATACTTTTGTTCTTCAAGTAATACGGCGTATTGAAGCGACTTACAACAAAACTACCTATTATAAAAATTGTAGCGGACAATTTTTTTAACAATCGTAAGAAATCCGTTTTTTGATATCGTATTCTAATCGTCCAATATCACATGGTAAACTAACACGGTTTTTAACTTTTTATCCATTAATTATTCAACTAATTAATAAAAATATCGAAAAACGGGCTTCTTAAGATTGTTAAAAAAATTCGTCTCTACAATTTTTATAATAGGTAGTTTTGCTGTAAACCGATTCAATAAGCCGTATTACTTGAATTATCGAACTATTTGGGTATGATAAAAAAACTAATTATTACGATATCGGAATAATTAATAATAATATAAGAAAAAAGGTGGGCAAGTGGGTGTCGCTCTGCTGTACAGTAGGTTACAAGTGGGTCACTGTATAATGGATGATATTAAATTTGAATTCAACGATACAATATCATTGTATAAGAAAAACGATTCTGAGAGGAGACGGTATGTCAGTCTAGGTATAAGACAATAAGACATATTATAATATTATATACATATCTATAATAAGGTACCTATAATAAATTCCAAATTAATCATATCACAATATCCATTAGGTACTTATAACGCGTTATACATCAACAAAAACCGTGATACTATCATAGATATATAATAGTACACTTTAGAAGTTTCAAGTACCCACGAATAATATTATACATTCACAACAAATAAGTAAAATAGTTATTCTAGGTTTTTTAATATGTAATTTCGTCCAAATTTGAATTTAAAATGTCTGTAAAAAATAACTGTGTTGATATATTTTTTAGATTTTTTGGTTACAGTATGAACTATTTATGAGGACCTTTGTTTTAAATTTGCAATCCTTAGCTATAAAAACTGAACATTTTTTAATTTATTAATTACGATGATTAATAATTTTCGAGATTTTGAAAAATTCTGTCAAAATTCGATGTTTAAATGCTTATAAAAAAAATTGTGCCTATGTATTTTTAATATTTTTCAATTGATATTGTAACAATATATCAGGAGCCTTGTATTGATTTTTTACACTTTTTGGCCGAACAGATAAAACTTTATTGATATTCATAGAAAAAAAAACTAAAAAAATTGAAAAATGAAAATATCCGTAAACAGCTCAAAAAGAGTCGAAATATTTTCAAAATTGTATGGTGTATAGGAAATGCTAATATAAACATTCAGTGAAATTTTCATGTATCTATAGTTATTCGTTTATAAATAACAACAAAATAAGGAAATCGCTACATGAGAAATCGAGTGAACATCCAATGTTGTAAAAATTTGAATTTCAAACGCTCATAAAAATTTAATTTGACTGTCTTGTAGAGATTTTTTTATTGATAAAGATAGACAAACTTATGAGTAATCTTGTATTATAAAAAAAAACTGTGACTAAGGATTTTTAATATTTTTCATCTGCCATTGAAACAATATACTAGGAGCCTTCTATTAAATTTTCAAGTTTTTTTAACCAACAAATAAATATTTATTGATATTTCTAGAAAAAAAACTAAAAAAAAAAGAAAAATGAAAATGTCCCTAAACAGTTCAAAATAAATCAAAATATTTTGAAAATGTTATCGTGTATAGAAAATGCAAATATAAACAACCAGTGAAAATTTCATGTATTTACGGTCATTTGTTTTAAAGTTACACCAAAAACCAAATTCGATTTTGTCAAAAACCGATTTTGAGTAAAAATTCCCGTTTTTCCTTAATTTTTATGTTGTTTTTCCCGGCGCTTGTGAACACTATTGGGAAATTTAAATTTTGACCTCCCCAATGCACCAACGATATTCACTTTCCAATCGAACAAGATACTGAAGTCGAAAATCGAAGCATTATTTCGACTACTTATCGTGTACACATCATTGTAAAATCAATACATTCACCGTTCCACTCTGCAGAATCTAAAATTCAATTTTATTTTTAGATAACAAAATAATAATTTCTTATAGTTTTATTGTTTTTTTTAGCTCTATAACTAGAAAGGCAAGGGCATAATATTATAGTTGCTTTTTAAGTCTTTTTTATGTTTTTTTTTTTAAAATTGGTACACAAAACGGTTATTATCTATGGCGTTTTCAGTCTGTTGTCGTTTTTGATCAATTAGCCCCTCACGAACAACTGGACATGATTACGACTTCTGCGGTATCAACGAGGGGGTCCGTCTATAGATATAGAACAATGTTAATATCATTTAGGTTAGGTTAGGAACAATTTTAATATCATTGGAAAGTGAATATCGTTGATGCATTGGGGAGGTCAAAATTTAAAATTCGCAATAATTTTCAAAAGCGCCAAGAAAAACAAAAGAAAAATTAAGGAAAAACGGGAATTTTTACGCAAAATCGATTTTGGTTTTTGGTGTAACTTTAAAACAAATGACCGTAGATACATGAAATTTTCAGTGGTTGTTTATATTTGCATTTTCTATACAAGATAACATTTTCAAAATATTTTGATTTATTTTGAACTGTTTAGGGACATTTTCAGTTTCCAATTTTATTATTTTTTTTTTTTATGTATATCAATAAAAATTTATTTGTTGAGTAAAAATACTTAAAATGTAATACAAGGCTCCTACTATATTGTTTCAAAGACAGATGAAAATATTAAAAATCGTTAGTCACAGTTTTTTTTTTAAGCATTTAAAGTTCAAAAAATGACAAAATATGGAAAAATCACGAAAATTTGCAAATTATTTCTAGTTAGAAATTCATAAAAATTTTGCTTTTTAAATCTAAGATATGAAAATGTAATACAAAATTCCTTATAAGATTTCCTACATTTATCAAAAAAAAAAATTCTATAAGAAAGTCAAATTAAATTTTTATGAGCGTTTGAAATTCAAATTTTTAGAACATTGGATATTCACTCGATTTCTCATGTGGCGATTTCCTTATTTTGTTGTAATTCAAAAACGAATTACTGTAGATACATGAAAATTTCACTTTATCAGTTCTTAGACTTGATAAAAATTTCAAAATATTTTGACTTGTTTTGAGCTGTTTACGGACAATTTCATATTTAAATTTTTTATTTTTTTTTTCTATGAATATTAATAAAGTTATATCTGTTGGGCCAAAAAGTGTAAAAAATTAATACAAGGCTCCTGATATATTGTTACAATAGCAATTGAAAAATATTAAAAATACATAGGCATAATTTTTTTTTATAAGCATTTAAAGATCGCATTTTGACAAAATTTATCAATCATCGTAATTAATAAATTATAAAATGTTCAGTTTTTATAGCTAAGGATTGAAAATTTAAAAAAAAGATTCTCATAAATAGTTCATACTGTAACCAAAAAATCTGAAAAATGTATGAACACAGTTATTTTTTACAGACATTTTAAATTCAAATTTGGATGAAATTACATATTAAAATCAATATTAACGATCTTGGGTTTTTTGTTGTAATTTAAAAATATTATTCGGGGATATATGAAACTGAAAAATCAAAATATTATGGCCTATCCATACAATCTACCATAGTACAAGGAATAAGAAGTATGCTCAATGATAACTCATAAGACTGTGCATATTATAAGGGGCAATCAATAATTTATTCATAAATTCCATATAATTTAATACCATAGATAAGTATATAATATGTCTTATACCTAGACTGACATACCGTCTCCGCTCAGAATCGTTTTTCTTATACAATGATATTATATCATTGAATTCAAGTTTAATACCATCCATTATACAGTGACCCACTTGTAACCTACAGTACAGCAGAGCGACATCCACTTCCCCACCTTTTTTTTTTTTTTTTTTTAATTCAGAATTTTATACTCGCGTATAATATTATAATAACTATTGTAATGATTAATTATTTGTTTGTATATACATATACGTCTTATTTAATAATATTGAATTTAGTAATTCATCTTGTGTATTTAACTTTGAAATAATTTTTATAAAAGCTTCTTTGTCGAATTTTAAATTTTTTATTTCATCTAAATGAATGGGTTTTGGAGATTAAGTGTAATATTGCAACATGAATCATTTAAAATACTTAAATCTAAAGGTAGTGTTGCAAAAGACGAATCTACTGTTTGCTCTGTTATTAATACGCCTTTAGTAGTATGAGCTTGACACCCACCTTTCAGAAATACTTTTCCAGAACTTTTCAATGTAATTTTACGAATAAAAGATCGATTATTACAAATTATTGTAATTGTTGTAGGCTTTTCACACACAAAGTACCAATTATTTTTGAAAAACGATGGGTACCATAATTCTTTTTTAAATTCCGTGATATAAGTATCACATTGCGTAGGTTTAGTTAAAGCATTTTTAATATTTCTGTTACACAAGTAGGATCAGTATCACTATTGTGTAACATTTCATTGAAACCGCAAACAAAAATGTCGGCAACTATTAAACAGTTATTGATATTTGACCAAATAAAATATTTTGTCAACACATCATCTGTTAATAAATACGTTGGATTTTCAGCGATATGTATAAATTGTCCGTGTTCATTAATTGGAACGTATATTGGTATAATACAGTGGCGTCCGCAGGGGGGGGCTATAGGGCTGAAGCCCCCCCATTGCCCGTATTATTGTTACTTTTTAAAAAAAATATTAATCAAGTTAAACTGTCAACTATAGTAAGCAAGAAGTAAATTTCATATATGTCTTACCAGAATGAATTCAATTTTGAAAGAACATTATATTTGCATACCAATTTTCATAAATTATCTGTAATTTTTAGGTAAAAGTATGAACTACTTGTATGAAAGACCTTGTATTAAATTGTCTAGCCTTAGCTATATATGTTTTATATTTTATAAGTTTTGAACTACAAATTAACTGTCATTTTGACGAAATTTGAACTTTAAATGCTTATAAAAATAACCATGGTGCCTATGTAGTGTTTGAAGTATGGAATATTTCACAAAAACGTGACACATTGAAATTTTTTTACACAAATAAAAACACAATTTATTTATTTTTTCAACAAAAGGTTCAGTGTTCTAAATTCTAATGACAGAATTCAGTATTTATACAATATGCATGTATAATATTGTATACCTACTTGTATCATTTAAACATTAAAATATTTAAAAATGTTGAATACCATTTTAAATGTATAATACCAAAGGTTAGGTATACATACAGGTATGTAATTTATGACAATTATATGTAAATATAAAATTTATTTAAAAATAAAACAAAATATAAATATCAAAATACTGAAATATTTCATTTTTTTAAATTTCATGAAATTTTCAAACACTATGCTTATGTATCGTTAATATTTAGCTATAATAAAATAACTTACGTATTACATTTTTAAGATTTTTGACCGGATAAATAATTTTTTATTGACATTTATAGAAAAAAAAATTTAATTATTCAAATACAATCCAAGTGAAGACGGTATAACCAAACATTTAAATAAATTTTCATTTTTTTTCTCCAATTATTTTTAAAAGCACTGATCATTTTCAATTTCGACCTCCTAAAAGTACAAACTAGATCCAATTTGCTTCCAAAAACATACACTGGGCATCCAAGCTTATGGTCCAGAGCATTTTTTCTACCAGAAAAAAGTTACAAACATTTTAAAATACCTCAAATAAACGTCAGAAATTATTAGACTGAACAAAATAAAAATGTAACTAATTTTCAAGCCCCCCCCCCCCCCCATTGAAAAATCCTGCGGACGCCACTGGTATAATATAATACAATTTAAAAATTTCGCTGCTACATAGTGGAATTTAAATTGAAAATATTATTCTATCGTTCATTGGGTGAAGGTTTATATGTAATATTTTGTATATTTCTTGTATATTAGTTTCATTAAATTTGATAGGGATTTGTAAATTTTCAGGTAGAATATTTTCTATTTGTTTTATTTCTGACAACAACTGATCTGGTGTAATTATAAAAACATCTAATTTATTTGTTTGAACGTTTGATATCATTCTTTGTAACCTCTAAAAATAAAATTAACCAACTAAAATATAATATTTAGATATTTAGGTAATACTAGTTTAGGTTACAGTTATATATTAGATAATATTATTTACTGTATTGAATACATTCTTTACGAAGTAAGTATTTAATAATGCAATAAATATAAGCCGCGTAAAGGTACGCTCGAATATTAAAAATATTACGGCGGTAATGCGGTATAATATACGTGTATGCATTTTATATTTATGTGATCCGCCACAGACGAAGGTTGATAAAATAATAAACATCGCTTCCGAATGAGCAAAATTGTCGGCCAGCCGCCGACTAGGAGTAGTGGGCGCGGCTTAAGCGTCGCGTGCTTGCGGATCGCGAAAATACTTAACAGCGCGTTCTCTCGGTCGTTGTATACGTTTCGCTTTCAGTGTGGCGTCCTCTTAATGTCATTGAAAAGGGATGTCCATTATCACATCCTATCGTCACAAATAAAGCGGATCTCGAAATAGAACTCTTGGAGTTATTAGAAAATGAAGGTGTTAAGCAGTTTATAAACAATTGTCCCTCTATATTGGAATTTTGGAAGCATATTTCTATATTAAAATACCCAAATATTAAAAACTGTGCGGTAAAATTGATATCAATTTTTGGAACGACGTATTCATGTGAATCACTTTATTCAACAATGAAAATAATTAAGTCAAAATATCATTCAAATTTGACTGATGGTCATCTTACAGAACTATTAAGAACTGCTCTTATATCAATTCAACGAGATCTTAAGAAGCTTATTAAAAAAGTAGACACGAAAAAAGTACCACGCAAACAAAATTAGCTTAATGTTTAATTTTTTAATTTATTATTCATATTAATTTTTTTTTTTTTGTTTGATTTAATCTATATTCTATACACTATAATACTATAGCCTTAAATAAATACAATAAAAACATTTTTTTTTATAAATGTATACAAAAAAAATTAAAATATTTTGGTTTTTGTAAATAAGACCGCGAGCCGCATACGACTGTGACGTGAGCCGCATGCGGCTAGCGAGCCGTGATTTGGCCACCCCTGCTATAGATGTTATGGAATAATTTAGAGAGACTTCGTTAAATACATATGGATTAGATCCAGCTTGGTATTATCAGGAATGGGCAAATTATCAAAAAAAAAATTAATTAATTACAAATTACTCAAAATACCAGTATTTAATTACAAATTACTAATTACATGATTGTAGAATATTTAATTACAAATTACATAATTTCTTGTATATTAGTTTCATTAAATTTGATAGGGATTTGTAAATTTTCAGGTAGAATATTTTCTATTTGTTTTATTTCTGACAACAACTGATCTGGTGTAATTATAAAAACATCTAATTTATTTGTTTGAACGTTTGATATCATTCTTTGTAACCTCTAAAAATAAAATTAACCAACTAAAATATAATATTTAGATATTTAGGTAATACTAGTTTAGGTTACAGTTATATATTAGATAATATTATTTACTGTATTGAATACATTCTTTACGAAGTAAGTATTTAATAATGCAATAAATATAAGCCGCGTAAAGGTACGCTCGAATATTAAAAATATTACGGCGGTAATGCGGTATAATATACGTGTATGCATTTTATATTTATGTGATCCGCCACAGACGAAGGTTGATAAAATAATAAACATCGCTTCCGAATGAGCAAAATTGTCGGCCAGCCGCCGACTAGGAGTAGTGGGCGCGGCTTAAGCGTCGCGTGCTTGCGGATCGCGAAAATACTTAACAGCGCGTTCTCTCGGTCGTTGTATACGTTTCGCTTTCAGTGTGGCGTCCTCTTAATGTCATTGAAAAGGGATGTCCATTATCACATCCTATCGTCACAAATAAAGCGGATCTCGAAATAGAACTCTTGGAGTTATTAGAAAATGAAGGTGTTAAGCAGTTTATAAACAATTGTCCCTCTATATTGGAATTTTGGAAGCATATTTCTATATTAAAATACCCAAATATTAAAAACTGTGCGGTAAAATTGATATCAATTTTTGGAACGACGTATTCATGTGAATCACTTTATTCAACAATGAAAATAATTAAGTCAAAATATCATTCAAATTTGACTGATGGTCATCTTACAGAACTATTAAGAACTGCTCTTATATCAATTCAACGAGATCTTAAGAAGCTTATTAAAAAAGTAGACACGAAAAAAGTACCACGCAAACAAAATTAGCTTAATGTTTAATTTTTTAATTTATTATTCATATTAATTTTTTTTTTTTTGTTTGATTTAATCTATATTCTATACACTATAATACTATAGCCTTAAATAAATACAATAAAAACATTTTTTTTTATAAATGTATACAAAAAAAATTAAAATATTTTGGTTTTTGTAAATAAGACCGCGAGCCGCATACGACTGTGACGTGAGCCGCATGCGGCTAGCGAGCCGTGATTTGGCCACCCCTGCTATAGATGTTATGGAATAATTTAGAGAGACTTCGTTAAATACATATGGATTAGATCCAGCTTGGTATTATCAGGAATGGGCAAATTATCAAAAAAAAAATTAATTAATTACAAATTACTCAAAATACCAGTATTTAATTACAAATTACTAATTACATGATTGTAGAATATTTAATTACAAATTACATAATTGAATTACTTAAAATAACCAATTACATTTAAAAATTATTTATATAAAAAAGTGTATAAATTAAATCAAAAAAACAAAAAAACATCAGAAAAATATAGGTACATAGAAAAATTAGATAATTCCGTAATTTTGATTGCCTTCTAAAAATACTAGTTTTTCGAATTGTTCGTCAGACAACCGGGAACGAGTAGTTGCCATTATGAAGCCAGCAAATAAAAACAATCTCTCTACCGGTGCTGACGAACAAATATTAGTATTATAATTAATAAATAATTGTTTCACAACGAGTAATTGTTTAAACATGTAAAACTTTTATTTTTGTCGTTAAAAAATTGCAATATCTGTAATTCAATACTTGTTGAGGAATCTGTTACAGCGTTACTACGGTTTGGTGACATGCATATTAAAAAACTTCCCTCGTTATGGGATATATCGGAAGTAGAAATTTCATTATTAGGTATATTTATTTGTTTAGGAGAATTTATACATAGCAATTGTATTCTTTGTTTATCAGCTTGAGTTAGACCTTTCGGAATCCATCGCATTTTAATGAATGGATGAAAACACGTAGCCAAAATAGCATCATCAACTTCATGTGATAAATTAAAATAATTTTTAAATCTATCATGCAATTTATTACATAAAGGAGAATTCAGATTAAATAAATAGCATAACTTTTGATTTTTTAATTCTTCAAGACGAAGTTTTAAAGAAATCAAAGTTGGTATTGATTGATCGTAATAACAGTTTTTTTCCGCTTGTAACCCACACAGCAATTTGAAAATATATAAATTTTCACAATATTTGAAAAAGGTTTTACTGCCAATATTTGTTTCAAAATATTGTGCAAATATTTTGTAAATATTTGATCCTCAAATATTTTCACCCAAATATGATGAACGTATATTGTAAACATTATACACCAAATATTTTAAAACAATGTTCCATTCAATGTTTTGTAAATATTTGATCGACAAATATTTTTACCCAAATATGATGAACGTATTTTGAAAACGTTATATACCAAATATTTTAAAACAGTGTTCCATTTAATGTTTTGATAATGTTTAATTTACAAATATTTTTACCCAAATACGATGAACGTATTTTGAAAACGGTTTACACCAAATATTTTAAAATAGTATTCCATTCAATTTTTTGAAAATATGTGATTTCCAAATATTTCTACCCAAATATGATGAACGTATTTTGAAAACGTTATACACCAAATATTTTAAAATAGTATTCCATTCAATCTTTTGAAAATATGTGATTTACAAATATTCTTTCCCCAAATACGATGAACGTATTTTGAAAATATTATACACTAAATATTTTAAAATATTATTCCATTCGATGTTTTTAAAAGTGCTTAAAATTGTTGGTAGTGATATCGCACGCGTGACCTAGCAGAAATTTAAAAAAAAAAACGTACCTAATACCTATATGAACATATTATATACCTATGTTCTACTTTTACCCAATCGATAAATCATAAACATGTACGATACATTATTGAGACTGTCCAATTCATACGATAAGATAAAATGAATAACCTATATATATATAATAAAATATAATAACCTATATAGAGATACTGTATAGTGTATATTTATACCTAAAGGCAGGGGCGGACCCGGGGGGGGGGGTGGGAGGTCAGCTGACCCACAGTTTTTTCTTCGGTAAAATGTGGCCTCTCAAAATGACAAACTACATAAATATGTACAATATTACAATAATCAAAATAGAAATAATATTAAATAATAATATGGGTGTTATAAGTCATTTATAAAATATATACAGAACATTTCTATGAAAATATAATTATAAATCATAAATGTATAAATATATTATGAATATTATGATGTATAGAAAGATATGAATACTGGGTATTGAAGTATAAATAGCGCATACGAAATCGTACGGCCAGCGCGTATCAACAAATATTATAATATTGAAAAACTTGCATACCGTAGTAGATACCGTACGCACGGCTGCTTTTACAAAACATACACCGATTACCGATAGTCGATATTTTTGTTTATATAAATATATCTATCAAGTCAGTAAAATCGCTTTTCTATTTATAGATTTTCTTATCGTATTATACTATTATAAGTGGAATCTACGATTATTTTATATTATCATCCAATATCCATAATAAATATAATATGAGCATTCATGGTCATTGGTCGTTATTGATGTATTATAAATATTATGTATAAATGTATAGTATCATATGACGTTATATAAAACTATTTTACTTTTCATTGTATTTTACTTTTTGTCAACGAGCGTCTGTTCACTCTGTCCACTATCGTCTTACTGTGTTGTGTTGTGTACTTGTGTTTTTGTCAAATATTATTGATGGAACTGGAAGCTCCTAATAAAAAAAATTGACTATCTGGTGGAGCAAGGCGATTAATCAAAGAAAAATAAAAGGCAGTTAAAGGCAATCAAAGTATTCTGTCATTCCTAAAATCAAACATCAGGCAAGAACCATCTTTGGAATATAATCACAGTGAAGAGGAAGATAATCCACCCACTTTACCAACTCCTGGTGAGTATTTTAATTTCAAAAATAGAATTACTTATTTATTGATACAAATTTAAAATAAAAGTACATAAAAATATTAGATGCCTACAGCCTACTTACTAAAAAAAAATTAAAAAAAAATATAAATATATATTTTTAGATTTTGTTTCTATCTATGTGATTTTCTGTTTATAAATAATAAATATCAATCTAATAATTTTAAATACTTAGCCTAAAGTGTAATTAAATGTTTGTCCTGAAAATTACATAAAAAAATCTAAGTTGGTACACTATATTATTTCACAATATTGGTGTTTAAAATATAAATATTACTGTTCCGGCGAGGAAAATAAATAACAGTGGACTGTATAATTTTGTAATTGGTTTTATTTGCTAAGTAAATAAATTATTATAATTTATAGGTTGCTTGAAGTCTCTGTGCAAGTCTGCCTGGGTAGGTCTTGCTTCAGAGGCTCCGCTGAACACACTGCCCGTTTCGTGCTCCGCACTGGCATTTATACCCTGGTATCGCTCGCAGGAGCCGCCCATGAAATGTTGGTGGTTGGTGATTGGGCGGGGTTGAATGGCGGCGATAACGCTGGTTGGCCGCTGCTGCTCTCGAAGCCACGCCCACAGCGTTCTGTCGTCGTGTGCTTATTTATTAATTCTTTGACAAATACGCGGGTCATCAATAAGATTCGTTTGAGCAATTATGTAACTGTACATTATTGCAACCGGTGTCCCTTGTGACCGAACCGATCTGACCCGCGCCGTACATAATATATAGATCCCCGGCCGATACAGTCGTACGTCTCCCGACGTCAAATGTGCTAGATGCAACATTTTGTTCGTGACGAACGACTCACTATAGTGTCGACCGACTGTATTCCGGATCTCATCATATTATGCACACAACTAGTTGGCTGACTGCCCAGTGTGATGTCAGTTTTACATACATATAATACCATTAAGAAATATAATAAGAAATATTATAGAATAGATACTTCGCGTGGCGCGAACATATTTCCCCCCGGCAAACTAAGGTTCATATTGGATAGGTAGCATTGCCAGTTTCGTAATTGGCAGCTTCATAGTGCTGCCCCTTGTTTTGATAGTAGCCACTCGAACCAGTCCATCAGCTCCCTGTTGTAGCTGAATGATCCTACCTAAGTGCCAGTCCAGAGGTGATTGGTGGCCCTCCTTTAGTATAACCAAATCTCCTATTTTGAAATTAGCCATGGCGCCAGCGCAGCCAAAATTACTGAAGCATTCTTTGAACCAGATCCTATCTTCGTCTTGGACAATTTACCGTCGGTTCATTGAGCAGGGTCAGCTCTGGGAAAGTCGTTAACGGACGGCAATTAGAAAGTGCCCTGGTGTTAATACTTCCAGGCAGTCAGGATCATCGGAAACTGCCATCACGGGCCTTGAATTCAGCACCGCTTCAATTTGCACTAGTACTGTGTGTAGCTCCTCGAAATAAGGTATACTGTCTCCGATGCATCCTCGCAGATGGTATTTTGTTGATTGAACTCCGGCTTCCCATAGGCCTCCAAAATGGGGGGGCATGAGGAGGAATAAATCGCCAGTCTATCCCTTCTTGGTGTGAGTATTCTAATATCCCCTTACTTAGAGAATTATTGTTTAGGAACCCATCCAATATTCTGTTGGCTCCGATAAAATTCGTCCCATTGTTGGAATGGATTTAAATCGGCCTTCCTCTGCGAGATATGAATCTGCGCAGTGCCGCAAGGAATGTCACGCTACTGAAGTCTGATACCAGTTCTAGGTGAATGGCACGAGTGCTAAAGCAAACGAAAGGTGCCTTGGTGAGGACCCTGCTCCTTATTTCTCCATGCCTTATGGATATTGGACCAGCGCAATCGAAGCCTGTGACATAAAATGCTGGAGATGGGTTCACCCTGGCGGCTGGCAAAGGTCCCATCAATTGAGCCGCTGCCCTGATTTGCCATCTGAAGCACTCCATACACCTGTGCGTGTGAAGACGCACTGCATTTCGTCCACCGAATATCCAATATCGCCGCTGGAGTGAAGCTAATAGGTGTTGAGGTCCAGCGTGCATCAATCGTCCATGCTCGTAATCGACTAGCAGCCTTGTGAGTTGATCATCGGCATTGAGTATAATGGGGTGGCGTTCATCAAAACTCGCATGCGTATGTTGTAACCGGCCACCAACTCGCAGAATCCCAGCTGCATCAATGAATGGGGTCAGAGACCTCAGCTTACTGCTGGTTCGGATATGTTGACCCCGAGCTAACAGGTGCATTTCTTCCAGAAAATACCACTTCTGAGCCTGTTTTAGAAGTACATTCAGCGTGCCTTGAAGCTCGCCTGCAGTGATGGGTCCATACATGGATTCGTTTTTCGAGCGGCAATTGTACTTAAATCGCAAGCAACATGCGATTATTCGCTGTAGCCTTTCTAATTGGTTATACAACATTGCCATGTTGAGGTCCGTAGATACCTTCAAGGAGATGGTGATTTGAGATCTGCGTTCAGGGATCTCTGATTGCAACATGGCAACTTCAGCGTTAGGCCATTGCTGTTCGTCTGCCTGGAGCCAGAGAGGGCCATGCCACCATGCGTTGCAATTTTTTTGTTTTTTGTGGATTTAAGCCTCGGCTGAAATGGTCGGCCGGGTTGTCATTGGTGCCTACATGGTGCGAAGAATAACTGATGGTGCACTCCTGAATCTCTGCTACTCTGTTTGCTACAAACTGCTTCCACTGGTTGCTACCTTGGTGATTTTTTAATCCATGCCAGGGCTATGGTAGAGTCACTCCGGATCACACGTTTTGAAAATGTAAGCGGTACAGCTGCGGTGATCTTGTTTGCGAGACACGACGCCAGTAGAGCAGCGCAGAGTTCAAGGCGTGGTATGGTGGTAACCTTTAGTGTTGCTACACGGGATCGTGAGCATAACAGTTTACAGCTGATGACATTATCTCTGCCCTTGCTTTTAATGTAGACACAGGCTCCATATGCGGCTTCAGATGCATCGCAGAATATGTGCAATTGAAGATCAGTGGGCTCACTCACTTGGATTACTCGACGGGGTATTCGTATTTCCTTTACATATATCAAATGGTTGTAATACCCTTCCCATTTTTTATGGTGGTCATCTGGTAGCTTGGTGATGCAACCAATTTTTTAGCGCCACTGTTCACGCACAAGAATTTTGCTTGAACCACCCACTGGCCCTATGAGCCCTAGAGGGTCGAATAATCAGGCCATTTCAGAAACCATTCTACGCTTTGTCCATGTGTTAGTGTCATTGAACAGTCTCGTAATGTAATGTATTTCATCGTCACGGGGTTGCCAATATGTGCCCAATGTTTTTGTCGAGCTGTTGTTTTGTTCGTGAGTGAACTTATGAATTTCTCAGAGATCCTCCAGAGGGAGGTTTTTCAGAAGGGAAGGATGGTTTGCGCAGCACTTGCGGAGTTTAAACTTGCCGCCATCACATAATTGGATCAATTGATCTCGCAGTTCTAAAGCTTCTGTCAATGTATCAGTGCCGGTCAGCACGTCATCCACATAAAAATCCTTGCTGACGGCTGTGGCTGCTAATGGGAACTTGAAACCATCATCATGAGTGGTTCGAGTGGCCAAGTAAGGGGCTGAAGAAGTGCCGTAAGTAACCGTTTGCAACGTAAAAACCTTTAAAGGTTGTTCCGGACTCTCCCTCCAAAATATCCTTTGAAGGTGAGTCTGTGATTCCATTATTCTTATTTGTCGATACAATTTTTCCATGTCCCCTGGGAAAACATACCGGTGAATCCTGAACCGGGCAGTGATTGCAAAGAGATCGTCCTATACACCACTCGGAGCTTCGTTGTTTCGCTGTCAGCCTTGATGACGCTATGGTGCGGCAGGAATACCTTCTGCTGATGCGCCTGGCCTGATGTAGGGTCTTCCTTCATATGACCAAGGTTAATGCACTAGCGCATGAAGTCGACATATTCCTTGTGTAGTTTGGGGTTGCACTGCTGATTCAGGAATGACAGATATTCCTGTATTAAAGGAAGTGAGGCGCTGGAGCGGCTACTTTCCCATAAACGGTGGGATTCGACGTCTAATTTTTCTACCATTAGGTGGATGATTATGGCGTCCCAGCGGTCTACCGGAAGTTTGAGGGCCGTCAACGCTCGCAGGTGACTATTTATATTGTTCTGGTGACTACTCAAAATGGCTGATGAAACCTTCGTTATTGATGGCATGCTGCACAGTGCGTGGATGTGCCCTCCAACCATTTTACGATGGTTGTCATATCGCTCACGCAGCTGCTCCCAGGCGGGTAAATAGTTCGCAGCTGTTGTCTCCAACGATTCGATGACTTGTGCCGCTTCATTTCGCAACGAGGGTTTGAGATAGTGCAATTTCTGAATGTCCGAGAGGTCCTTGTTCCGTCAAAAACCGGCAATGATATTGGCGGTAGTCTGATGGCTGATTCAGTGTTGGGCAGTCTTATATACTCTGCTGCGCTTTGGCTTGCTCTCCTTAGATTTGTTTGAGCTGCCTCAGGAAGAACCATAGGCGGTGATATTGCTGCGTAGTAGGCTGTTTCTACAGCTGAGCGTTCTGCCAGCTGCTCTTCACGGGAATCCAATAACTCTATCTGAGTTTGACCAGCGAGGAAGTCTCTGTAAGAAGCTTCAAGTCTCGTAGTTCACATGACACATGCTTAGTTCCATTCTTGTTGATGCATCTGTGAAGTTGTTGCTGTCAAAGAATTTTTGAAAAGCAATGATTTGCCTTTTCATAACTCCCCGACGACCGATGAGATCATTAGTTCGGCAGCCATTTTAATCCGGTCCGAAGATGACCAATGTTCCGGCGAGGAAAATAAATAACAGTGGACTGATAATTTTGTAATTGGTTTTATTTGCTAAGTAAATAAATAATTATAATTTATAGGTTGCTTGAAGTCTCTGTGCAAGTCTGCCTGGGTAGGTCTTGCTTCAGAGGCTCCGCTGAACACACTGCCCGTTTCGTGCTCCGCACTGGCATTTATACCCTGGTATCGCTCGCAGGAGCCGCCCATGAAATGTTGGTGGTTGGTGATTGGGCGGGGTTGAATGGCGGCGATAACGCTGGTTGGCCGCTGCTGCTCTCGAAGCCACGCCCACAGCGTTCTGTCGTCGTGTGCTTATTTATTAATTCTTTGACGAATACGCGGGTCATCAATAAGATTCGTTTGAGCAATTATGTAACTGTACATTATTGCAACCGGTGTCCCTTGTGACCGAACCGATCTGACCCGCGCCGTACATAATATATAGATCCCCGGCCGATACAGTCGTACGTCTCCCGACGTCAAATGTGCTTGGTGCAACATTTTATTCGTGACGAACGACTCACGATAGTGTCGACCGACTGTATTCCGGATCTCATCATATTATGCACACAACTAGTTGGCTGACTGCCCAGTGTGATGTCAGTTTTACATACATATAATACCATTAAGAAATATAATGAGAAATATTATAGAATAGATACTTCGCGTGGCGCGAACAATTACTTTTTTTATAGACCTTGTGGCTTGTATGATAATTATATAAGGATATGAGGTACTTTAAACTTACCAACTAAATAAAAATACTAGACTAACTAATAAAAATATATTCAATTCACATCAAAATAAATAAATAATATATTCTATATTTCTATATTTTATTTATTAAATTATTAATCTTATTTAGACTATTTTCTTAATAGTTATTACTTACCTATTACGAATGTACTTATTAGATATGGGCTGATGAGCAATACTTTTATTCTAATTCCGAAGTATCAGAATCAAGATTTATTATAAAATTTATATCCAAAGAATAAATATTTATTAATAATAATTAAAATTCTCCTGTTTGATTTTTTTTTTTTTTAATATTAAATACCTGATTCATATTAAATAATAAATAAAATATAAAAGAAAGATTTATCAATTATTAAAAAGAAAAATTATCTTATAGGTAGGTAATAAGATAAACTAAGAATTTTAAAATGCAGTATAATATTATATTTATAAATGCATTATTTAAATTTATATTTACTATTTCAAAAAAATGAATTGAAATACAAAAGTTTTGTGTGTCGTTATAAAATTGTTAGTTTCACTTTTCTCTAATTATTATATAATTTTATTTAATAAAGTAAATCTTGATTAAATTTTATACAATCTATATTTTATAGATATTATAACAGAGCATGACATTCTACCTCCAGCTTCTTTCGGAAAAGAGGAATTATTAATACAAACATCTTACATGCCAGACGATTCAAAACATAAACAAGCAGATTTGATACCTTTCAAAGATAATATACCACAAATGGACTCAATTCTTCTCAAACCAACAAACAAATTGAACTTGCCCAAAATGTTTCATACTCTACATTAATTGATAAATAACATGATTATCCATCAGATCCATATTTATTTATTGATACTGTGTTAACACCTCAAATAATCAGAACTCTTGTTGAAATAGGGCCTTGTCAACCTGGTTTTAATAGTAATAATTATGTTTTTGAAGAAAATGAGTGTGGCAAAAAATTTTCTCCCAACTGGTATAACAAAAATGTTAAATCAGGAATGAGCTGTAAAAGAATTGGCTAGTATTTTCCCCAAAAGCTAACAAAATGTTTTGTTTTCCTTGCTTTTTGTTTCGATCTGTATCTCAGCATAGTTATCAATGGTCTAATCCTAATAAAGGTGTTTCTAATTTCCGCAAAGGAAATGAAAAAATTATTAAACATGAAAAATCCAAGGACCACAGAGTTGCAGAAAATGAATATTTAATTTTAAAAAGCAGAATTTCAAAAGACATTACAATCCAACAAAATTTAATGAAAGTTCAAAAGTCTCAAATAGAATTTAATCGAAGTGTGTTAAAACGATTAATTGATCTATCTTTATTCCTTTCAACAAATGGTCTTCCATTTCGAGGACACAGAGAGGACATTAATCAAGATACACAAAGTAAAGGACTTTTTATTGAAATAGTTAAACTTGTGTCAAAATATGATGCTGTTCTAGCTAAACATTTGGTCGAGTCAAACCGAAATGAGACATACTTGAGTCCGAAAATTCAAATGATATACTTAAATGTATGGCAGATGAAACATCACATACAATATTAAATGAAGTAAAACAAGCAAAATATTTTACAATTATTGTAGATTCGACAATAGATATTGGAAGAATTGATCAATTTTCTTTTAGCTTGAGGTTTGTAGATCAACAAGGAGATATCAAAGAACATTTTCTATGTTTTGAAGAACTTCATAATGCAACTGCATATGATTACTTCGTCATTATAAAAAAAGTTAATGGAAGAATATAAACTAGATATTTCTTTATGCTGTGGTCAAGCCTATGATGGTGCTAATACCATGTCTGGACGATTTCCTGGCCTGCAATCTAAAATAAAAGATGTATCACCATTAGCACTATATATTCATTGTTGTGCACATAATTTAAATTTGGTGCTTATAGATTCCATTAGATCATCTATAAATGCAGTTTCATTTTTCAGTATTCTTGAGGCATTGTATACATTTATAACTAATAGTTTACCAAGACTAAAAATATTTGAAGAAGAACAAAAGAAAATTGATGGCCTACTAAAACAACTTTCAGAGACAAGATGGGCAAGTCACAAACGTGCGGTAGACTCAGTATACATAAACTTGCCGGCAATTGTTACCTCATTAAAGCGAATCTCAGATGGAGAACTTCTCAATATAAAACTAAAAATCATTTCAGAAGCACAAGGATTACTTTTTCAAATAATGAATTTTAAATTCAGTTTTTTATTAGTTTTGTGGAAGAATATACTTGGAAAAGTTAATATATTATCAAATTATTTACAAAATTCTAAAATTGATTTAAGAACTGGACATGATATGGTTTCAACATGTTTTCTAGATATTTCATCTTTAAGAAATGAAGAAATTTTTTTAAAAATAAAATGTAATGCTACTGACTTGTGTGGACAGTTTGGAGGCAACAATAACTTTGAGCAAGGACATATAAGAATTAAGAAGAAAATACATGATGAAAATAATTTAGAAAATATTATTGAGTCTGCTGATGAAAATTTTAAATGCAATATATATTTTGTTATTTTAGATTCATTTACAAATACATTAAAACATCGTTTTGAAGATTTCTCTAACATAGTTAAAAAATTTGAAGTACTTAATCCAAAAAAAATGTCAAAAGAAAACATAGATGAAAATATTATTTCTATTCAAAATTTATCAAAATTTTATAATGTTGACGTAGATGAAGTAGATATAGAAGTGGAATACCGTTCATTTTGTTTGGTTTACCATCAATTATATGATGAAGTTGAACCATTAAAACTTAATGAAGTATTGAAGTTCATGATATCTCGAGACATGGTTTCTTCTTATCCAAATTTATATACTTTGTATAAAATATTTTATACTCTTCCAGTCAGCAGTGCAACTGCTGAAAGAAGTTTTAGCAGGCTTAAACTTCTCAAGACATACCTTCGCTCAACTATGACAGAAGACCGGCTATCAAATTTGGCAATATTAAGCATAGAAAGTAACATAGCTCAAACAATAAATTTCAATAAAGTAATAAGTACATTTGCATCAATGAAAAAACGTAGAAAATTATTGTAATATTATACTTATTTTTTATATGTAATAATAAAAACATAATTTTGTATATGAATTATTTTTGTATTAGATTTTAACTACATTTTACTGTGAAAATGAAAGCAGTTATGCAGTTATTGGACATTAAGATAAAATAAATATACTGCAACTATATGTATACAAATATAACATAGGCGTGCGCATGGGTGTTGCAGGGTATGCTATAGCAACACCAGCGGGGTGCAAACACTCACAATTTAAATTTTTTCTAACTAACAATAGTTAGTACTGTTAGTAGTTAAAATTTACAAAATAAGAAACATTACAAATTAAATTTATTAATATATTATTTTGAAATATTTTACAATATTTTATATATTGATATTTATAATATTTTATATTACTATTCTTGTAGTGTGGGCACACTAATATTTTATATTGTTGATACTTGATAATAACATGACATGACCGACTATAATCTATGTATGAAACTAGTACCACAGAATTCTGAGCTGGTACCTCCATAAAAACCCGCTTAATATTTGTCATGATAATTATAAATTGATAATCTAATGCAATGTAAATAATAATTGTGGTAATTTTTAAATTGTTATTATTTAAATTTATACAGAATGCATAAAAGAAACAACCACCAATAGACTTCGTTAACGAAAAATATTTTGTTTTTTTGGATGATAATAAAACTCAAAAATTTCATTAGACAAAAGAATATTAAATTAAGATAAATTGTTATTATGTAGCATTAGATGACATGATAAATGGACTAAATACTCGATTTTCTCAGGAAACATTACGTATTATTTCAGTAGTAGGTAATACTGCATCTTCGACTGATAGGTACCTATACAATTACCTCAAGAAAAACTTAAAGTAGATTCTGATTGTTTTAAAACAGAAATCAAATTACTAAAGAACTTCCAGATACTCCTGAAAAGACTTCTTCGAATCTATAGAAAATTGGATAGAATGGTTACTTAAGTTAGATAGACTAAATATATTTACTTATTTTTTTGATTTTTAAAAATATTTTTGGTTGTTCCAGTCATTAGCTGTTACTAGTGAGAGATCATTCTCAAAACTTTCGTTAGTGAAGTCAAAGTTGCGGAATACAATGAAACAGAATAGATTTGATTCTTTACTGTTTTGTTGAGCAAGACCTATTGACTCAAAATTAACTACAATGATATTATTGAAGAATTTTAAATATTAGTTTCCGGGGAAAGACGTCTATCATAGTACCATTGTAATAATAATAATAATAATATGTATTGACGTAGGTATAAATGACATATTTGTATTAATCAAATAAATAATATGTATTGATTTATTAAATATAATTTTCAGCAACACCTACCACTAAGTCCTGGGCACGCCTATGAAATATAAAAATAAATATGTATAATCTCTTCTCAAAATCTAAAGTAGTTACTCAAAATTATTTAAATATTCCAGGTAAGTTTGTTAAATGAATTTCAATTTTAATGTAACAAATAAAAAAAACATTAAATTTGAATTAATTTATAATATCAAAGTTTGTAAGTAAGTTTTAAATTGTATTAAAAAAATAGTTATGACTTGTGCTTTATCTCTTCTTGTTATAATAAATGTAAACTAAATAAGGTAAGTTATTAGTTATTAGTTATTACTAATCTCAATTGAAAATAAAATTATTTTATTTTATTCACATACCCAATATTACACATTTCTTGTGAAATATTATTTTGAACTTAGTTTTGACTTTTGTTTTAAAGTCCATTTTCAATTTTCAATTTACAAAATATTTAAAACCTTAAAAATACGCCCACGAAAATTATACGCCCGGGGATAAATCCCCGACTTCCCCAGTCCTCCCCACTAGATCCGGCCCTGGTTACATAGTTGAAATAGTAGTACCTACAATGATAAGATATATTTTGTACAAACAAACAAATGAATTGACAGTGATTGTAAAACCGTAATGAATACATAAAACCGTGTATAGAATAATTAGTTAAAAATGCAATAGTTAAGTTACATTATGTACTTAACATTAGGTATATTTTTTCTATATAAACAATTTAATAGTTAAATTACATTTATACACATTATAATATATTTTTTTATATACAGGCATGCAATTAGTAAGAAATGCAATAGTTAAATTACAATTATGTACATGACATTATACTTTTTTTTAAAATAAACAATTAATCAGGTAAAAATACAATAGTTAAAATACAACGATGAAGGGACATGACATAATATAATGGTATAAAAATTTAGTAGTAAAAATATTCATAGATACAGTCAAGTAATATGATAAAAATTTAAAAAAACCAGTAACTATAATTTGTAAGATAACGTAAGAAAATCGAAAAAAAACATGCTTACCTACATAAATACATATTTATATTAATATTTTAATACATAAAAAATGAAATATGGTAGATTAATTAACAAAAATTGAACGTACATACACAAAGTAAAGTTAAAATAATAATAATAGTAAAGAGAAAAGATCGGAAATTTGTAAAATTACGGAAAAAAAAAGCAAAAAATATTCGGGATTCAGGCGGCCGTGTAAGCCATATGGCAATGACCGCAACGACGCCCCGAGAGCGTACGGCGGATTCGAACCCGGGACCTACGTGTTTACTACCTAACGCCTAACTTACTCGGACACAATTTGAGATATGGACTACGGTCAAAACATCAACACTTAAGCCGTGCGTTTAAGGAGCGACGTAAGCCGATATATTCAATGTTCATCGATGTAATCGCATATAATTCGCTTGTAATACGCGCATCTCCTATATATATATTTAACGGAGCGAGTGAAAAGCATTTTCCGTTAATAATTATTAAATCAATAGGCAAAAATTAAATTATACACGTACATACATGTATATATACGCGTACGGTCGGTCGTAATTTCTAAACGCGATTGCGAAGCGAACCGACCGACTTCGTAAGAAAAGCGTATATATACGGCTTAAGAAAGACGTCAATTACACGATTCGGGCACGAACGACGTGCGAAAAGACGAAACTGTCGGAGAAAACGAAAGAAATCGGCAAAAAAGTCCGGCCGGGAGCGTATTTTGCGATCGACATTGCGACGGCTACGGACGGCTAACGGATATAAACCGCACACCGGCGGCTTCGAGTGATCGCGAGCTACGCGAATCAAATATGAATATGAGCGAAAAAGGCTAGAAAACGGTCGAAATCGTGTAAAAAGTGTAAATTTCGAAAAATTTCGAAAAAATCTCGAAACAGTGATAAGAAAGGCTGATTACGCAGCGACGGCTCCGCCGCCGCCGGGAGACCGCCCTCCGGGGAAATTGAATTTTCTCATTGGCTCTCTCTTACGATGGTTCGGATTTAACGCATAGGCGGCGCCCTCGGGTTCACGCTTTATATAGTATAGATTATGTTGTTACATTACATAATTTTTATATTTTAATAAATAATAATTAAATAAAGTATAATATAATATAATATACTTACCTTTCAGTGTAAATTATAATTTAACTAGGTACCTACGAGTTTTGATAATTTTTTTTTAGTTTTATTTTGTTTTTTATTCATTTGATTTTTAATATATGTATACTGTCTCATTCTCATTATAACAAATGTGCTACATATATCTGTGAGAATATCAGTTTGGTGCACATTACATTCAAATGTCAAAGGATTATGAGTACTAAGGAAATCTGACAATGTTTCATTAAACACATCAATAGAGCCAGCATGTTTCACAAAACTTAACTCTAAACTTCTCAAAATGAGAAATAAATTTTTATTAGGATGTGTTAAATATCCTCTTGACTTTAAATTAACAAGTTCTGCTTCTGGAGATGAACTGCTTTTTAAATTTTTTAAGCCAGCTATACATAATTCACATTTTGTTTTTTTTAAGAGTTTTCTAGCTATATATCTGGAAATTATTAAATAAAATATTGTACAATCTTATTTTCTATTAAATATTATTAATATTAGTTTAAGATCAAAGAAGATTTAGTACCCTGATAAATAGTAAACTGTACAGTTAAAACTAGGAGATTCCAAAAGTGATGAATGACATAGCTCTGTTGTTACAATATCTTCTAACTCGCCAATATCATTTTCAATTATTTGATCAATTTTAGCATTCAACTGATCTATTTTATTTTCTCTAATCGAAGAATTTAAAGGGTCATTAATAATTTCTTTAAAATCATTTACAGAAATAGCAGGTTCATTTTCTGAAATAAAATATTTTTGTGTATAGGTTTGGTTAGGTAAATTTAAAACTAATTACATACCTGAATAAACAGTACAGTTACCAGCTTTTGGAGATTTAATTAGAGAATTAATTGAAAGCATCCTATACAACTGTAAAAATGTGGGTGTTGTCGGGTGGTCATTTGGGCCAGATATTTGTCTGATGATACCAAAAAACTTCTGTATAATGTTTTTTATATAACTAATATAAATAATAAAATTAATATATTAGGTATATTTAATAAATAATATTATTTAAAATGTATTACTTCCAAACAATCTTGATTTATTTTTGCTGTTAAGACATAATTAAATCCATAATCGTTTAATAAAACATTAACCAAGTCAATAGTTGATTGTAATGTAATTTTTAGCCCTTCTGCTGTCTGTTTGGTTAAAAACTCAGCATCACAAATAAGGTTATTCTTCAAATTACATTCCCATTCTTTTATCCATCGTAGACTTTCTTTTAAAATCTACAAATATAAAATGTATTAATACTGTTACAATTATGTTAAAATATGTCGAAACACAAAACTAACACAAGTTAGGTTTTATGTCAAAAATAATACAACAAATATGAAAAAAACATGTACACAATACTTTGTTAGGTAGATATCCTATGAAAATGTTCATAATATAGTTTTTATAATTAATTAACATTTAGATATTAATATTATAACAGAGTAAATAAATAAAACAATATTCAAAAACAAACAAGCATGCAGTTAACAATTCAGACAACAACACAAATACACTTAGAAAACCTCTATGTCTTCGGAATTTTTTTTAATTCCTTCAGCGGGGAATTTTCGGTTTAGGGCATCAAACATCCTATTCATTATCAAAGTGAATTTGATAGTTTCTTCACTATTTTCAAATCCTAAAAAGTTTTTATTTTTATAGAACTGAATTCCTGCAGCCATAGACTCACTGAATAACTAAAATTAATCATAAATCATTTTAAATTACAATTATTTCATCCCTAAAAAATTGTAAGTCATCATAAAAGTTATTATTTAGCAGTCTTTCATACAATTTCACATAAACTTTATTATTATTATAATTATCTTCATTAAATAATATTCGTTATGTAGGTACTAATAGGTATAAATGGTACATTCAGTTACTTACCTGAACAGCATATTTAACCTTCATTTTTAATAAGTTATTTAATTCAAAATGGTGTTTAGTTAGTTTAGGACAAACTTTTGTTAAAGAATTTTCTTCATACTTATACACTTTATAATAATGATCCCACTTAATGAGTGGTTTTGATGGATGTATCTGAAATGTATAGATACATTTGATTGTGATATGATTAAACATACTAAGTACTTTAATCTTGTATTTAAATTTAAATTTTAAATACCCTTAATTGTTTTTTCTCAAATAATCGATTACGAATTGTTTTCATTAAATGAGGTGGATCAGAAAATACAAATATCTTGCGAGATGAGTCAAATGGATTCTTAAAATAGTTCTTAAAATCTTCCTCACTAGTACTTATTCCCAGTAGCTTCCACATTGTACGATTTGTCGTAGCTCCATCATTTGTTAAACCAACTACTTTACCACCAATATTTTCTAACAATAATATAGATTTAGTAACTAATTTTGCAAGATCAGCACCTATAAAATCAAAATAAATCATGTATTATATTAATTAATATTTATTTTTTTTGTAAATTATTGATACCATACCTTTGACTGAACCTTTGGAAGCAAATACTGCTATAGGCTGAGTAAAGTTGTCGGCTAGGCTTCTCCACATCAGCACTAAACCGTGGTTTGCTTTTTCAGAACTGGTAGTTTTGTGATTTATTTCATTCCCAAAATCTTCCAATCCAGTATATGTTAATGTTCTAGTATTAACATTTATACTTTCTCTTAGAAAAATTTCATCTAAAGAAAGTATTCCAACTTTCTGAGTATCAGACTTCTTTGCAAAATTTTTTTTCAACAGTTTAAAAAAGTTAGGATTAAATCCGCAACCAACTTTAACAGCTAAAATTGTTTTTTCTTATAGTGTTAACGCATGGCAAAGGTAATATTTTTTGGTCTCTCAAAAACCTATATCCACTTGGTGACCTAATTAAAATTAAATAAAAATGTCTTCAGCTTACCAACTGTGTGGCAAAAAGATTTATTAACTATATACAAAATAGTACTTATTATTACAAACCTGATTTGAAATAAGAGACATAGAAGCATCCAATTTTCATTATATTTCCTATTTTTAGCATTTTTCAATCTTGCTGCTGAGAATATTTCATGAATTAGTTCTGATTGACACTTAGAAATTCCAGCATTTACCAATATTTCTGAAAGGTTTGAATCATTAATTTTTTTCATTTCATTTTTACAGTTAATCAAGTTTTTCTGTAATTTATTTATTTTTTTTTTTTTTCCCTGCAACACTTCACTAATAATATTTTTTTGGCTTTTTGAATACTATTTAGTACTCTTTTTTTGTTGGGAGAAAAAAAAGTTCTTGTCAATTTTCCATTTGAATTCCGTGCTGTCTTCTTTTTAATACAGAACAGAAGCCGCTTGCACCATACACACATTTCACTAAACCAATTATATAACATAAGCTTTGGTTATATTTGATATTTTGATAAATATTTTATGATAGTACCTATTACTATAGGTAGGCTGATATTTATAAAATTTGAGAAATGCTTAGAAATACCACAATTTTAAGAAATACCATATTCTTTTAAATCTCCAAATAAGTTGATGAGGGATGTATTGGAAATCACAATACCTAATTCATGTTTATTATTTTAATATAATAATATGAGAACATATTTTTCTATCAAATATTCTTTTACCTTTTTGGAATGGCAGCATTGACTTTTTCCCATGAACCCTCATGTTTAATGCAAATTCATTCATTTTGTTCAAAAGCTCTGTTTGTTTGGTTTCATCGAGCCCATAGCTTGAAGTATTTTTATCAAACATATCGTTGGTATTCATCAAGTCGAACCAGTCATTGAATAGACTTATAGTGTCTGAAGCCTACACAGATTAAATTGGTCAGTATTAATATTCTAATAATTAATTTAGTATTTATTTATTTCAAATTACAATATACTACATACATATTATATAATATTTACATATTTCTATATTCAGTTGATACCTACTCCCTGTAAGCAAAGCTTGTTGCGGGAGTAGGGAGTCTATTACATAATTATTTATATTTTTACACAATTAATAAGTATAGCTTTAATTTAATTTTTAAAAATAATAAGACATAATAACTTATTGATAATATCTATAACAAAACAAATCAAGATACATTTACAATAATAATCATAATGATACACTAGTCAAACGATCGCCTGTACATATTTTTAATTGCTAATTTAATAGTGTATAACTTTACTTCTTTCCAGTTGTAATCATTAATATATTTGTTGTTTCCGCAGAATAATATGGCTTTGGCGACTGTATTTGAAAATACATTTGCAGCTAGCCGTACATTCGAGCTGTACCCTCAACAGAAATGTGACGGTCAGAAATCTTATGTGCTAGCTTGAAATCATTTCATTCGTTCAACTTGATTAATTGTTGCAATATATTCTTCCCGATGTATTTACCATTAGGTAATATGAATCCTCTAGATGAGTACATAGGTGATATTATAAATTTTAATATAACTGATAATTAACTTTTTGTTTGATTTCAGGTATTAATTGACAACTTACTGATCGAGAAAATGGTTTCTTGCAAGTTTTAACATATGCGGCACATCAGCAAACACATGTACATTTCTATTAGTCATCGGGTGTTTAAATGACGTATTTGTTATAGAAATACCCATATCTCTCCACAATCCAACATTTGAAGAACCCATATCACTCACAATAGCGATCACATTAAAACCATTTTCATGTAGTGCTTGTATTATGTTATTAAGTAATTCTTTTGTCATAGAAGTATCGTAGTTATAAAATATTGGTTGTTTCCAATTGCTCAATAACCCTATAGGTTAATTAATTTTATTCAAGTACATTTAATATAAATTAAAAATTATTAATTAATTTGCTTACCTCTAGCTACAACGGTTTGAACGCATCTGTGTGGACCATATACTTTTTCAAATTTTTTGTCATAACAAATTCTGTGTGAAATATATGTCTCGTCAAAAGAAATTACTGTTAATTTTTCCTCCTCAGTTAAAAAATCACCTTATATATGGAAAATAAAAATCAAAGTTGATATTATTTAAATGTCTAAAATCTTTAGATCTTCTTTACACAATTATACCTTTGGCTTTCATCAGTTTTAATACATTAGTTAAAACACCAGGTTGAATTGTGAATGTAGAAGCCCATGTCCTCAAAGTAGACATACCTAAATTTAAAGATTATAAAAAATAAAAAAATAATTTCATTGTTAGTTGCCCTACCTGGTAGAGGAAAACATTTCTTGTTCCTCAAATATCTATATGCTTTTAGAGATACTGATCTTAATGTTATAGCTGATGAAATATCATCAGAAGTTCATTTATATGCTTTCAGTTTAGGATGTAACAGCATATCAATTTGAGTTGGCGTAAAAAGTTTTGACAATAAAGAATGGAAACGTAATTCAAAATTATTTTCTATTCCACTAACAATATTTTTTAGAGCTTCATTCTCTTTACGTAAAGTTAAAATATTATTTTGTAAATTATTTTTGTCCTCTTTAAGTTCATTATTTTTATTTTTATAGAAATCTACAGTTTCCATTAGTCTACATAAAAATAAACATAATTATTACATTAAAGAATTAACAAAATATGTATTATTAATTTAATTAGTTTCCAAATTACTTCTGAATCAGACCATTATTTGAAGGATTGTCGTTATCATCACTTTCATCAACTAACGGTTGAACCCCTAGTTCAATGTTGACAAAATCCAACTTTTTTGAAATATTTTGATGTTGAATATTAGATTCTCTATAATGTATTCATAGCATTATTATACAAATATTTTAGAATTCTACTTCAATTGATATTTAAATGTGTCTAAAAATTATTAAAATAAAAAAAATATTCATAGGAAACTTACACATTAAATACTCCAGCAGGCGTATTTATTTTCTGTGGTTCAACTATGTTTAATTAGTGGTGTAGAAGGGTTCACTGGTCTTATAAAAGGAATATCATAATAGTCGGTGCCAAAAATACTATTAAAAAAAAATGTTGGTATTAAATGGAACTAAAAAAAAAAAAAAATTAAACCAGGATACTATGATATTATTCACCTCAGAGGAATTGCATCATCGTTAAGTTTTCGCATACGTTTAGGTGAATAATTTAATAGTTTCTGTATCAATGGCTTATTGATATGGTAAGGAGCAAAATGCAATGAGCAAACAACAGCTAGATGGAATTTAATAAGTAAATGTAAGGGAAAAATAACAATACAATATGTGTGAATAATTGTAATGTCTATGTTCTATGATCTCACCACTTTTAATATTTATGGATTTTGCATTAATTGATTGGCCATATTCAATTTGTTGCAACCACATAAGACATAAATTTATATCTTTTGGGAACCTATGCAGGTGGACTTCATGGTTCATCTGATTTTTTCCTTTCTTCCTAGTACCACTATCACAATTTTCAAAAACACACTTAGGCATTGTTATTTACTTTCAAATACTTATAGATACAGAGTATTTACTAATTAATTTACACAAATTTATGTAACTTAATTTTTAAGAGAATATAACACATACACAGTTAAATAACATTATTAAAAATTGTAATATTTAATGAAAGTATGACAAAATAGCACAAGTATAATTCCATCATGCCCTATTGATCTATTATACTACATTGTAATTGATTGGCATTTAATTATATATGATCTTATCAGTGTTTATTTAATTACTTAAATAGTTGAATGTAAATATTATAATGTCAAATATATAAATATCAAAATATCAAATTTAATTTGTCATACATTTAATTGTATATGATCTTATCAGTGTTTATTTAATTACTTAAATAGTTGAATGTAAATATTATAATGTCAAATATATAAATGTCAAAAGGGCATGATGGAATCTCCCCTAAAATAGTATTTAAATTATCTCTGTTTATTAAGTTACTTAAATATATAACCTAACCTTTAGAATCAAATTCGTTCCAAGTGGTACTTTTGGTAGGTCAAAATTGAAAATTCTCAGTAGGTACATACATTTTTATTATAGTTAAAATATATTTTTTTAAATAATAAAAATACGGTCCGTTAGCCTACATGAGTATGCCACTGCTGTACCTATACGTATAACGTGGGCAGTAGGCACATATTTATTTGTTTTTAAATCAGTTTTTTTCTGTGTAGCCACTTGCGCTTAGTGCTTACCCGGTAAATTGTTTTATAAATTTAAAATATGAAATACACACACTGACATAGATACCATGTCTTAGTATTCTGTAAAGAACTTAATAAAAATAATAAATACGTAATATAATCAAGCAACAAAATTTTAAAAGTTCGTTACATCATGATAGCTTTGGCTAAAAAAACATTGTTACATCGAGGGTACCAAAATCCATTTAATTATTCGATATACCTCAAGATTTTCAAGGGAATGACAGTTGCATTCGTTAGCCCGAAAGCACAAACTAGATTCACTTTCCTATCAGAAAAAATTATTCTAAAATAGTAAATGGAAGCATTTTTAATGCCCTAAAACGTGATGAATAACAAACATTAATAAAAAATAACACAATTGTTTAATCAATACATTCATTGCTCCGCTCAGAATCTAAAATATAGTCACATTAATATTTTATAATGAGCGTTTAAAATTTAAATTGTTGATTACATAGTAAAATTGAACTGCGGTAAAAAAGTACGGTAGGTATAATTAATAATTAGGGTCTGATTGGTCTGAACATTTATATGCATTTGCATTTTTTTTAATAGTCCAAAAAGTAGCTACAAGTTTGAATTATAGCCAATACGGAACACGGAGTTTTATTTTGCATATTTTTGGATATTTTGTAATTTTTTGAATATTTCTGTGTTTTACGAATACTTTTTAACCGTGGACATTGGTAAACGGAAAAAAAGTCCCCGGTAAAAAAGTCTCCAAATTAATATTTTATTTAAATTCAGTCTTTCATCATATAGGTATTTATATAGGTACATAGCCCATAGGTAATACATGTTACATATTTTTATTGAAAATAATTCTAGGATTAAAAATTATCGTAGATAAGTATTTATATACATAATTAGGTACATTTTAAATTTTAAATTTATTGAAAATAATATAATAATATAATATCTTAAACATATAATAATATTATTTAAAAAATATAAAAATATATTTGTCAGACATGCACCCCTCGTAAAATAATAAAAAATTGAATAAAATATGTACCTACGTTAAAATTGTATTTACTATTATATAATTTTCAGATCTTTTATACTTGAATAATTACATTTTTATTTTTTTTTAAATAATATTGTTATATGTTTCAGATATTATATTATTTTCAATAAATTTAAAATGGACCTAGTTATGTATATAAATACTTATCTACGATAATTTTTAATCCTAGAATTATTTTCAATAAAAATATGTAACATGTATTACCTATGGGCTATGTACCTATATAAATACCTATATGATAAACGACTGGATTTAAATAAAATATTAATTTGATGACTTTCTTACCGGGGACTTTTTTACCGGGAACTTTTTTTCCTAATATCCCCCTATGATCTGTAATGTTTTTACAACTAGGATAAATAACAATTTTAAACTTTTGATAATACTTTTGATTATAATGATTATATATTATAGTAGGTAACATACAGTACAAAACATGTTTTATAATATATTAAAAAAAAAAACAAAATATTATATTAATAAAAAAAAATTGACACTTTAGGCTAGTAGGAATGTTGTCACACCTATAAGCTGTAGAAAAAAAAATTATTGAATTAATATGTTATATAATATTTTCAACTCTGAAAAAAAATACTACTACAGCATAAAAATACATGTAGCTAGTAAACCTTAATACAAATTAAAGCACAAACCTAATATATATTAGGTATATAGGTAATAATAATATTTTTTTTTTTTTAATAAACAATTAACAATAAAATGCATATAATATCTAACTTTAAAATAAAAAATGTATTTATTATAATCAAAAAGTAAAAATATAGATGAGAGTGGTGGGCCTGTATTCTGTAAAGCAAATGCGGCGCGGCGAGGCGATGGCTGAGCGGTGAAGTGGAAGTGGAGTCGTCGGCGGCGGCGGAGGCCGACCAATGAAAAACGGAGAAATGCTTACGTCACAGTACATGGCTGGGCGGAGGGTGGATGCGCGACCCGTCTAAAAACGGGTATTTTGCTGACATACCTATTTAATTTGTCATGCTTAAGTGTATATTTAAAATATCACACGCCTAGCTTTATAGATTACATTTAATTGGGTAGTTACCTATTTTTATTCGATTAGGTATTTTAATTGTATTTAACGTACGTTTAGATATCCGTGAATTTCGAAAACATACACACACTATCGAATTCCAAACTATAATATTATGATCTCGTAACCTACCATGTGTATATTGTATACACAATACACTATAGGTGTAGGTACTACACACTGCAGTGGTAGCGGTAAAATGCAGTCAAATTTTTGTTTCGATGACTATGAGATCCTGTATTTGTACTTATACGTATTTTATACTATTCTGAATATTTTATTTGACGTCTGTTTAGAGATCCAAACTATAAATACATACGTTACTTTTGCGAGTTCAATTTCAACTATCATTTTAGCCGCCCCCAGATAAAACCAAACACACAAACTATATATATAAATATCGTAACGAGATCCGATAAATTTCTGACTATGACCGTAATAAGCTAAAACACTATTTTCAGTGAAAAACGTTGAGAAGGCTGGAACTCTCAAGGTATTCAAATAAAATTAATGTTATAGACCATTAAGATTTTGTTCCTATGTCAAAAATGTACCGGATCTCATTATGATATTTTAATACAATTTTTGTGCGTGTGTGTGTGGTTCTATTTGCGGGTGGCTAAAATTGTACTAGTATAGTTGTAAGTTTCTTGCCATAATTTTTTAGCCTTTTATTAGACTAATATCCTAATATTAATAATATAGTATCAAGTCATGTATTATCATTCATCACAATATATCTAAATACAATATATAACTTGTGAAATTCTGTTCTGTATTTGGGGATTACAATCACACTTGAAAACATATACCTAGTAGCATGAGTATGTACATAGTAGGTACTTAATTAATTCATTATAACTAAACATTAAACATAGATACATCACTTTTTGTAATACAAATTTTTAAATGAGACAGACAACAATTATTAAAAATATAATTATTAGGGTATAGCCTTGGTTTGAAAGATATACATTTTAAAAGTGAATTCATTGTTACCTTTAGTTTATTTAATATATTATGTATATTATGCACTTCGCCAAAAAGGTGACCCATAGATTAAAATAAATTGAACAAAAGTTGAAACTCTTAATTTTGGTTAAAAAATATTTCTGAGTAGGTACCATGTTAAAAATGGCTAAATACATAACATGATTAAGTTTTTTTCAAAACTTATCCATCTTTTTTCCATTATTATTTTGACTAGATATAGGTAGTACTTATATACAGAACTATTTTATATTTGGATATATCATATTTAATTTGTTAATACTAAAATGCAAAAACTATGATTTCTCAAAATTTAGCTCTATAGAGTTATCGTCTTACCATTGCTCAACTAATGCTAAATCAATGATAGCTTTAACATAGAGCTTATCCATTAAGAAGTAATAAAGTATCATAAACAAAGCAAATTACCTTACTATCAATCAGGCACAGATCTAGATCAATGATATAGGGCTCTGGTCTCCTAACCCCCCCATGGATCCGTCCCTACCATCAATATTTTTTTTTATTTAACAATCCATTTATATACATTAAAAACAATATCTATGTATTTATAATTTTTAATTTAATCTTATAGATAATGAAGCAGTTGTTAATTTACTTTAAATAGTTTTTATTATTTTAGAAAAAAAAAATTAACTTATTAAAAATGTAGTACTATGTCTTACCATTTATTAGATATCCATAGGTTTTAGGTAGTCCTGTTTTATCCTTTTTTGAATTTTATTTGTTTTAACGTACCGAATACGATGGGGAAGTCTGAATTTAGAGGGCAGACTTATTTTAAAGTTAGTTAATAGAAGTTTTTGAAATTTTCATATACAACCGGCGTGGTCTCTCGTTCGCTGCGCTCGCTCGGACAATTAAAATCGAATACATCCCTCGACTTGTTATGTAAAACTACACGGTGGGTATCAGAATTATTTTCGCACCATAATATTTAAAACGTTGATTTTTAATTAGGTATTAAAAAAAAAAATTAAAAATTCGTTAGCGCAAAACACTGAAAATCGGGAACTTCGTAAGGCTCTACCATAAAAACTAATAATTTCCGGGAATTAATTTTTGCACAATAATTTAAACTGGTTGTAATAATAATATATAGGTGTCCAAAAAAAAAATTAAAAAATTTGAGAGGGAGCTAAACGCCTAAACTAGATTTATAACGCTAAATTTAACAAATATTTTGTTTGAAACAAATTTCAAACCAACCCGGAGGTTATTCAATATTCCTCAGCAAGCCTCTGTGTACTTATGTCCCCAAAGATAATGTTAAATTTGGATTCAATGATAAATTATTGTATACGATAAAAACGATTAAGAACGGAGTCACGGAGATGGTTATTATAATATATTATGTAGTTAGGTATATTATTGACATTTCAAAACAAATTTAGTATGATTAAAAGAATTGACTATTTATTTTATATTTATATATTATTGATATTGTATTACAAAATAATATGTACTATGACTAAAAAAATTGGCTTGTTGTTTTTAATCATACAAAGATATTATTATTGAAATCTCCTGAATATGTGTGACTGTCTTACTGACTACTGTTTTAGGTAGGTGTACATCATTTTTGTTATACAGTTTTTTTTCGGGGATTAAATTTCCGGGGTTATCACTATAGAAGCCGTTCTCCAGCTCCCCCCCCCTCCCTAACAAAATAAATATTCGTGAAACTATTTTATGCGAATATTTTGTAAGTAAACTGTATGAGTTTTGCAAAATTTACAATAAATTACCTATTAAAATAAATAAAAACATTTTGTTAATTTCAAATGTGGTGGTACACATTTACACCATAAAATCATACAAACTTGTATACCTATAGTTTCTATTTTCAAAATTGCATACTTGTTTATCAAACAAGTATCTATAAAATTATAATTGGCGAACAACGGTAATTTTTTTATACCTACTAATTATTAGGTACAACTAGGACACTAAAAAAGGTTAGGTTTGGTTAGGTCTTAGGTAAACAATTTTCCGGTGGGGATTTCCAAAGGAAATTGAAGCATTGGTGGCTCGAAATTAAAATATTTGTCTACACCACCAGAAGTACGCCACTCATTTCATAAACAAATTGTATCGAAAGATACTTGATACTTGATACTTTGAAACATTAATTTTTCAACGACTAGTTATATACTGAGGCACTGAGGTTAGTTACGTAATGATCGAAGGTATAGCCGGTATGGTGGTATGCCGGTATAGGATGTATTCAATTGTATTTGATTTTAAATAAAAATTTTAATATACCTATAGGTATACACTGTACCTACTTAATAATTATCCTATTGTTAACCAACGTGTTATTCGATTCAACACTAGCTTGAGCTCAACGTGTGTTTTTTGTCTGCAGAATTTATAAATAATCCTACCAGGAACAAATTATCTAATGTTACTATTTACTAGGTATTGACAAATTTAAAAATTTAAAAAAGTAGGTAGTACCTATATCAAATGAGTCAATTATTTAAAGGTCCACTGCACTGTAACAGGCTAACACTCTACTGCAGTTGCAGAATCCTGCAACAGGCATTCTGTTGGAGCTCGTATTACAAATATATTTGTGATACGGGTAATACTATATAGTTATATAGTGTTATACAGTTTTGGTTACAACTTACAATACTGTTTATTTCATCCGACATCCATGCATTATATTATATACCTATTACGTTTAAGAGACCGCTATATACCTACTCAGTGGCGTAATTTAGTCATGGTTGTGGGGGGGAGATGAAATGAACGTACATTTCACCAATTACCCCCCCCCCCCCCAACATTTTTTTTTTTAATCATATAAGCAATTAGCACCGCTCAATATAATATTGTTCTATGATACAAGTATACAACCATTATGATCTGTATGTAATATTGTATACACTAAACATTAAAATAAATAATAGCATAATATTTAGATATTCACATTTAGGTACATTTAAACATTAACTTTATTGATACCTAGGTCCTAGATACTAGATACAGTTACATCACAAATCACAATAAAAGATCCACTCTACGCGGTCTTAACGCTAATTCATTATGCATTTTAAGCAGCGGAGTGCAGCTAATAGAGTAGATTATTACCAAATGAGAACATATAGTAACAGACTAACGGAATAAGTCAGAGTCCGGAGAGTCGTTGCGATTGAGAATATTTCGATAAACCGATAATGTGGAAAATCCATCACTTATTTTTAGTGGGTAGGTATAATATTGCTATTGGTTTGATAATATTGATGGATGATTATATAATATTATGGAGTTTAGGGGGATTTTTTTACTATCTATAAAATATACATTAATAAAATTAGCATGAACTAAGAAGATAGAAGATAGAAGATTCTTAGTTCATGAAAATTAGTACATATAAATGCATAGATAATAGAATAATCTTCTATTATCTATGTATAAATGTGTTTGACGATGAAAAAAAAACGTTCATGGGGGATACGACACCCAAATCCCCCCCCCCCCGTAATTACGCCACTGTATATACTTATATAGGTATAGTATTATAGTAAAGTTATAACCACGGTTATCTACACAGGTTGGAGCTCACGCCTATGCTACCCGTGTACTGGCTATGTCGTGGTGGCGACCATGCGCAACTAATAGCGCTAGGTGTACTTGGCCCTATTTTAACATATAGAAGATAGTATTTATAGATGTTTTTAACTTATATTTCGGAATTAAACATTTTTACGAACAAATTGTACATAACTAAATTATAAATCAAAATAATTTTTATTAGATTACATTATTATCAATTTATTATCTCTATTCAGTATCCAAGTAATTCAACTCTTGAGTTGTAAACTTGTAAACATCGAACAATAAAAAACCGCGAACGGCCAAGTAGATGATAACTGCTGTTGTCTCATTGTCTGTACGTCATGAACATGCAACATTGTATTTTTTTCCTGATCTAGTATTTAATATTAATGTTATTTAATTTTAATTTTTAATATTTCATTTGACAATGGTTAAATGTATAATCGTTGGTTGTACATCTGGGTACAAAAGTAACATTGAAAAAGTGCACCAATTTGGTGCTCCTAAAGATTCTAAGTTACGAAGTGAATGGCAAAGGTGTATTCCTAGAAAAGATTTTATACTTAAAGATAATTCATATGTATGTGAAAAACATTTCAAGGAAGAAGATATCATAAAGTATTGGGAATCTGGTTCAGTAAAGGTATTTATATGATAATATTTATTTTTTGTTTTTTTGTAATTAATTTAATTTTGTAGGTACCATATACTAAGTGGAAGCTTAAAGAGGGAACCATACCTTCAATTTTCCCGGGTCCTTCATATTTATCTAATCTAAAAAAACATCGGAAGTTGCCTGCTGTTCGTCATGCAATTACACCAAAAAGTAAATTTAGTAATGAAAATTCTGAAGATTGCATTAATAATTGTTCAATAAAACAAGAATCTTATCTTATAGAAGGTAAAATTTTAACAATAATATTATGTATACCTATATTCGTATATGAAATCTACTTACAAACTACCTAAATTTAAAAAAAATAATGAATAATAATAATGAGAGTTTATTGCAATCTCATTATATAATCAATAATGTTTGAAAGTGAATGAGTTGAATTCTTTAATTTAAACATAATATGTAATATAAAAAACAGTAATAATTTGACATGCATCAAACAGATATAGGTAAATTAAAATAGAATTGAAATACAAAAATAATTTACATTTGAGATAGTACACTATACCTGCATAATTTTTAAATTCATTCAAATTAACAAAATGTAAATGAGATTAAATGGATCATTGAATTAATAAATAATACTCTATAGTTAATTTAATTGATTTTATATTTATGTTTTAGATAATTTGTATAATAAGTTAGCCAACTTCCAATGTAGTCCATGGGTGAAATTACCTATGACAGTAGAAAATACAGATATATGTTTTGTTATTTTTATTGCAAACTCTAATTCAGTACCCACTGTTGAAAGAAGTATACAAGTCAATAAGCAAGGTCAAGTGTCTTATGCTGTCAATGGTAAACTTATTGATATAACAGAACACGGTATTGAAGTTGCAAAAAACATTGAAGATTTTTCAAATAATATTAAAAAGTTTGAATCAATAAGATTATGTTATGGTAGTCCTATAGCAAATATTTTTCCAAACTTTCCTAAAGACTTGTGCACTAAATCAACTAAAGGCTTTCTCCAGCACAGACAATGTCTCCTCACCATTCAAAATTGTTCAAAAGACACTTATTGTAGTAAATGTAAATTATTGAAAAATGTGTTGGCATGTAGAGAAAAAAGGAAAGCTATTGGTTCTAAAGAAATGTTAGAAGTTTCTCCATCCAAAAAGCCTAGAATCATTGAAATGAGAAAAAAAGCATATGCATTGCAAAGAAAGGTAACAATTACTAAAAAAAAAATATGTGATTTGCAAGATGAGCTTAGTAAATCACATAAAGATATGGCTGAATATAATGAACAATTTATTAAAGACAAATTAAATGGAATTAATGAATCACAGAAAACTATGATCATGGAGTGTTTTGCTGCTAGTAGAGTTAAAAACTCAAAATCAAGACGGTATAGTGAAAATTGGCTCATGTTATGTCTTTTATTTAACATACGATCTCCTTCAGCATACAAGTACTTAAGAGCAAGTGCTCTACTTCCACTGCCTCATCCAAAAACTGTGCGTAAGCATTTGTCATTAGTAAAGTCAACTTGTGGGTTTGACAAAGATTTTTTAAATCTTTTACAAAAAAAAAGTGAGGGAATGCTTGAAAGAAGTAAACATGGTGTATTGTTATTTGATGCAGTAAATTTACGGAAAAGTTTAGCTGTAAATTCGTCAAATTTGACCTATTGGGGCCTAGAAGACTATGGTGGTGAAGTAGAAAATAAAAATTGTCACAAAGAATATGCTGACCATGCCCTAGTCTTTATGTGGCAATCTTTGGGATCAAATTTTAGTCAAACCATAGGTTGTTTTGCATCAAAAGGGGAAGTTAAAGGTATAGTTTTATCTAACTTATAAAATATATTTTGTAATTTATGTTTTATGATATTTTGTATTTTAGAGTATAGAATTTCAGATCAATTAAATTATTATTATTATTGTTATTAGGTGTAATAATAGCACAGCTTGTTTTAAAAGCAATATCACTTATGGAGAATATTGGATTATATGTTGATGGTATAATATGTGATGGTGCTACTACAAACCGTCGTATGTGGACAGAGTTTGGAGTTGATGGGACTAAAGATAATTTAAAGAATTATTTCAAACACCCAATTGACCCAAGCCGCAAAGTCTACGTGTTATCTGATTTTGTACACTTATTTAAATGTGTCAGGAATCGGTTACATAATAATAAATATTTAAGGGTAACTTTCGTTTTTTATCTATTACTTTAAATATTAATTATGTTTTAGAGACCGAGATTATAGTGGTTCAAAAGATATTTTGAATGAATATTTGATAGGGTTCTTGATTTTAATTATTATTTTCCTTCTAAGTTGAAATAAATCATTATTATTTAATTTTGTCTAATAGCTTCATCCTAATTCAAAACAAATTTCCTGGGACTACTTTAAAGAAGTTTACAAAGAAGATATAAAACACCCAGGAAATTTAAGAATGGTACCTAGGATAACACCACAGCACCTAGATTTGACTCCAATGTCAAAAATGCGAGTTCGCTTATGTACCCAGGTACTAAAAAATGAAATTTATCAAAATATTGTATTTTAAATTATAAACAGTTATAATATTGTCAAATAATGTTTTATTTTTAAACTTGAATCATTATTATTTTAAGGTTTTTAGTATGAGTATGGCAAACGCAATACGTTTCTATGAGTCAAAAGGAAGTCTTATGCTCAAAAATGCTGGAGAAACTGCCAATTTTGTTGAATTTTGGAACAATTTGTTTGACAACTTTAATCGGAATTTACCGTGGCAAGGTCTTAAATCTACTAACGATAAAGGGTTTCAAGTAATGCAATTATTAATTAATTTAAAAGCATTAAAATATAATTTTTAAATTTTAGTTACTAAATCAACTTTTGTACAATTTTTTTTATAAATTTGAAGTATATAATTGATTGAATTCTAACATTAGTTTATAGTGGAAATTAAAAAAAAAAAATAGTGAAGTACAAATAATTGGTTTTATGCACGGTTATATGACCGTGGTATTATGAGTGTCTCCCAAAATAACAACTTAAATGTATCAAAATGATGTATGTTGATCATTTTAGGGATTTGTTGATGCGTTGCACTATATCAACTGTTGGGAAGATCAAATGATTGATGGCAGTATTGGTCCAGAAGAGTTTTTAACCAAACAAACGGCTCAAGGACTTCGAGTGACGATTACTTCTACAATTGACCTGTCAAAATACTTATTAGAAACATGTGGTTATGATTATGTTCTTACTGGTAAAATGTGCCAAGACCCACTTGAAGTAATTATTATTTATAAAAAAAATGATATAATATATTAAGTTAAAAATGACATATTTATAACACTGTATAGTATAACTTATTTTGTTACAGAAATTCTTTGGCATTATAAGACAATCATGTGGGCCAAACGATCACCCAACAACTCCAACTTTTCTCCATCTTTATAAAATTCTTTCGGTTTATTCTGTGCTTAAGCCTCCTAAACATGGCAACTGTACAATTACAACTATGGATGCTCCTAAAATTTCTATATCTGACTTAAAAGAAATTTTTCATAATAAATCTTTTCAGCGAACTGAAAAAATTAACCAACTCAAATTAAAATTAGATCAATTAATTGAAGATGGCCTATGGGAACCCTGTGATGTGCTTCCTCAAGTTGACAACAGCATGGAAAATAGTACCAGAGATTGTTTAATCTACTATATTTGTGGGTATGTGACTAAACAAATTTTAAAAAAGCAAAAGTGTAATGAGTGCATAAGTTATTTTAAAGAAGGCAACGCTGATCATCCCTGTGCAGAACTAGTAAATTTAAAAACAAATGGGAAGCTGATGTATCCAAATACAGCTTTATTTGAATTTTTAAACATTGTTGAACACTCTTTTGCAAAACACTGTAATGATTTTTATGTATTTGAAAATGTAATCAATGATATAACTCAAAATAATTTGAATTTTAAATTTAGCTGTTCTTTTCATAAAGTTGAAATTGCTTCTGAAGTTATAGTGTATTACTTACAAATGAGAATGCGCCAGCATACATACCAAGAAAATCTCAAATTCCAAAAAGTTGCAAGAGAAAAGAAAAAAATTGCTAAATTATACAATTCATAGTTTTCTAAATGTTATAATTACCATTCATAGTTTTCTAAATGTTATTATTACAATTCATAATCTTTATAAATATCATTATTTACAATTAAAGTGCAAAGTGAATGCTAACTATGCTTATTTGTATGCTTATTTCTATGCTTATTAATTGTATGCTTATTTAATAAAATAACAATAACTATGAATTTATTTAACAAACTTATTTTATTTTCCAGGCTACATGAATCTTCACTTTCATAGCTTGACTCAACTAGGTACTGTGACTTTCAATTACACAATTGCTGAGACGTTATTAGTAATAGGTACTTATGGTTTTGTGGTTTCAACTGAGATTTTAAAATATTTATGTGATTGTCATTTAACACAATATGTTGATAATAATTTTAATTACTAAATGTATGTATATATGAATGCTTTTGAGTTAAAATGGTAAAAATTATTTTTAATTACCTAATATTCAAAACTCAAAAGTAATTATAATGAACCCTTTCCCTAATTACATTCCAATGAACAAACAATATTACTTATGTACAGTTTTGTGGAGGAAAAGTTAAAAAACAAACGTGTTAAATTATATAATTAGAAATTGTATGTATGAAAAGTAAAAAATATATATATAATTTATTATACTTATACATTATAATATATTATAGGTAATATTAATAGTAAGTATTATAATTTATAATAATATACCGCCATACCGGGCCAAGTACAGCTAGCGCTAATAGTTCCTATAGTCGCCACTTCGACAAGTGATAAGGCCGCGTGCTCCAACCTGTGTAGATAACCGTGGTTATAACCAACACGTCTAGTGTCTACGTAAAGTATAAATATATTTTGAATATAGTACCTACGTATACGGTCAATTCTGTATAATATGAAGGTATTATAGTCTAGATAGACTAACTAATATATTTATATAGTAAACACTTTATATATAGGAATAGGTTTGATGGAAAAGAGTTATATTTTTGGACTTACATAGGTTAGGTTAGGTAGGTTCATAAAATAAATAACATTGATAGGTGTAAAAAGATTGTATATTTTGCATAACAGTTTTTTATAAATAAACTATAAAGGTTTATATTATTATTCTTGTGATACAAAATCAGTTTTGTATACACAATACACATGTATAAATGAACAATAATAATTATTACAATAGAAACTTAATTATGCGCACGCCTATGGTACCTACATACTAGCTAGTTTAGCTTTAGACATTAGACCGTTTAAGTAACTAATTCAGTAGGTAGTAGGTACCTAATTACGATTTAAGTTGTTGATGCTCTTAAATGTATCGTAAATATTAAATATTGTTAAACATTTTTGAGGATTTTTAAATTATAGAAATATAAAATTAAATTTTAAGTAAAGGTTTGGTTACACGTATAATCGTACCTACGGAGATCACTATTATTTCAACTGTAGTTTTAAAATGTTATCTTTTCATAATTATATAATATTTATTCAGTAATGATTTGCTTTTCTGCAGTGAGCTTTGTTATCGCGGGGCCCTACATTTGCCTGGTGCCCTGTGCAGGTGCACTGGTGACACTGCGGTTGCGCCGGATCTACCTACCATTTAAAAAAAAAAAATTGTAACCTGAAAGTATAGTCAGTAAAAATCATATAGATATTTAAATTACACGACAAGCAATTGTAACAGTAACAAGTCACATTTATAATTCATACCATACTGTTGTATTAATAATTATAGGTAGGTGCATACAATTAATATACATATAATATATATAGACTCTAAACTCTAAAGTTTAATTTTGCTTTTAAAAAAAAAAAATTTGAATACCTATAATATAGGTGTATAATATAATATTATTGTAAATATATTCTATTATACAATGAGTCCTGGGGGAAGTCATAATATGAAAGTATACCAAAAATGATGAAAAAATACTCTTTAAAGAGTTGATCTAACTTTTTTATTTTTTAACTTATGGGTAATTCACTTTTTTTATCAAAACTAAACCTCTCTCACCATAGGCGCAATTTGGACAACTGATTTGGGGGGGCTAAATTTATAAAATCAATACGGACCCGTATAATTTTTTTATTAGGTGCATTTAAGAATGAATATATTTAAAAACTTAGCGGGGCTTGAATAAAACTAGGGGGGCTAACCCCCCCCCCCAAATTACCCCTATGCCTCTCACACATTTGTTTATGAATCTTCAAAACTTTTCAACATCAACATTTTGAAGGAATTGTTTTAATTTATTTAAAGCTATTTAGTTTATCAACAAACATTCTCAATTAAATCAGAAATGTGCATATTATTTTTATTAAATTGAAAAAAGTAAAACATTTAAAAATTAACCCGTAGTAAAAACCAAATTATTTGGAGTACCTACCTAGTAATTTTAAAAATAATAATTGTTGACAAAAAATGTTTACTTTTTAATGTAATAAAAATAATTGTCCGATTGCGTATGTTGATAGGAGTATAGGACAATTAAATAGGTAGCTTCAAAATAGAAATAAATTTCGTCAAAATGTTGAAAAGTTTTGACGATAAATAAATAAATGCTTGATAGATTTTTTTTTGATAAAAAAAGTTAATTGCCCATAACATCAAAAACAAAAAGTTAGATCCACTTATTAAATGGTATTTTTCATTATTTTTGGCATATTTTCAAATGACCTCGGTCGGTCACTTCCTCCCGGAACATATTGTAAAGCCTATATTTTAGGAATTTGTTTGTGCGTTGAATAGTACTACTCTACTATAATATACAGAAGAATCATTTGCGTTGTAGTCGTATGACTTGTGAATATTGATTATTAATCTGACCCTTGCATCTTAAAACAAATTGTACCTACACGATAATATTTTATTGCAACCACTAGGCGACTGAACAATATAATATAGAACCTCCTCGACTTACTAGTTACTATAATCAACGAAATAAATTATTTAATAAGATAAAAGGCTAAAGTATAATATATTAATACATTATACATTTCACAAAGCATAGAATACAGATATTTTATCTTTACTAATTTACGACACACCCCCTTTCGTTTTTAAAACTTGATTTAGGTACACTACACAAAAATAAGTAATTGCCTAATATGATTAAAAATGCAATAAAATTGCTATAATAAACGAAATGTGAATACATTTTCAAAATTCGAAGAGTTGGTCGGAAATTTGGTCTGGCGGCGAAACGGTGGCGGCGACCTGGTGGCGGCGAATCGGTGGCGGCGAAATGTCAAAAACGCCAAAAACTCACTTTTCCTGCTAATTTGTATTTCGCCCTTCCACCGTCAGAGTCAAGCCGCCGAATACGTACATTTACAGTTTAGTTGTAGTCGAGCCACCGAAACGTGTATATATATTGTGTCCAGTCGTGAAGACATCGCCAAAGACGAGCCACCACTGACCAATATATATTAAAACAAACGTCGATTGTCACGTCAAAGCAGCCGCCACAGATAACTACCAGTGCCAATCCAATCCAAGGACGTCACAAAGCCACTCAGACTTCACTTGGACCCCACCCGATATCATTTCCGTACGCTGTCCAAAACCATGAGCCACGATGGAAACAAATCTCAACAAACTTAAGGAAAACAACCGTAAGTTGCATGTAAATCAATCCATACCATTCTATGTAAATTCCCTCAATACTTATTTTTATTTTAAACTCTTTGGAGTAAAAATTTATATTCAAAAGAAAATAATGTAAAAAAGATTGATGAAAACAATGTTGTAACAATAAATACCAATAAACATCATTCAATTAAACTATACAACTTGCGGTTCATTACACGTATTTGTTTGGCATTTTTGGTGTTCCAAGTCACCCTTAATTTTCTTCTGTAAAATAAAACTTAAGTTATAAAATTGGAAAAAAAATGTTTAAGGACTTTTAACTACAAAAGTCTGCTTTTGGAGTGTCCTTTAATGTATAAAAAAATATACAAACCTTTAAATTTGACTTCAACCACCAACATTTGAAGCACTTTTGAGAGCAATGATAAAATCGCTGTTATCATAAGAAATGTTTGGTTATTTTTTTTTTGGTGGTGCGGCAGTCTAAGCACTTTTCCTGCGGCAACGGTATTTGAGGTTAGGCGGAAGAACTGAGAATGCCGACGTATTTTAAATAATTGTTTAATTTTATTTTATTAAAGTAACATGTATAAATGTTGAATGCTAATGACAAGTATGAGTTGGTATAGTAAAAATAAATGACACAGAAATTCTTTATTAAGATCGCGGACAATGGCGAGCGCGGAACAGCGTGAATGTAACGGTAGACGGAGCGGCGTGAACGTAACGTAAGACGGCACCGTGAGAGACTGCTGCAGTGAGTGTGGTGACGACGCTACGACCGCTGGGGAACAGATGACAGCATGTGGGACAACCGTCGCCACATTACTCCCCCCCCGCGAAACAAAAACGGACGCGTTTTTTGTTCGATGCAGGTTGAACCACTTCACTGGCTGCGTAGGTGTGGTCCGCGGGTGGGTTGTCGTTGAGGATGAAAGCAGGTTTCAGCCGGTCCACTGAGATCCACGGCTGCCTCGAATGCATTTGAATTTGGAAGGTCTTCTCGCGGCGGTTTAGCACAGCGTAGGGTCCGTCATAACGAGGCTGGAGCGGGGGGCGTTTGGCATCGACGCGCACGAACACATGGCTGGAAGACGACAGCTGACTGGGAATGTACACAGTTTGCGATCCGTGGTTCGTGCCAGGCGTCGGTTGTAGGGACTGCATTTGAGAACGGAGAGACCTGAGAAATTCGGGGGGTTCCTTTACCGTGGGAGTAGAGATGTGAAAAAACTCACCAGGTAATCGCAGCGTTGTGCCGTACACGAGTTCCGAGGGCGAGCAACCGAGCTCAGGTTTGACCAAGTTCCGGAACGCAAGAAGGACGATGGGCAATCGTAGTGTCCATTGCGGAGAATCGTGCGCGGTGAGGGCAGCCTTTAATGGACGGTGAAGTCGTTCGACCATACCATTGGCCTGCGGGTGGTACGGCGAACTTCGTAGGTGCTGAATACCGAACGACGTCATCAGCTGACTGAACAAATCCGATTCGAATTGCCTCCCTTGGTCGGTGGTTATAACATCAGGCACTCCGAACCTGGCAATCCACTGTGACACCAGCAGTTCGGCGACGGCGTAAGCGGACATGTTTTTTATCGGCCAAGCTTCCGGCCAACGAGTGAACCGATCCACGCACGTCAAAATATACTGATGGTCACGCGACGGAGGTAGTGGGCCGACTATATCAATGTGGATATGCCCGAAACGGCGATCTGGCAACGCGAAAGGGGCGATCGGAGAAATGGTGTGTCTGTGGACCTTACTTTTTTGGCAGTTTTGGCAACACCTTGTCCAAACCCTGATCTGCCGAGACATGCCTGGCCAACAATACCGGCTAGTTACTAATTTCACCGTTGCGTTGATACCCGGATGTGCCTGATTGTGAAGAGCAGTGACTATAGTGCGCCGATGAATAGCCGGGACGTATGGCCGGGCCTTGCCGTGTGCGGTATCGACGTAGACCAACCCGTGTTCCGTCTGCTGTGGTAACAAGCGACACGAGGAAGGGGTGGAACCGTCCAACAACTTTTGTAACTCCGGGTCGCGTGCCTGATCTGCCGCGAACTGGCTCAGAACCGGAATGGTGGTGTTGTTGCATGCGAGCTCTAATCTGGACAGCGCGTCCGGAATTACGTTACGTACCCCGTCAACGTGCTCGACGACGTGCACGAACTGCGCCAAAAAACTTATGTACCGTGCTTGCCGATCGCTATGTTTGTCGGACTTTGTCGCAAACATGTACAGCAAAGGCTTGTGGTCGGTACGTAGGGTTGTTTTTCTGCCTTCAATTGTGTGGAGAAAATGTCTGACGGCTTGGTAGGCCGCAAGAAGTTCCCGGTCATAAGTGCTGTAGCGTGTTTGGGAGGGTAATAACTTACGAGAGAAAAATCCCAACGGCTGCCAGCTCCCGTCTGAAAATTGCTCCAGGACCGCTCCCATTGCCGTACTGGATGCGTCGGTGCTCAACCTCAAGGGAGTGTCGTGCCTCGGGTGTGCCAGCGTGATCGTGCCTGCCAACGCTTGTTTGCATTTTTCGAAAGCTTCGCGAGTGTCCGAGGTCCAGACTAGTGGGCCGTCTTTTTTTCGAACTGTGGACGCGAGCGTGTACAGCGGGGCTTGTAGTTGGGCGGCGTGTGGGATGAACCGGTGGTAAAAATTGACGGAACCTAGCAACCTCTGAAGTCCCTTCTTGGTTGCCGGAAGTGGCCACTTGTGGATATCGGAAACTCGTTCTGGCAGCGGCTTGCATCCGTGCTGATTTACTAAGTGGCCGAGAAAGGTGAGCTCCGAAACGCCGAACACGCACTTCCCCGGATTTATAGCGACACCGGCGCGTTGCAAACGTTGGAGTGTTTCGCGCACGTTGGCCACATGTTCGTCGGCGTTGACGGAAGCGATTAATACATCATCGACGTAAGCAAAAACGAAGTCCAAACCCTGGATGACGCCGTTTATGAAACGCTGGAACGTCTGTGCCGCGTTCTTGAGGCCAAAGCACATGACAGGAAATTCATACAAACCAAACGGCGTCGTGACCGCGGTCTTTGGAATGTCATCCTTGGCGATGGGAATTTGATGGTAAGCACGCACAAGGTCGAGTTTGGAAAAAATTGTTCGACCCGCCAAGTTGGCGGCAAAATCGTGGATATGAGGTAGCGGGTACCTGTCTGGCTTCGTGACCGCGTTTACGCGCCGATAATCGCCGCAGGGGCGAAAAGTGCCATCTTTCTTGGCCACGAGCAGCAAGGGACTGGCCCAAGGACTGTCCGAAGGTCGACATATACCTTTCTGGCACATGTATGCAAATTCATTTTTCGCGATGGTGTACTGGTGAGGTGGCAGGCGGCGTGGACGCGCGAATAACGGTGGTCCGGTTGTGTCCAACGTGTGCTCCGTAGTGTGAGTGAACTTACTCGGGACCGGCGATTCACGCGTAACTGCCGGGAACTCGGCGATAATGTCCGTCCAGCGCCGTGGGTGAACTACCGAAAAAATGACTGGAACCTGTACGTTTGCGACGCTGGTTTTAATAGCGGTGGACGAGTCCTGGTCGATGAGGCGGCTGTTACGTACGTCAAGTAACAAACCGTAATATTTCAAAAAATCGGCACCAATAATAGCACGCGAGACGTCTGCCATCTCGAAACGCCACGGGAAAGAGCGTGCGAGGCCGATGTTGAGACGTAGAATTTTGGGTCCGTACGTACGGATTCGAGTGCCGTTGGCAGCTGTGAGGACCAAATCCGACGAGGCGCGATGCCCGGCGACAGGTGGGATGACCGAGATGTCGGCTCCCGAGTCAATTAAAAACTGTCGGCCGGAGCGTGTGTCGGTGACGAACACGCGGGAGCTGTGGTTCGCGGCGGTGGACGTGGTTGCGACCGCCGCGCTTGCTAGTTTTCCGACTTAAAAGTACACGGCGACTTGCAATGCCTAGCGTCGGCGCCGTATTGATTATGATAACTGCACCACTTAGAGTTGTTTTGCGTGCGCGGTTTTGAACGGCTCCGATTGCGACTGTACCCGGAATTGTTACGAGACTGCTGGGCGGTGATCAGGTTGGAGATTTGGGTAGTCAACGAGAGTATGGCAGCCTCTATGGCGCGGAGACGGTCGTCCGAGCTACTCGATTGCACCGCGAAGACGTCGCGCGAGGTACTGGCCTCCAACACGCGATCCGCACGTTCGGCGATATCGGTCAACGTTCCGTCGAGGCCGGAGACTATTGCGCGAATGTTTGACGGTAACTTTTGTAGCCAGAACTCCCTTAGCGCAGTATCGTCCAACGAATTCGGAAGCACAGCTCTCATGTCTCGGAGCATTTGAGAGGGTCTCCGATCGCCCATCCCGCCCGGTTCAACGATGGTGCGAAAACGAGTCGACGGCGGCACCGAAAACGTGCTGATGAGACGATCCTTTAGACTAGCGTAGGAAGTGTTGGGACCGATCAGGTCGCTTACCGCCTTGACCGCCTCCTCGTTCAGAGCGGCGAGCACGTGGTTTACCCGCGGGGTGTCGGCGCGGATTCTTTGGTTGGCGAATACGGCATCCGCGTGTAGGAACCACTCGTGCGGGGAGTAAGTCCAAAAATTTGGTAGTCGGGGCACGTGGGAAACACTGTCAACCGTGGTCGAAACGTTCGCGGGCGAGGACGGTGATGGCTGACCGAGCGCACCAGACGGATTTTGCGAGACTTCGTCGTCAACCATATCGAACTTTTCGGTATACTTGATAGAACTTTGCGCAGTTGCGTGTATAACAGAAAATTGAGAATTTTGAAAAACACGAGGTCACCAATGCGGCAGTCTAAGCACTTTTCCTGCGGCAACGGTATTTGAGGTTAGGCGGAAGAACTGAGAATGCCGACGTATTTTAAATAATTGTTTAATTTTATTTTATTAAAGTAACATGTATAAATGTTGAATGCTAATGACAAGTATGAGTTGGTATAGTAAAAATAAATGACACAGAAATTCTTTATTAAGATCGCGGACAATGGCGAGCGCGGAACAGCGTGAATGTAACGGTAGACGGAGCGGCGTGAACGTAACGTAAGACGGCACCGTGAGAGACTGCTGCAGTGAGTGTGGTGACGACGCTACGACCGCTGGGGAACAGATGACAGCATGTGGGACAACCGTCGCCACAGTGGTAATGATAAGACCGACCACATGGTTGATGATAAAATTTACTATCACAAATATTGTAAATTTAATTTGAATGGAGGCAGAATTAAATTATATCATTTTGTTCTATAGATAACCTGATATGTTTAAAAAAAAACCGAAGTGTTTCATTTCACCTCCCAGTTCCAAGTCACCTCGATTGACGGTACTTATTATATTATTCAAAGCTAAATAAAAAAAAATTTAACAAACTAAACAATATAGCATTTATGTCATAGAAACATACTTTTAATTACTAGTGAAGCCGCGATCACACGATAATAGAAAAAATGCGATGGTTTCTATGCTAGTTAACCGCAGATAGCATGATAGTAACTATCGTGGAGTTCGTACTGTTTACATAATATAGAGAAGTAGGTAGGTAGAACAAGCGGCGGGCAAGGAAGATTATCCCATGGCTCAAGATTTGCCTATATGTTCCTCCTAATGTTTGAACAATCCCGGGAAAAATGTATTTCCCAAATTTCAGTTTCCTATGTAATATCTTTCCAGTGAAATATTTTCCTTAATTTTAACTTTCTGTCTAATACATTTCCAGTTAAAAACTGTCCTGAATTAAATTTTTTGTGTTATAGCTTTCCAGTTAAATACTCTCCTGAAAAATATTTTCCTATGTAATTCATTCCAGTTCAGTACTTTCTTAAGAAATATTTTCCCAAAAAAATATTTCCTGAACTTAATTTTCCCACGTAATATCGTTCCATAGAATAATTTCCCGAAATTTATTTTCCTAAATAATATTTTCCCCAAAATATCTTTCCCGAATATCAGTTTCCTGTGTAATAATTTCCATGGTTATACTTAACTGTATATTATTGTTCCTGTTATATGTATTTCCGGCTTTTACTTTCCCGATTTATGCAGCAACCCACTAAATGCATGTAATCAATGCTGAAATCATCTACTATTTGGATCGTGCTGGCAAAAATCTTAAACCATTTAAAAACAATTTACCTGGTGAAGTTTTGTATAAGAATTTTATTCAAAGACACAATAAAGCTCTAAAGATACGACATGGTCAAAATATAAAACGTTCACTAGCTGCAGTGTCAAGAACAGTAGTTAATGAATATTTTGATAACTTGGAAATTTCTCTCTCAGGTATACCTCCACAAAATATCATTAATTACGATGAAACAAATTTTGTTGATGATCCTGGTCGAATTAAAGTCCTAGTAAGAAAAACCTCGAAACATGCTGACAATATAATGGATTCAACAAAGTCAGCAACCTCAGTGATGTTTTCTGTTGATGACGCTGGTTCAATGTTACCAATTTATGTTGTATATAAATCCACACAGTTATGGGATTCATGGACTACTGAAGGTCCGGAAAAATGCAGGTCTAATCGAACGCCATCTGGGTGGTTCAACAAAAGTTTTTTTGAAGATTGGTTCATAACTGTTGTTATACCCCATTTTCGACGGTTGGAAGGTAACAAAGTAGTTATTGGTAATAACCTAGCAAGTCATATGTCAATGAAAATTATCCAGTTGTGTAAAGAAAATGATATAAAATTTATATTTTTACCACCCAATAGCACCCATTCGACACAACCATTAGACGTGTCTTGCTTTATGCCAATTAAAATAGCATGGCGAAAAGTTTTAAAAGCTTATAAAAGATTTAGGAGAGGTACAATTCAAAAAGAGAATTTTCCTAGATTACTTAAAAAAACGTTGGAAAATCTTTCAGTTTCACAAATTACCAATATAAAAGCAGGGTTTGAAGCAACAGGAATATATCCCATTGACAGAGAAAAAGTATTAAAAAGATTGCCTGTTGAAGATTTGATTTCTATAAACAGTTCTGCATCCATAATAGTTCCTGAAGCTCTACATAATATTATCAAAGAAACTAGGTTTGGAAAAGTAAGTGAAAAAGTCAATAAGAGAAAAAAATATAATATTAAAGCAGGATGCAGTGTGACAGAAGAAAGCATATTATTTAATAATGAATACACTATAGAAGATGCCATAAATACAAATACAAAAGAAAAAAAGAAAGAAAAATAAATAAATACTGCTAAAAAAATTGAAAATAATGTATTAATTGAAGGTGAAAGAATGTTAATAGTTAATGAAACTGAAATTGATTATAGTGATCAAAATATATTAAACGAGTATGATTACATGATAGTAACTGATGAGACTGAATTTAGTAATAACATTGTACAAAATATATTTAATGATAATGATGGTGATATTATAGAGGAGACTGAATATAATAATATAAATAAGACAGACAAATACTCTACACCAACTAACTATAAGACTGAAGAAAAAAAAAAATCTGATGATATAATTGTTAATGATTTTGTTATGGTCAAATATTAAATAATTAAAAAAAACATTGAAACGTTTATAGGCTAAGTGACTGAAATTGAAGAAAATGAATATACTGTAATAATCCTCATTATTAGTATATAAATAATATGTATAATATTATATATTTACTGACATTCGTCGACTTTGCTAAAAGTCCATATTATAGGAAAGCGTGTGCACAGATCAAAGGTGAAGACTAGAAATAGCGTACAGATTTAGATTGTACGGACGTCATCATAACAAGGTGCCTCCGCGTAGCATAAATAGGAAAGTCATAGACAAACTCGGGGAGTCGAATACAAGAAACGACGAGAGTGTGTACTTCTAAATTCAGGACGGACGTTTGTTATGATTTAATAAAAATACTTTGATTATACGAGCATTTGTGTATCTTTAATAAACTACTAATTCTATTTCGAGTGCTGAAGCGGACACGTTACATCATTTTGGTGGCAGCGGTGTGTCGAATGTTTTAAGCTACAAATTGAATTAGAACAATACAACGTCATTCAAAATCCGAATTCAACGAAATCAAGAAGAGAAAAATCTTTAATTGAATCAACTGCAATCAACAATACAATTCAACGTTGTAATGGGATTACGTAATATCATGTATTTGCTCATAAAAACAACCAGGAATGCGACCACACCCAAAAGTGTTTTCGACTAAGAATACCACTTTCATAGTCGTGAGGTCCATATCAAGGACGACTGTACACACGCCGCTCACTTCAAAGGACGCCGCCACCATATATATAGGGGACAACGAGACAGCCTGAGTTAGATGTACCAGGGCCGCCAAGACCGAGCGGGCCGCTTAGCCACCAGCCATTACACACAACTTACACGGAGATTATCGACTACTACAACGAGTCAACTCACGACGCTGCAATTCACCACGACTATATTAATTATTATTGGTTTTAATATTGATTTATATTTAAATTGACTACATTTTATTGTAAAAGTGCAACAAGCTTTTGGATCCCTGAAGGGCCGCATGTAACACTGGCGCAGTCGGTACTGGATTCTACAATTGAGGCAACCGTCAAAGGCTACCGTCAACAAAGAAGAACTGTACACTCTTCCGAGAAGACAACTCCAAGAAGAACCATCAAAAACAAATAAGTCACGTCGCAGTACCAACAAATCCATCAGCAAGTCATCAGCAACCAGGAACACAGCATTATTGTGAGTGAATAATTATTTAAATTTGTTACATAGACGTATGCAACATAATTAGGACATATTAGATAATTATAAGTAGTTGACTATAAGTATAATGGTGTAAACCGTTTTAAATTTTATTGATTATTATTGAAGTTTTATTGAATTTATTGAGGGCATATTTATTGATTATTGAAGTTCATTATTGAGGGCATGTTTTATTGAAGTTATTATTGATTATTATTGAAGTTTATTGATTTATTGAGGGCATTTTTATTTTTGAAGTAGTATTGAAGTTTATTGAATTTATTAGAGGGCATATTATTGAAGTTATTATTGTATTTATAGGGCATTGTTTATTATTATTATTATGAGTATTAAACGTATTAAATAGGTAGCTAAGTAATTTATGGACAAAGAAGGTACATCTCCCTTGAAAGTAATTAATTCATTGTATGACACTAGTGTAGTAGAAGAAGCCTAGTTAGAAGCGCAGTTATTAGCCCAGACAGAAGCCCAAGCCCAGTTTGAAGCCCAACAGAAAGCCTAGTTGAATATTATAGTAGATACCCAGTTAGGAGATAGCGCAAGTAGAAACCGAAGTCCTGGAGTAATCACACGTAGCCAAGTTACAGATAGTTTTGAACATCAGTCATTAGTATTTTTACCTATAACACGCACTAAAAAAATGACAGTAACCATAAAATTAGAAGACGCTTTTAAATTAATTCCACTATGCACAGGAATAGACGATATCTATCAATTCATAAATGCATGGGATATGGCAGTAAGTTTAGTCGACACAAACAGTGCACCAACGATAGTAAAATATATTACCACACGTTTAACGGGTAGAGCATTAGAAATGATTAAATACAAAAATGTATCGAAATGGTAGTTTATAATAAATTATTTAACAGATGCATTTGAGGCAACAACCACGGCATCGTCGTTACAACTTCAATTAAATTCGATTAGAATGTATCACAATGAGGATGCAAATGATTATTGTCATAGAGTAGAGAAACTATATTATCAGTTATGTACCTTAAGTACATTAGGCAAAGAAGCTGCAGAAGCAAAAATTATATATGATATATTAAGGGAACAAACTCTAGCGATATTTATTAAAGGATTAGTAGAACCGATTAAAACAATAGTAAAATTTCGTAATCCCAAAACCCTGGAGATCGCGAAACAACTTGCTATGTCGGAACAGGTGGAACTAAGATTAGAACAGGAGAATAGGAACCATTATTCGAATATTCATTCACAAAATTATAACCAGCGCAGATCGAATTACGAAAATAGGAACAACGAAAACATTAGACCAAATAACCCTGTAAGGACAAATAATTATCCACGAGCAAACAATTTTTCTCAACCAATCAATAGGCCAGCAATAAAATGCTATAATTGTAATGGTAATCATTATGCATCTCAATGTAGGAATAATACGAGACCTAGTTATGCGAGCAATGGCAATAACAATCGTCCACCTGATAGGAATAGTTTTACGCAACCACCTACAAATTATAATATACAGGTAGTTACTTGTTCATACTGTAATCGAACTGGTCATAATATCGACTCGTGTTATAAAAAGAGAAACGATGAGAGTAGAAACGTTAATAATTCGGAAAACGAAAACGTGTCGAACGAGAGGCGCGGTACTCGTACGATAAACCAGATTATCGTGGAACAACCGACTCACGAATATTCCACATATTCTCAACCTTAGAAAATAATCATATAACATTTAATTCATTCGCCGCTAACACAAATCGATTACAAATACGTCACAAACCCGGAGTTCTAAATTCAAATGTAGATACTTTCACATGCATATATTCAATTCAGGAAATAAAAAACAAATCATACGAACAATATATCGAAAAGTTAGGAACACAAATTATCACAAATATTAATGTAAAAGAAACTATAGGTACACTAATAGATTCACCAAAAAAATATAATATAGTATCAGAAATTGCCAAGCAATATAATTTTAGAACAGGAACGAATTATCAGTTAAAAAAAACAATTTGGAAACGGTACAATATTGCCGACTAGTAAAGTAATAGGAGACACACCCTATTTCAAACAAGAAAACAGGTTTATAATATTCTTAGTAACGAAAAATAAAGACCGACAGAAGGCCACTTACGAAAGCATACATGTATCACTAATAAATTTAAAACCATTTTGTAAGGAAAACAATCTGAGTAAATTAGCCATGGGCAAGATAGGCGATCACGATCACGATGATTTAGAATGGGAAAAAATAAGGTCAATGTTACAATACATATTTCGCGAAACAAATATAGAAATAATTATATGCGCAAATGTAGAATCAAGTGAAGAAGAAAAAGCAGTCATTTTATCACAATTTCACGACTCAAAACTAGGCGAACATTTAGGTGTGAATAAAACCATTAAGCGCATTAAAAAACAATTCTTATGGAAGGGTATGAAAGAAGACGTTAGAAAATATATAAAGAATTGTGCGTCATGTCAGGTTAATAAGGTATCAAATCGGCACATAAAACAATCAATGACTATTACATCCATTTCGTCTAAACCATTCGAAAAAATATTTATGGATATAGTAGGGCCCTTGCCGATTATACTGTCCAATAATGTATACATTTTAACGATGGAGGACGATTTGACACGTTACACTTTAGGAATTCCACTTCCTGACCAGAAGGCAAATACTGTTGAGGAAGCTTTTGTTACACACTTCTTATGTGTACACGGTATACCAAAAACAATACTCACGGATCAAGGAACTAATTTCCTCTCGAAAACGTTTGCAAATGTTTGTAAAATATTAAAAATAGAAAAGGTTAACACAAGTTCATTCAGACCGCAGGGTAACCCAGTAGAACGCTCTCATAGGACTTTAGCCAAGTACTTACGGCATTATGTAGATAAGAATTTAAATAATTGGAATAATTTATTACCCTTTACATTCTTTGTATATAATTCGACAGTATACATACTTCTACTAATTTTCAACCATACGCATTAGTCTATGGACGTACGTTGGAGGTACCGATTAGATTAAAAGCCGAACCTGAACCACGTTACAATTACGACGATTATATATTCGAAAAAAAAAAAAAAGAAAATATGCAAATTTCGCATAAGATAGCTAGATATCATTGAATTAAAAATAAAATAAAAAGTAAGGAACGTTATGATAAAAATGAAAATCCACAAGAACTATACGTTAATGATTTAGTACTATTAAAAGATAATAATCATAGAACGAAACTCGACCCAATCTGGCTAGGACCGTACGAGGTCACAGCAGTTATAGGGAACGAGAATGTAGCTATACAGCGAGGCTGCAAGGTCATTACTGTACATAGAAATAACGTAAAAAATATTATAATGACGCACAAGTTAATTAATTAAAAAAAAATAGCAATAATAAAAATAATAAGTATATAGCAATATTAAGTTAGAATAATTATATTAATTTTAGGAATAGAAATAGAACATTCATTTTGAAATTGGAGAAAGAAATAACAAGCGCAAACCACAATACAACAAATTTAGGCATAGGACAATTTTCAAACTGTTTTATAGAGCACATAACTAGAGCCAATAATGAATTAACCATACCATACACCGAAGTGGAATTAAAAGAGATTCCCGTAACATAAAAACGTTTCTGCAAGATATGACAGAAAACAGAATGGAAGATTTGGAAAAAATTAACTGTCAGGACCTAATAGATTGTATCGACATTATTCCGGAACCAGAAGACCTACTATATTATAAAAACTTATTCTCAGAAAATAATTAATAACCCAATGTAATTTTATCCCAATAAAAGGTGATTCAAATAAAGATTAAAAACTGATTTATTAGACAAAATATATATGATAATTAACATCATGAAAATTAGTTCAGTCTAATAAACAGTTTTTCCTTTAAATTAATTAGTCGGAATCATCTTCATCATCCAGTAACAATATACCAGATACGACATGGTCCGGTGGAGGGGTAAACCCCTCTGGCCATTCTATCACCATCGTTATGTCTGGACATCGAGCTAATAAAAAAATAATGATAAAAAAAAAAATGCATTAAATAAATTCATAAGAAAAAAAAAATATATACGCAAGATTTCGAATGACGTAGATACGAATCCGGGTTTCATCAGGTTTTCTGGGATCCATGTTTTCTTTATATAATAAATCTAATCAAAAAAATACAATAAAATAATAACAAAAAATAAATACAATAAAAAATAAATTTTAATTTTAGGGACAGACAAAGAAATTACAAACAAATTTACAAATTACCCACAAATACCTTATGTAAACGGTTAATAGATTATATGAAACTCTTACATGATGCTAGAGATATTTTGGATTATATAAGATGGTATTATTTTATAAGATTATAATAAGATAGTTAGTTTAATATGAATATACTTTATACTTTTAGATTGGTGATGGTGACGAGTTTTCTAGTCAATACTGTCGACTCTGACGAAATAAATACATCAGAGTACTTTTCGTATAGGCCTTATGGAGTTGGCAGGGGAATACAATATGAAGGGTTGGTTCCAGTTAGATTAATAGGGGCTCAATACAATCTTGTAATGTTTTACTCATTAAAAGAATATAACGCGAAATATGAACTATTGGGGGAAAAAATAAAAAATATAACAAATTTATGTACTGACCAGAAATACCAAGATTTATGTGAAAAATATCAAATAGTAATTACAGATTTATATAATGAAATAACTAAACAAAAAGAACGTACATATATTTCACTAGGAAGTACTATAGAGGAAGATAAACATAGAAAGAAAAGAGGACTAATAAACATAATAGGTAACACCATGCATACATTATTTGGCGTATGTGATGACAAATGCACTAAGAAAACACGAGAAGCTATACAAAAAACGGAAGAATCAGGAACTAACATATTACACATAATGGAAACCCAAACCACTGTAGTAAAATCAACAATAAGAAGTATTGGTAATACAATAAATCAAACCGAACAATTATACAATAATATTACGGAAAAGGAACAACAACTATGCGAAAAAATGTCAAAAATACAAAACAAAACAAATGATATATTAGATTTACTAATGAAAAATGAAATACATAATTTATACACAATAATTATAAATCAATATTCCTACGAAACAGAAACATTGTGACAAATAGTAACCGCCGCTAGAGAAGGTATGATACACCCAGGTCTTATGACACCGCAAGAACTAGCATCAACATTAAAAACAATAGAACAAAATATAAAGAAAATATACAGTATTCCGATGGGAACAAGGAGATGGGAACTAAATGAATTTCAAAAAATTACAAAAATAAGAATCTACTATTCGAACGACAGATTAGTATTTGATATAGTAATACCATTGATTATTGACACTGAACTTTCATTATACAGGTTAACACCAATACCAATGCGTCATAAGCAAGATAATTCTAGTGGATGGTACCTAACGGACATTACTTACAATAATATTGCTGTAACCAAAGGTTATAAAAGGTATACCACATACACAGATCAACAATTAAACGAATGTAAGGAAACTTCAACATATAGAATATGTAATACACCACAACCTATACAGGACACCAACGAACGCCAACCATGCGAAGTGCAAAACTTCATAACATCTGAAACAATTTTAAGAGAAGCATATACCAAAAATGACGAAACTGTCGGAGAAAACGAAAAAAATCGGCAAAAAAGTCCGGCCGGTAGCGTATTTTGCGATCGACATTGCGACGGCTACAGACGGCGCACGGATATAAAACGCCCACCGGCGGCTTCGAGAGATCGCGAGCCACGCGAATCGAGTATAAAAAAGGGCGAAAACGATTGAAAACGGTCGAAATAGAGTGAAAAGAGTAAATTTTCGAAAATTTCAAAAATCGGTGAAATGATAAGAAAAGAAGTGATAACGCGGCCGCGGAGACGGAATTTTCTGATTGGCGTTCCTTATTTGCTGCGTCGCGCCTGTCGGACAAAACAGGGGACTATTTGCGTTTTATAATATAAGAGACTAGATTCGGGTGCTTGTCATCCCGCCTACGGCGGAAAGACTATGTGGGCGGTGGTGCATCTTTGTCGCTTCGCCTCGAGCTGGGTTTTTTGATCCGGCCTGCGGCGGGAACGCGGGGTCGTCGGGTATTGTGTTTTGTCGTGTTGGCAGCACTGGTTAAGCGGTAATTTTTGAACTTGGAAGAGTGTCTAGTCGTAAGTCAGGCGATTCAAGTCGATCGTACGACACAACCAGCCAGGTAGGCCATCCGAGGATCGCAGACGATGCCCCGGGCGTGTATGTCCGGTTCTAGAGTGTGTGTGTTGAAATCGGAAATTCGGTTTCTGAGTTTGAGTGTCTAGCTATCAGTCATCTCGGGTGAAAGACGATTCCCGAACGGACAATCCGCCTGTGGCGGATCGGATGCAGTGGGGGTGTAAGTCGCTCGTATGCAAGTAGCTAGTCAGGTAGGCATGCCCCGGGCGTGTATGTCCGGTTCTTGAGTGTGTGTGTTGAAATCGGAAATTCGGATTCAGAGTTTACGTGTCTAGCTATCAGTCATCTCGGGTGAAAGTCGATTCCCGAACGGACAATCCGCCTACAGCGAAAAGTGCTCGAAACGGCCGTTCAAATCTGAAAAAGTATACAGGAGGTAACAAAATTGTATTTTTTGATGATTATAGAGAACAGTTATCAGGTGTAGGCTTCATTGTAATCAATGTAATCATTGTTATGTTTTCGCGGTTATAACAAATAAGTCGACAAAATCTAATTTTCTGATTGGCTGCTATTTTTAACGCGTCAAGAAACATCTAATGCATTGCCAGCTGCATGTTGTTTGGTTTTTATCAATCATTTCTCAAAACATCTTTGAAGTGAGTACACGTCGGTTATAGTATTAAAATAATATTTCTTAGGTTATGTATCGAACAATTTCATACGTATTTGAATAAAACAATTTTTTTTTTTTTTTAAATCTATCATGCCGAAAGACAGTGTAAGTCATAGTTACAACGGCCGTGGTATGCTGGTGTACAATGCACCCGTGTACCACAATGCTGTCCTCGTGCGGCGTCCGGGAGGAAACGCCCGACGTAAGTATCTAATAAAAAAAAGCACATGCGTATTGCATAAGCCAAGTATACACTAAACATGATTTGTACGTTTCAGGATGTTACAGGTGCCAACAGGTGGGTCACCTGGCGAGGAATTGTGGTAAGTTTGTCCTATTATTTATTTTTTCACGTGCTAAGCTATTGTAAATTTTATTAGACTCCCCCTGCGTGGTACCTGCGGCATCGCCGGTTGCGTCCTCGTCGGGGCCGCAGCAGCAACAACAACAGCAGCAACCGCAACGGCAGCGGCCACCGCAACAGCAGCAGCGAGGGTCGAGGCGGCGGGGCCGTGGGTTAAGGTAAGATCGCAAATACCAAAAGATGTCAATCATCATCAAAAACATAAAATGTATTGTTTTCAGTAGTTTTGTCGGTCAAACGCCGAGGGTGGTGGAGGAGCCGGCCGCAGCCTCGACTCCAAAATCGACGGGTGAGGAGGTGGGGTTCACGACCGCCTCCTCAACGCCTGTAACTCCAACGTATGAATAGTCAATATTATATAAATAAAAATATTAAAAAATATAATTATATACATCATTTTCAGTGTGATCGGGTCGGAAGGCAGTGGGAGGTGGGAGGTCATGGAGGATGGTAAGTTTCAATTGGACGATTTTGTCTACTTCATAATTTATTTAACAATTGTATTTTTTAAAATATTTTTCAGAATGAATAAAGCACCATTTCATGTAACTTTTATTGTTATTTATTATTTCCTTGTTCCCAATTGTTTTATGAACTGTAACTGTAACGTTTGTCAATTGACAATTGTGTGTGAGGTGTGAGATTATATATTTTAGTAGTTGGTTAAAACAGTAATATATTATTAGTAATAATAAAATAGGTAAGTGATGTGTGTTGCTGGTTTGAAATGTAGGTGTTGAAAACCTTATCTTGATTTTATTCATCAGTATAGAGTTTACTTCACAAAATGTGCTTAAAGAAAATTAATCATTATAACTGTAGTCCACTGGTGTTTAAATTTAGTAGTTTTATAAAATCCCACATTGTAATGACATTGTCGGGCAAGTGTTGTAATCAATTGAAAATATTTGTATAGCGTACATTATTGTTAATACTGACTGATTGTTTGATAAAACTTCGTTGTTATCATATCTTATCATGTACCTTTATATCAGTTTATTAACCATGTTATATTTTAAGGTTATGGTTATATTTTATCGTTTTAGTACGCGCTCTTTTTTGATAACATGTTATGCTGTTTCGTTTTCAAATATACAAAATATACAGTCCACATTCGACAGAAAAACCTCATGTTCTTTTTTACACCCATTTACATTTTCTATATACATTAATGGTCCTTCGAGCCGGATACATCAGTTTTTACATCCATTCGCATCGACTCGTACACAAGTGCGTTCGATACCTGCAGAATTTCACAAGTAAATTTACATGCGGCACTCGATATGTTTAGTTCCGTACTTGTAGTTACGCTAGCGTAGTTATCGTTTCCTTCGCCTATAATACATTTGCATCGTGGTAATATACATACACAATGGATTTTAAGACGCTCAAAAACAAAGGCAGACTCATACTGAAAAAACGAGAGAAGCTGACCGAAGACGTGGTTAATCGTTATACAGATGAGGAAGCTCAACTTCAGTTGAACTTACTGGAAGATGCTTTCAGTAAGTACAACGAAGCCTACGATTTGAAAATAGTGGAAGCCAACGACGAGGAAATCGACAAGCTCATAAAGGATTTAGAAACGGTCAGTGACTACTATGTTAAAGCTAAAGGTAAATTAACAGGTCGGTTACATGAACGGACAGCTGCGACAAGCGTGTCTGAAAAAAGTGAAAACTCTAACAATACACTTAGACTGCCACCGATTAATATACCTACATTTGAGGGGGATTTCGATGATTGGTATCCATTTAAAGACCAATTTATCTCCATCATCCATTCTAACACCTCTATCGACTACACACGTAATATGTACTACCTCAAGTCGATCTTGAAAGTTTCAGCAGCTCAAATTATCGAATCAATGGCAACTATTGGGGACAATTACCTAGAAGCGTTTACACTCTTACTAAATAGGTACGACAACGAACGCCTAATTGTACAGAGCCATGTTCAACAACTACTGACACAAACCGTTCATCAAACGGAAACCGCCGTGGGCCTAAAGTCATTACTTGATAGCACAAACAAACATTTAAGAGCAATCTCAGTACTACATCAACCAGTAGACAAGTGGGATGCTATCATCATCGGCATCGTTGCGACACGTTTGCCTACAGAAGTAAGAAGATGTTGGGAAATCGAGTCTGCGTCTTATCCTGAAATACCTATATGGACAAAACTTAAGAGATTTATCGAGAATCGATTACAAGCCTTGAATATGTTACAATACAAACCAAGCACTGTAAGTAATGTTATCAATGCTGGTAAGACAAAACAGTTCGTTAGAACTACAGCGCATTTGGCGACTGATAGTCAAACCAACAATCAGTGTTCAATATGTGCACAGAACCACATCATTTACAAGTGCAATACGTTTATGAAATCAAAACCCAGTGAAAGATTGAGTTTAGCAAAAAAGGCAAAAATATGTTATAATTGTTTACGCACAACACATGGTGCGAATCAGTGCACAAATGAAAAGACTTGTAAAAACTGTGGTTTAAAACACCATACATTATTACATTTGGACATAAAAAAGGTCAATACAAAAGAGGGTGAAAATACTTCAAGTGACCAGGAAAAGGAGCATGGGTTTCAAAGTACAACATCTCATCTTGGAGCGGCATACCCTACCACATCTCAGAATGTCATATTATCAACAGTATTAGTACATGTGAGTGGCAAGAATGGCCGTACAGTGTTATTCCGAGCACTCCTAGATTCTGGATCACAATCACATTTTATCTTTGATAACGGAACTAGGTATTAACAGAACAAAAACACGTGTGATCGTCAACGGTATCTCTTCAGCAGAGACGACTGTCACCGAGATGGCCGAGTGCACAGTGACGTCACGCTTAAACCACAAGCAGTATCAAATTACTGGCTTGGTAACACCTTGTATTACTGTTAACCTACCTGTCGACAAACTATACACATCAAACTGGCATCATTTACAAGGCATACAATTGGCTGACCCTACATTCTATTTACCAGGAAAAATTGACATTCTGATAGGAGCTGAATTCTTTTATGACATTCTACAAGATGGCAAACATGTTGGACCAAAGGGTACTCCTATATTACAGAATTCAAGGTTTGGTTGGATCGTGGCGGGTTGCAGTAACAACATAATAAAAGATGATCTCGCACATATACTACAAATGTTATCACATGTTGTACCACGTATCAGCAACTAGAAAAACAAATTGAAAATTTCTGGAATATAGAAGGAGTGCCTAGAGTGACAATTATGTCAAAGGAAGATAAACTCTGTGAAGACCACTTTCTTAAAACATTTAAACGCAACGAAAATGGACGTTATGTTGTTCGATTGCCGTTTAAGGAGACTCCACATTCTATGAACAGTTCATATGACGTTGCTGTACGAAGACTAGCTCAGGTGGAGAGGTCTCTTATCAGAAATCCGTCGGTGAACAACCAGTATCGTGAGTTCATGATTGACTATCTTCGACAAAATCACATGGAACTTGTGCAACCCACTGAAGACAGTCCGGTTATCTTTCTACCTCATCATCATGTTTCACGTCAAGCGTCACTGCCAAATTGAGAGTCGTGTTCGATGGATCTGCTCTCATCTGTAATGGAAAATCATTAAACGACATGTTGCATCGAGGTCCTAAGCTACAACGAGACATTGTAAGAATTATCACTAGATTTCGAATGCACCGATATGTTTATACTGCTGACATACGTCAGATGTTTCGACAAATTAATATACACTCCGATGATCAGTGTTATCAAGGCATTGTGTGGCGAAATCACCCATCAGAACCAATAAAACAGTTCAAATTGAAGAATGTCACCTATGGTTTAATAACTTCTCCGTATCATGCTCTCCGTACATTAGCTCAACTAGCTGTTGATGAACAAGTGAATTATCCAGAAGGATCCACAATACTTAAGAATGACTTCTACGTTGATGAAGTCATGTCAGGATGTAACGACATCAATGATGCTAAAGCCCAAATACAGCAGTTGATTGACCTTCTTCATCAAGGTGGGTTTGATTTGAGAAAGTGGGCCAGCAATACACCAACCCTTTTAGAAAATATTCCAGCTGAACACCAAACGTTGCAGATTTCAATGCCCGAACAAAACAGTGTGTCTGTGTTGGGAGTTTCATGGAACACTACAAGAGATACCTTTTCATTTAAAGTTGAACCTCTACCATGTTTGGAACGCATCACTAAACTCGAATTATTAAGTGAAATTGCCCGCACTTATGTCCCATGTGGATGGCTGGCGCCACTTATAGTCGTCGCCAAGATACTCATGTAACATAGGTAATACTCACCTACAACTGTGGCAGACTGGTACCGAGTGGGATGATCCTGTGCCAAACCAACTACTTGAACATTGGATCGCTCATCGATCATCATACGAACATTTACAACGATTTGAAATCCCACGCCATGTTGGTGACATCTTAGATTTCCAACAGGGTTGCATCTTACATGGATTCTCCGACAGCTCTGAACGTGCCTATGCAGCTGCTATCTATATCGTTTCAAATGGCACTGGACATTTATTGGTGTCAAAAACAAGGGTTGCACCATTAAAAAGGATTACTATACCTAGACTGGAATTATGTGGTGCTACACTATTAGCACAACTGATGCACTCATTGATGGAATCACTCCAATTAAAAATTGATACAATAACAATGTGGACAGACTCCACAGTCACATTACATTGGATACAAAGTGACGCCAACAAATGGACCACTTTTATATCCAACCGAGTTAGCCAAATACAATCATTAGTTCCGAGAGCTGAATGGCGACATGTACGTTCTGCAGACAACCCTGCTGACCTGGCATCCAGAGGAGCTTCTGGTGATCAACTCGTAAATGACCATTTGTGGTGGCATGGACCCAGCTGGCTGTCTGAAAAGGATAAGTGGCCAGATTTCAATTCAAAAACTACAACGGCTTCAGATGCAACTGAAGAGTTAAAACATCTACCTACTATCACTGTATCACTGTTGAGCAATATTGATCCAATAGGGCAAGACCTATTGATGAAATGCTCAAATTACGAACGCCTCAACCGCATCGCTGCTTACATCTATCGATTCTGTTACAATTGCAAAACACCAAGGCGGCTATCAGGACATATTACTATGCCAGAATATAAACAAGGAGTACTTTTCTGGATCCGTATCGCACAACTCTCTGTATTTAGCGATGAAATGAAACGAATCAAGTCATCCAAACCAGTTGCGACTAATAGTGTGTTAGCCTTGTCCTAGTCTTGATCCTTTCATTGATAATGAAGGTTTGCTACGCGTTGGTGGAAGACTTCGGTATGCTAACATATCCTATGGTCAGAAGTATCCGATTTTGTTACCTAAAAATCATCCATATGTATATTTAATTATAAAACATGTTCACTTATATTACTTACATTCTAGCCTTGAAGTAACTATGTCAGTGATTCGACAAAAATATTGGTTGATTCACTGTCGCAGCACCATCAAGAAAGTTATACATGACTGTATACCATGTGTACGTTCTCAAAAGGAACTGTGTCAACAAATCATGGCTGATCTCCCTGCAGCTCGTGTTACCATGGCTCCTGTTTTCGCTCGAGTGGGAGTTGACTTTGCTGGGCCAATAACTACCAAACCTGTTGGAGTACGTACACGCACGGTTACAAAGTCATACATTGCTCTATTTGTATGTATGACAACAAAATCTATACACCTGGAAGTGGTGAGTGACTTAACTACAGAAGGATTTATTGCCACTCTAAAACGCTTTGTTAGTCGTCGTGGGTGTCCAACTGATATCTATTCTGACAACGGCACTAACTTTGTGGGTGCAAATAATAAATTAAAGGTTCTGTATAACTGTCTTTCCAATAATGAATTTCAAAAATCAATAACTACACATTGTGTTTCTAATAACATAAATTGGCATTTCAACCCACCAGCATCCCCACATCATGGTGGTTTATGGGAGGCTAATATAAAGAGTACTAAAGTCATTCTCTATAAAAACATGGGAAACATTGTATTTACCTTTGAAGAACTTAATACAGTATGTTGTCAAATAGAAGCTATATTGAATAGTCGACCTTTGTGTGCACTTGATGACGGTACTGTGTTGACACCAGGCCACTTCATTATTGGACGTTCACTGTTAGCTGTTCCTGAAGACGACATCGAGCCTATTGTCAACCATCGAAAGCGCTGGAACATTTTACAAAGAATCACCCAGACTTATTGGAAACAGTGGTCAAATACTTATCTAAATAATCTGCAACAACGATCCAAATGGCGCAAACCTCAAGATGATTTGGCTGTAGGCGATATAGTCATACTACGTGACACTGGAACACCTTCTACTCAATGGCCCATGGCGCGTGTAGTGGAAGTGTTTACCGATCCTGCGGACAATCATGTACGAGTCGTACGCATACGCACCTCAAAAACTGAACTCATACGTCCTATTACAAAACTAGTCAAACTTCCTATTGAACATTGAGTTCCTACATTTATATTAAATATTATGTTTTTGTTAATTTTTTTTAAGCTCATTTATAATTTTCATATGTTATTGTTTTGAGACTATTGCTCAAGGTGGGCGGTGTTTGATAAAACTTTGTTGTTATCATATCTTATCATGTACCTTTATATCAGTTTATTAACCATGTTATATTTTAAGGTTATGGTTATATTTTATCGTTTTAGTACGCGCTCTTTTTTGATAACATGTTATGCTGTTTCGTTTTCAAATATACAAAATATACAGTCCACATTCGACAGAAAAACCTCATGTTCTTTTTTACACTTATTTACATTTTCAATATACACTGATAAATAATCGTATTGTTACATAAAATAATGTACACACTAAAAAGTAATTGATAATATAAAATAATTAATAATATTGTTGTTGAGAATATAAAGTAGTTAAGTGTTATCTGTGACAATTAGTATATTATATCATTGATTATAAATACGTTTATATATATATATATATATATATATATATAAATAATATAAGTATTTATAATCAATGATTCTGTGGCGTTCGCGTCGTTGTCACGATCGAACACCAACGTTTAAATAATAAGTAGGCACGCGTATGACGTATAAGGTGCGCGATGCGCGGTTTATTTAAGACAAACAATTACACTTTACAAATATTAGGCGAACAGATCGAGTCGATCGGTGCTCGGAGGTGAGCGGCTGGTCACGTGCGTTTTGCGTCGAAAGAGAGCGAGGCGAGCGAGCGAACTACGCGAGCGGCGAAAATGAAAGCGTGGTTTTTTTTAATTACTTTTTCTTAAGACTTACGGACGTGCGTGCGGAGCAACGGTAAAAACGAGTGAGAGGCGGGTCGGCCGCCGCAACCAAGCGGAGGCCGCCGTTGGGCGCGATCGCAATGTGACCAACCGTTGAACAATAGCAAAGATATACGATACTACCGACGGCAGAGGGAGGTCATGTGGCATTGGTCCGCCACAATTCTAATATGTAGGTGCAGTTCAAATAGCTTGGCAACGGTCATTAGACTAATTGCAATAAATCTGTTTTTCAGTACCAATTAGTGTAATGACTTGCCAATTTTTTTAATATTAGCAGCAACATATTAATAAAAATAATAGTAGTGTGATAAATGTTACTATACATGAGAGTATTAATAAATAATTTTTTTTCATATGATAAGATGTGTTCCAACTTCCAAGCTATTAGCTACGTGCTATATAGATAAACAATTAAGGTATGACTGTTATCTATAGTGTTAGTTGGAATAGTCTATATCAATCGTTGATCGACAAACGGCGTGCCGACACTATAATATTTTAGTTATCGATTTAAACCAATAATTGATCATACTCAGAGATAAAGACCTAACAACTATATAATATTAAATATATGTGTATTATCATCTATAGACAGTAATATATAATAATAAAATTAATACACAATAAGTATAATCAAATGTAATAATATGTATAATAATTGAAATACTACAGTCACAGTTAACCAACCATCATATCATAAGCACATACAACAAAAGAGTATTTACCTACACACGGTATTGACAGTAAAAAATAAAAACTTCAATGTATTGTAGGTATTTTACAGTACGAACACAATGTTACATAGTTAAAAGGTAATTACAATTGCGATTGAACAAATAGATAGTGATACGACATGTTACAAAATGTTGAGGTTAATTTAATTTGACTAATTTTAATACTGATACTTAAGAAACAAAATACAAAGGAAAATCATACTGTTATAATATAGAACATTGACAGTCGTCCATAGACATTGAAGTACGGATATAAGGTTATACAATAACCAGATAGATGTTTGATAAGTACATAAAACAATTTACCTACGCACGGTAAAGACATTAAAAAATAAAAAATTCAACGTGTTGTAGGTATTTTACAGTACGAACACAATGTTACATAGTTATAAGGTAATTACAATGCGATTGAACAAATAGGTAATGATACGGCATGTTACAAATATAGCAATTTCTATTATATAGTACTTCGACAGTCGTCCATAGACATTGAAGTACGAATATAAGGTTAAACAATAACATAATTCATCGTTTAAGTTAAATACAGCGACAATATTTACAGTGATCACAGAATTAAATTTGTCTTTTTTGATAATATAAGGTTTAACAATAAGAAGTAAAACAAATACATACATTTGGTTATACATTATAAGCATTTGTCATTTTGTTGGGGGTCATTTAAAAAATGTTTCTAAGGGTTTTCAGTTGTGGTTAACATGAATGAAACACAGAGGGAGAACTGAACCAATAATATCACTAGTGTTTGAAAATTTCATGAAATTTAAAAAAATGAAATATTTCGTGAAATATTTCATGAAATATTTCAAAATATGTGAAATATTTCAGTATATTAATATATTTTGTTTTATTTTTAAATAAGTTTTATATTTACATATAATTGTCATAAATTACCTTCATCACTATATGGTACCTGTATGTATACCTAACCTTTGGTATTATACATTTAAATTGGTATTCAAAATTTTTAAATATTTTAAAGTTTAAATGATACAATTAGGTATACAATATTATACATGTATATTGTATACTTACTGAATTCTGACATTAGAATTTAGAACACTGAACATTGTGTTAAAAAAATAAATAAATTGTGTTTTTATTTGTGTTAAAAAAAATTTCAATGTTTCACGTTTTTGTGAAATATTTCACAACTTAGTGAAATATTTCAAAATGAAATATTTCATTTGAAATATTTCATGAAATATTTCTCATACTTCAAACACTAAATATCACTGTTGAAGGTAGCAGTGCAGTGCTGTGTTGGCCATGTACATGAAGTTGGCCCCCCCACTTTGTCCGAATGACTTCAAAATACCACCAAATAATTGCAAATTAATTGCAAATAATTGCAAATCGAGTTTCATTAATTGCAAATCACCCAGTTTTGAGTAAACTCAAAATCAAAATTGGGGGGGCCAACTTCATGTAGCCCCCCCACTTTGTCCGATTCGTTTCAAAATACCGGTAAATAATTGCAAATTAATTGCAACTAATTGCAAATCGAGTTTGGCTAATTGCAAATCATTTTTTGTATTTTTTACGAATTTTTCAATTTTTTAGCCAGCCCCCCCCCCCACTTTGTCCGATTCGTTTCAAAATACCGCCAAATAATTGCAAATTAATTGCAACTAATTGCAAATCGAGTTTGGCTAATTGCAAATCATTTTTTATATTTTTTACGAATTTTTCATTTTTTTTAGCCAGCCCTCCCCCACTTTGTCTGATTCGTTTCAAAATACCGCCAAATAATTGCAAATTAATTGCAACTTATTGCAAATCGAGTTTGGCTAATTGCAAATCATTTTTTATATTTTTTACGAATTTTTCAATTTTTTAGCCAGCCCTCCCCCACTTTGTCTGATTCGTTTCAAAATACCGCCAAATAATTGCAAATTAATTGCAACTAATTGCAAATCGAGTTTGGCTAATTGCAAATCATTTTTTGTATTTTTTACGAATTTTTCAATTTTTTAGCCAGCCTCCTCCCCCGCTTGGTCCAATCTATCTATTTGTTATCTTAGAAAACATACTTACTTACCTAGACACATTTTATTTAAATCATATTAATATTTTTTTTTATTAAAATTGCTTTATCAGAACACTATCCAATTAGTACATATTATTACTAAATGACTGCATGCACCTATTAACTATTAGTTACTTTATGTTCAAGTAGGTAAAGAAATATATTTGTTATTTGAGTATAATACAAATTAGTTTTTTCTACCTACTATATTATTATCTAGATAAAAGTTATCTATCTAGATAAATGTAAAATGTATTCATCAATTATCATTATCTGTAGCTAGACAAATGTATATACAATTATCTGTATCTTATCTAGATAAATCGTATCGTAACCTATATCATTGTTTATTCTCAACACTATATGTAACCACACAGATTATTCTATTCCATTCAATTATTGGTTGTTAATTTTTAATATTACCATAAGTTGTTTTTTTCTATAATATATAATTAGTTTGTAGCTGGATTAGGTAAATTAAAATATAAATATTTGTAAAATTACAATTTGTATCATAACATTTTAAATTTTATTTGTGTTAAATTCAATGTGATATTACTCTTCCAGAATGTATATAAGAAGATGCGGGTTTACTTTCGTTTTTTCTGGGTTGATATGAGATTTAATTTTTTTTTGTAGGTCGTTATGTGTTTCCCATACACCATTGAACCTTCTTATATGGGACACATAATGACTATATCCATGAGCTATCACTCCATGAAGTATATAACTGAAACATCAAAATATTAATTTTAGGATTGTACATTTGTATATATAATATATATATATATATATAAGTATGTCGTATAACAGTGATATGACCTAACTTTATTTTCTTCAGAATGAAATATTTTAAAAGTGTGCGACTTATAAAGCATAAAATTATATTGCTATATAAATAATATTATGTATTTTAACATGTTTCAGAAAAAAATTAATACTTATCTAATTAGTAATTACTGTTTTTTAATATAATATTATGACTTATTGTCTTTGACTTTTTTACGCCCATGTCAAACCTTATATAAATAAATATATTTTAGTCTATAATTGTATTATAAGTATTCTATAACTTACGTTTTTGCATTCACTTTTAGTTTTGTAGGAAATTCTGATATCCTAAATTGACTTTTATCCGCAAATACATCTGTCTCGATGAAGATGTGTTGACATAAATCCTTTGTTGATGAAGCATTTTCATCACATTCCAGGCACACGTTCTTCGTAACGTTTAAATATTTTTGGAGACTCGTCTCTAGAGTCTTAAATCCATCCTTAAGTCTTACAATAATTGTTGGAGAAGGTACAATTCTAATCACACTTTTACAGTTAGTATTATTACATTCGATATGTTCATAAGCTGATGCAGCATCTTTTAAAAGACTCGTCACTATAAATAATACATTACAAGTACAGTCTATGATATTAACACCTGTAATTCCTGTGTCTTCTTTAAAAATTGTTTTTAGAATTTTTAGTCGCTCTTTCTGAATAATAGCTGATGTATTTGTTGTAACAAGTTTTTTGCAAAATTCCAAAAATTGGTTTTTACTGTTATCTATAAAATTTTTATAAAAGGGATTATCCAAATATGCCATAGCTATAACTGTTGAAACCGAATCAAATGAACAAGTGTTATTTACAATATATCTATTTTTATTTATACGTATTGGTGTTGTAGTGTTACCATTTAATAAAAGTGTAGTCTTGTTTGACCTCAAGTTTCGAATGCTCAGAATTTTTTCGATTTCCGGTATAGTATCCATATACTTGGTATTTCTTTTTCTTTTTTTATTAGTTGAAGATTTCAAAGTCGGATTTGCGTGTACTTCTTGACCTTTTCCTTTCCAATTTTCAAAATAATCATTATCAGATTTTTTTGAATCATCTTCATCGCCATCACTTTCCACCATACTATTGTCTTCATTATCTACTAATATTTTTGAAAATTCTTCTTCGCCATCACTTCCTACCATACTTTCGTCTTCAATATGTTCTAATGTTTTTGAAAATTCTTCCTCGGCATCACTTTCAGTCATAATATTATTTAAAATTATTGTTTTTCCATTATCTTCTTTTCCATTATTTTCTATTATACAATTAACGTCGTTGCTACCCGATACATTTTCAGCTATGATTTTGTTAGATGAGAATAAAATGTTTTCATCGTCAGAAATATTTGAAAACAAATTTATTGGTAGTGATTTTTTTTTTTTATCTCTTATTTGCTCGCTACGAAATATTTTAGTGTCACTGTTAATACTATTGATATGCTTTATTACGAATCGATCTACTGACATGGGACGCCGATCGAACCGTAATATTTGATTTTTTAGCTCATTGAAACTACTTTCTACTGGAGCTGATGTTGCAATTAAAAAAGGAGAATCAAAAATAGTTTTCATTATTCCAGTCCAAAGTGGAAAATCGTAACACAGTCGTTGTATATATTTTCCTAATTCTGGTAAACAATAAGCTGACATTCGATTTCCTTGAACTGATGCATTCGTCTTACCTTCATTTTCAATACAATTAATATAATTCACGATACCTCGGTCATGGTTTAAGATTCCATCGTTTTCAACAAAAATATCATAACTTTCGTCTCCGTCATCATCTATTGTTTCAAACGTATCATTGGAAATCCCTTTCATCAACGAAAGCAAATAATTTCTGGATTTTTCCGCAGGAGTTTCAATAGCTTCATCATTCATTAGCCAACCATCTGTTTCACTAAAAATTACAGTAAATATCGCACATAATATTTCTTTAAATGAAGTTAGCGTAACAGAAGTCAACAGAAGACGTAATGCTCGAACATAGAATTCTTTTAAATATTTGTTTTTAATTCCAATAAGACATTTAATACGACTAAATAATTTTACCATGTGTGAAACATCAACACGTAGAAAACAAGTAGGCAACTCTTCAATATGACCATTAAGAGCTAAAAAACATTTGTCAATATAAGAGTGAAGACTGGAACTGTTAGAAAATGCTTTAGCCATCGCACCTAGAAGAGCTCTAGAGTAGTCAGATACTGCCTCATTTGGTATTTTCACTCCAGATTTTAACCATTGTCCAAGCCAATAGTATATAGTTAATGTATCATGTCTTTCAGATAACATTTGAGTGATAGGAATTTGTCCAAAATCTGTATGAACTACAGCCATATACAAAAATATATCTGATGATGTTAAATTTAAGGAGCTTCTTTGGATTTTTTTTACCACACTTCCAGTAGCATCAATACATATACGACAATATGATTTAGATACATCTTTATAAATCACTAACTGATGATTTGTCCAATAGTGTAAGAGAAAGGGGTCACAACCTATACTGTGGATTGACCCTGAGTGAATTGAATTATGTTTTAATTCTATGACTGATTTTATAGGGCATTTTTCTGTTATCCCCAATATGTTATCACTATGCTGTTGTTTAGCCTTACTGAGAACATTATTGCTGTAAACATTTGGTGGTAAGTCACAGCCAAATTTTAAGTTAGACACACTTTTTCTTTTCCAATTCGATGGTATATCTGTTAAAAGTTCTGCTCCTACGAGGGATCGCTTTAATCCTTTCAACCGTCGCTTAGTATAATGTTCCATTTCTTTACCTCTAGTATCTTTAGCCTGTATTTCAATAATTAGTGGTTGTTCTAATTGTGGTGCTTTATCACTCCATCCATATAAGCTCGAACCACAATCTTTACATTTTGCGGAAAATCTAATAAATTTGTTACAGTTAAAAGAATCACAATATACTTTTGCCCTCTTATATATAAAATTACATGGTAGTCCATGTGCACTAATAAATGCATCATTAATAACATCGGTCCATCCATTTTGAAGAATATTATATCTTCTTTCCTTACCATTGTTTTTGTAATTTACTGATACTGGCATTATTTTACTATATTTTCCGTAAGGTATCGTTATTGAAAATACGTTAAGATTATCATCACAAACAGAAGATGAATCATCAGTACTATAAATATCTTCCTCTGTTTGCTTTGGAATATGAGTTAGGCCAAGAATATTTTTTAAATTAGATTGATGACTATAACGGTCTTGATAGACGGAAATATATAAACAATTGGACGATATTTTTTTTCCAAGTAGGTTCGATAAATCTTTCCATATTTTGTCAGATACTTTTTTTAATTTGCCGTTGGAATCGAAAATTACATTTTTATGATCTTTAAGTACATTAAAAACTTCATCAGGATCTACTGCAGGTTTTTTCCCAGGTTTTTTTTTCTGCAATAAGGTTAAGTAACAATAACTGTTGTGGGTCAAAATAATTAGGCGTATTTTGTCTTAATAATAAATAAAGGGTATATTATATGGCCATTTGAGTATCATAAAGACATGTACCTATTGGCATCGACTGTACCCTGTAGGTATTGCCCGTTATTAGATACCGGTGTCACAGTCAAATCGTAAACCCGGATAATTTTACCGGGGGTTGGGGGGGTACCTCGTCGGTCAAATCGTACCCCTGGTAAAATTATCCTAGGATTATCATATCCTCCTGGGGGGGGTAAAAATATCCTAGGATAATCTTACCTCCCGGTATGAATTTCCCAGGAATATTAAGTTTAAAAATGATACAAAAATAATTTTTTTTTTTAATCGATTTGTTTTTTAACGTTTAAAACAATGATAAGGAAATTTACTTTTATAGATCATTACTTTTGGAGTTTCCCACAAAAAACTAAACAAAATTGAAAAAAAATGTAATGACTGCGAGCTATAGAATAGTAGATACTCGAATAGTACTTACCTAACTATAGAACTAGCGAACTATTCGAACTATATCGTATGTAGGTATCAAGTTTATCGAACTAAGTTATCCGCTGTTCATATTTTATTCTTTTGCCTATCGTATTAGATACTTATCTTTACTTATAATGTTTATTCATAAGGAACATTGGTAAATAAGTAATAAGACACTAAGTAGGTACCTATTCACCATATAATATCAAAAAAAGGTGGGCAAGTGGGTGTCGCTCTGCTGTACAGTAGGTTACAAGTGGGTCACTGTATAATGGATGATATTAAATTTGAATTCAACGATATAATATCATTGTATAAGAAAAACGATTCTGAGCGGAGACAGTATGTCAGTCTAGGTATAAGACATATTATATACATTATACATATCTATGGTACTAAACCAAAATTTGACCTATAATAGGTAGGTACCTATAATAAATTCCAAAATTAATCATATCAAAATATCCATTAGGTACTTATAACGCGTTATACATCAACAAAAACCGTGATACTATCATAGATATATAATAGTACACTTTAGAAGTTTCAAGTACCCACGAATAATATTATTCAATCAAAACAAAATAACTAAAATCGTAATTCTTGGTTTAAATATGAAATTTTGTCTAAATTTGAAATTAAAATGTCTGTAAAAAATAAGTGTGTTTATATATTTTTTAGATTTTTTGGTTACAGTATGAATTATTTAAGAGAATCTTTGTTTTAAATTTTCAACTCTTAGTTATAAAAACTGAACATTTTATAATTTTTTAATTCCAACGATTGATAATTTCGAGATTTTGATAAATTTTGTCAAAATTCCAACTTTATTTTTATTTATTTATTTTATTTTATTTATAATGATTAACGCCAATCGGCTTTTATACAAAGTAATTGCATACAAAATAATAACAAATTTAAATAACAATATTAAAATAGTAAGACATAATAACAGTATTAAATATAGTAAGAAATGCTATACTTACTTTAAATGCTTATAAAAAAAAATCGTGCCTATGTATTTTTAATATTTTTCAACTGATATTGTAACAATATATCAGGAGCCTTGTATTAAATTTTTACACTTTTTGGCCCAACAGATAAAACTTTATTGATATTTATAGAAAAAAAAACTAAAAAAATTGAAAGCTGTAAATGTCCATAAACAGCTCAAAAAGAGTCAAAATATTTTCAAAATTGTTTGGTGTATAGAAAATGCTAATTTAAACATTCCGTGAAATTTTCATGTATCTACAGTTGTTCGTTTTTGAATTGCAACAAAATAAAGAAATCGCTACATGAGTAATCGAGTGAATATCCAATGTTGTAAAAATTTGAATTTCAAACGCTCATAAAAATTTAACTTGACTGTCCGGTAGAGATTTTTTTATTGATAAAGGTAGATAATCTTATAAGGAATCTTGTGTTTCATTTTCAAATCTTAGATTTAAAAAGAAAAATTTTTACGAATTCTTAACTCAAAATAATTTGCTAATTTTCGTGATTTTTCCATATTTTGTCAATTTTTGAACTTTAAATGCTTATTAAAAGAAACAGTGACTAAGGATTTTTAATATTTTTCATCTGCCTTTGATATAATATACTAGGAGCCTTCTTTTACATTTTCAAGCTTTTTTAACCAACAAATAACATTTTATTAATATTTTTAGAAAAAAAAACTAAAAAAAGATGGAAAATGAAAATGTCCCTAAACAGTTCAAAATAAATCAAAATATTTTGAAAATGTTATCTTGTATATAAAATGCAAATATAAACATTCAGTGAAAATTTCATGTATATACGTTCATTTCTTTTAGAGTTACACCAAAAACCAAAATCGATTTTTTGGAAAACCGATTTTGCGTAAAAATTCCCGTTTTTTCTTAATTTTATGTTGTATTTCCCGGCGCTTGTGAAAATTACTGGGAAATTTTTACTTTTGACCCCCCAAAGTACCTACTAGATTCACTTTCCTATCAGAAAAGCTACTGTTGAAGAAAACCCAATCACTTTTACTGTCCCAAAGCGTGATGACAGACACAAAAAAAAAATAAAAAAATAAAAAAAAAACACACATCTATGTAAAATCAATACATTCATCGTTTCACTCAGAACCTAAAATACCTATCAATTAACTCTGATAACTTTTGAAGCAGTCTTTTATGCAGTAAACATAAGCCTTGCTTATATGTAAGTGTATTATCAGAAAATACATTACATAATGCATTAATTATAATTAAAACGCAATACATAAAAAATAATATATATTGTTATATACTAATATCATTTTTTATTTACAGTGTCACACTATCACATAAATATAAAATTATTTATTTATTTAAATAAAAGAGCTTTTTCTGGCAGTTGACAAGATTTACCCATTCTATCTAATGCTTCTTCTAAATAAGGTGAAATATCTTTTTCCCAAGATAGAAGCATTAGTGATTCCAATCTATTTTGGCCGATGGTTGTTATTCTATTCTTTATTATCTTTACCTGGGCCAAGGAGTACCCACCCCCCTGAAAAATTTCTAGGGCTAAGCAATTGCATTATGTAAACGTCGTTCACCACGCCACTGGTACGATATTATACTTGCCGTGAACTATTAGGTATTGGCTAATATGGCTTAGATGCTCATGATAACCTTTTAACCATTCTTAACTCTGAAGAAAAGACGTTAAAACAGTAAAATTGTCTAAATATGTGAGAAAAAATTGAATAATTGTGAAATATGTGAAAACATGTATTTATGACAAAATATGTAAAAAATTGTAAAATAAAATATAGCTCATTTTATCAAAAATATTGTGAAACGAATTTATCACTTGCTGAAATTAGTTTATCATGTCACAGAGAAAATATGTATTTACATATAAATCCGAGCCCTAGTTATTACCTATCTACAAAATAATATAATAAAATAATAATTAGGTATTGCAGTTTTCGATATTATAATTTGCACTGATGACTGGCGACAACGTTTTTGATCGTGTTTATAAAATATTATAATAATATTAATGAATAATTATTGTATTAACTAATATTTAATAAATATTGTAATTTAATTATTATATTAGTTGTTTAAAAAAAATATTGAACTTAAACAAAATTATGTAACTTATTAGACGTTATCAGAGATTATTAATAACATAAAATACATAATAATCATGTTTATATTAATTGTTAGATGGTCCATAAATTATAACGGATATCAATAAACTAAAACATGTATACATTTTTATAATTATCAAAATTGCAATATTCCACTTACCTTTTCCGGTTCCATTTTTAAAATTCAACTCTCAAGAACTTGCAGTGGTATAGTTTAAAAACTGTGAACAGACCACTTACTTCTCCGAAGGGCAAATAATAAATGAAATTGTGTACTGTATGAATTAATAATTATGTACAAAAATAAAAGTATCCAAAATAAAAATAGCCTGATATAAAATGAATGTAATCAATAATACAGACCTATTATTGTTGTTCGAACGCGGCTGAACTTCCCGCCGAATCTACCAAAAGTCCAAAGGCTTTACAAGTCTCGTGGCCGGCGCGGAATGTTCGCGAAGAGTCGTTCCCCCTCCACGGTGTCCACACGCCGGCTGGCGTCCACCGTCCACGGCCCCCGTGCCGGGGACTCTGTCTGTTGTCTCTTACCTACGCTCGAACTTGGCGGATCACGAACCGCCGGTTCGCGTTGCTTCGTGTGGCTGTGTTTAGACCTCGTGGTCATTATTAGTCATTATTTATTATTTTTGATTATAATTGGTGCACGTCTATACCGTCGTAAACTTGGAGACAGTCTAAGTTTGACGGATTGAGTCACCGCGCACCCCCAAAGTTATTAATTATTATACGTGTCACCGCTGGGCCGTCGTTCAACTGCGCCGCAGTGCCGATTTTGGCTGTTGACGAGGAAGACGCTGTCGCATTTCCAGCGAGGACCGTGCTGACCAGTGGACCTGTCCCCGAGGTGTCGATCAGGTCATATTGTAAAATTATTATTATTACCTATTGTTTAAATTATTATTATTGTTTATTGTTCAAATTATTATTATTATTATTGGTGTAGCGCGTGTTAAATTGTACACGGCGTCTACATTGATTACTAGTGTGTAAAAAATATATATATCGCGTCATTACACATTAAGAATTGTACGAGGTAATATTTTGTGAGTTATCACCTTCCCGCCCACACACCCGCGAGTCGTCAGTAAACTGCTGTTAACGTAAGTGCTGACGGCGCAACATTTTTGGTAGCAGAGCGTGGTTTTCCGACCTTTGTGGGGGTTCGGTAGCGGTGTGTTTGGTTCTTTTTGGTGGGCTGGTATCCACATAGTGTTTCCTACGGTGCTTATAGGCGACATAGTTTATTTTTATTTGTATTTGATTTATATTTATATTATATTACACTTCACTCGTAATGACTGACGAGAAAGACATTGAGCGTACGTCGCGCCAGCTCGCGCGTGCTATAGTAAAGCGTACTACCATCATATCACAGATTCGAGCCATACATGCTATGTCGTTGCGCGTACAATCAGAGCCTGATTTAGCCTCAGAGTTTGCGTTAAACGCGGCTGATTTAGACGCGCTATGGTTCCAATTTCGGACGGATGACGATTCTGTATTAGACCTTTTAGTGGCGTCCGATAAGCTCACCGATTATTCACCCGACTTGACAGCGGAGGTACGCCAACTAATTAACGCGGCTAAAAATATCGCCCAGCGGTTAATCCCGACAGGTGCCGACGCCGTCGACTTATCTTATCTCCGAGATGGGACATCAAGTGTTCAGAAACCGCGAGAGGATCCGGTTAAGTCTCTCTCCCGCTTACCTGATATACCTCTACCCACGTTCGATGGTGATTACCGATCGTGGCCCAATTTTCGCGACAGATTTTCAGCGCTTGTCAATTCGCGATCCAATTTATCGAACATCGATAAGATGTACTATCTAATAGGTTGTCTAAAAGGTGCCGCAGCCGACGCTGTCCGAGGCATACCGGTGTCGGCGGACAATTACGAGTTAGTAATGAACACCTTATCTGACAAATTTAATCGACCGCGTTTGGTCGCAACGGCACTTGTCGACAAATTATTGCAATCGTCGGCCATGACACAGGAGTCGCTTAACGATTTGAACACGTTTGTAGGCACGTTCAGTGAATCCATCTCATTACTAGACGCGCTAAGAATACCAGACTCTGGGTCTTTTATTTTATTTTCTATAGCGTTTCGACGTCTACCTGTTTCTACCCGCAAATTATTTGAAGCGAGTAGTACAGTCGATTACCCGTCGATAGGACAATTATTAGATTTTCTCCGGGCCCGAGTGGCCATTCTCGAAGTTGTGGGCGAATCCCACAAAAGTAGTACTAATAATGCGCCGTCAAAGTCGACAGGTCAGTTCCGAAAGGGGGGAGATTACGTTGGGAAGCCTCGCTTGACGTCTTTAGTCGCGTCCAAGTCAAATAGTACGTGTCCATGTTGTGCGGGTACACACGCATTAACATCGTGTTCGCGGTTCAAAAATTGGGGTCTCGACGAGCGCACTCGATGGACGCGCGATAAAAAATTATGCTTTAATTGTTTTAGTGATGAACACTGGGTTCCCAAGTGTAATGTTAAAGCGAGTTGTCAGAACTGCACGCGTAAACACCACTCGCTTCTTCATCAAAATATATCGTCCAGTAGAGATCGCGATGATCGAAACGAGCTACCGGCTGCCGAGGCGTCGTTATGCGCGTCCGTGCCGCGTCCCCCTCCACACCAGGCCTCGTCTATAATTTTAGGTACCGCACTAGTGCATATGCGCGATCGTTCCGGGTCGTGGCAAACAATGCGCGCACTGATAGATTGTGCGTCGCAGATAAGCGCCGTTACGAGTGCGTGTGCCGATCGGTTAGGCCTTAAGCGCGCCCGTTGGACAGCCCCGATAAGCGGTTTATCCGGAGTTCCCGTAGTAAATGTCCAAGGTCGCGTTGAGTGTAACGTACAGCCGCGGTTTGCGTCCGAACCTGTGCTTTCCATAAATGCGTGGGTGTTGCCCGCCATAACGAGTGACTTGCCTCGAACAACGCTACACTCGAGCATTAAAGAGAGGTATTCTAATCTCGCGCTCGCCGACCCGTCATTCGATATCACTTCACCTATTGACGTATTATTAGGCGGCGATGTATACGCGTCAATAATGGACGGTCGAAAATTTTCGGTGGACAAAGCTTTACCTACGGCGTTTAGTTCCGTCTTTGGTTGGATTTTAATTGGCCCAGTGTCCGACCGAGAGGCTCACCCGTATCAATCGGTGCCGGTCGCTATGACTGTTTCCATTGAAGGGTTAATGGAACGGTTTTGGCAGGTTGAGGAGCCAGAGGCTGCGCCCGCGACGTTCACGGACGAGGGGCGTTGTGAAAGATTATTTTGTAAACAGTCTATACGCTTGCCGTGCGGCCGTTTTTCGGTACCGTTGCCCTTTCGTGCGCCGCCGTCAGCTGATACTTTCGTCGGGTCCCGCGAACTCGCGGTGCGACGTTTTGACGCACTCGAACGTAAATTGGCTACAAGCCCTCAATTACAATCATTATATGTCCAATTCATGTCGGAATACATTTCGCTAGGTCATATGTCCGTCGCGACGTCCCCGGGACGTTATTTTATTCCGCACCACGCGGTGTATCGTCCGGCGATCGATGAAAATAAAATACGCGTTGTATTCGACGCTTCCGCGCAAAGTAGTCGCGGACCGTCATTGAATAATTGTTTGTTTACCGGTCCTAAGTTACAACAGGACATAGTCGACATTTTGACTAGATTTCGGGTCCCCAAGTACGTGTTTACGACCGATATTTGCAAAATGTATAGACAAATATTAATTTTACCGGAATATCGTCAATTCCAACATATCTTTTGGCGACCGTCGCCACACGACGAACTTGTAGAGTATGAATTAAATACCGTTACGTACGGCGTTAATTGCGCGCCTTATCTCGCTCTACGCGTGTTACAAACTATCGCATCCGATGATTGCGATAATTTTGAGTTAGTGCGTAACGCATTGACGCGTCAAACCTATGTCGACGACATTTGCGACGGGGCAGATACAATTTCGAACGTATTAAAATTGCAGTCCGATTTAATCTCTGTTATGAACAAGGCGGGATTAGAACTGAAAAAGTGGGCGTCAAATACGCCACGCGTTTTAGACGCGGTATCAGCCGCAGATCGCGTGTGTGCGCCTATGCCGTTCGAATCGGTCGACGGCTACGGTACTAAGGTGCTCGGCTTACAATGGCATCCCGAGGGGGACTTTTTTTGTTGCGCCTTAAGTCTTGACTCAGCACCCGTATGCACTAAACGTGGCATCCTTTCTTTAGTAGCGCGTATATTCGACCCGCTAGGTGTGTTCGCTCCCGCGGTATTTTTGGCTAAGTCCATAATGCAGCGTACCTGGCATCTCGGCATGACTTGGGATGATCCTTTACCAAACAATATTCACGACGAATGGATCGCGTTCGTCTCCGACCTACCGTCGTTATTAAATATTCGGGTTCCGCGTTATTTGAACTCGAGTCACGGCGCGCCGTGCTATTTAATTGGATTTTGTGACGCCTCGAAACTCGGCTACGCGGCGGTCGTGTATGTGCGTATGGCTGACGTCGATGTTAACGCGTCCGTATTTTTAATTGGTACGAAAACTAAATTAGCGCCCATAAAATCATTAACCATCCCCCGATTAGAATTAAACGCCGCGTTGTTATTGGCTCGTTGGTTAAGTCGCGTTCGCGACATTTTGGCCCCGCAACTTAATATTGTCGGCATAAATGCGTGGTCAGATTCCACGATAGTGTTATCATGGTTAGGTGCCCCGCACGAAGCATTTAAAATTTATGTATCAAATCGAGTGCATCAAATTCGCACTTTACTGCCGGACTGTCGATGGCGGCATGTTGACTCGGTCAATAACCCCGCCGACTGCGCGTCGCGCGGCATCATGCCGGCTGCCTTAGCGCAGCACAAATTGTATTGGCACGGCCCACAACTAGCGTATGGTGACCCATCGGAATGGGACGATGCTCGTCCGCCGCTACCGTTATGTGACCTGCCCGAACTTCGTCCAGTGTCCTGCGCCGCCCGTGTTGACGAAATTGAAGTCGAATGGTTTAATCGTTTTTCTAGTTACGACCGTATGTTACGAGTAGTGGCGTATATGCGCCGGTTTATTGCCGCCGGTATTCGGCGAATACGTCGACAACCGGACCAAATCGCGCCCGCATATTTGCAAAAGTCGGAATTAGATCATGCCGCTCGCATATTAGAGGCTGAATCCCAGCGCGTACATTTCGCCGTGCTGTTACACGAGTTGTCGACAGGTAAACAGGTTTCGTCCAAGCCGCTTGCTCGTTTAGCGCCCTTTATCGATCCGGACGGTGTTATTCGCGTTGGCGGACGCCTGCGGCATTCATTATTAACGTACGATTGTAAGCATCCGATTTTGTTGGCCAAGCGTTCGCATTACGCATATTTATTGTGCCATCGTTGGCACCTGGTGACTTGTCATGCGGGCCCGCGAGTTCTTACCGCGCTTATTTCACGTCGATTTTGGATTATATCGCTTCGATCGGTGTTACATAGTATTATTACAAACTGTTCGGTTTGTGTGCGGTTCGATGCTAAACGTGTACAGCCGTTAATGGCAGATTTGCCCGATACTCGTGTCCAACAGCGACGACCTTTCGAGCGTGTAGGCGTCGATTATGCGGGCCCCTTACAAATGCGCGAGACTAGACTACGCAAATCACGCGTTTTCAAAATTTATATTGCGGTTTTTATTTGTTTTACTACGAAAGCTGTCCACCTCGAAGTGGTGACCGACCTGTCGACCGACGCCTTTCTAGCTGCGTTCGATCGTTTTGTTGCACGTCGAGGTTTACCAAGCGACGTGTTCTCGGACTGCGGCACTAACTTCGTCGGGGCCGATAAGAAATTATGCGCGCTTATCCACAGCCCGGAAGGTCGGGCCGCTATCGCCAATTCGCGTGCTATCTGCGAGTGGCACTTCAATCCGCCTAGCGCTCCCCACTTCGGAGGCTTATGGGAAGCGGCGGTGCGATCGACAAAACGACTTTTAATACGAGTCATAGGGACACACATCTTCACGTACGAAGAGTTTACAACTATATTAGCGCGCGTAGAGGCCGTTCTAAATTCGCGTCCGCTCACGCCCGCCTCGACGGACCCGCATGACCTCGAGTGTTTGACGACTAGTCATTTTTTAATAGGTCAACCGCTTCTTACCGTTCCGCCTAGATCGGGTCCAGATCCCGTCCGTAGTTTAACCGATCGGTGGAAGTTGATGGATCAATGTCATCAGTCCTTTTGGCGCCGTTGGTCCTCTGAGTATCTGACTACGCTACAGGAGAGGTCCAAGTGGACCAAGGGTGTCCCCAATGTAAAGGTGGACGATATGGTCGTGGTAGTAGACAACCAAAGCCCCCCCTGATGTGGCGACTCGGTCGTATAGTGGAGTTGTTTCCCGGTACTGATGGTCATGTCCGTGTCGCTCGAGTGTTAACGCGAGCAGGTAGCGTCGTACGACCAGTGGTTAAACTCATATTGTTACCCACCAAATAATGTTCTTTTTGTCGCGTTAGGTACAGGGACCTTGTGGGTACCACGCGTGCCGACGTTTCAGCTCATTGCTTCAGCTCACCCGTTTAATTTTTTATGCTACGCTCGATTACCAAAGAGGTTGTCAATCGCTCAGTGTTGGGCAAATTCTTAATGACCAGTTGGTTGATATATATAAAAAAAATATAAAAGAAATATTTTTTTTGTGTTATTAATTTATTTTATATTATACTTTGTATTTTTTGTCTATTTATTATACTTAGATGTACACATATTGTAACTTTAATATTTTGTATTATTTTTATATCATATGTATTTCTCCTGGTCTTACGTTCCTTTGTATACATTATGTAGATTTTTTATTTTTCACACAAATGTAAGACTCGTCATTGGCCTGATCGACAACGCGAACACCATCTGACGACGGGCATTGGACCTTCACCTCCATCGTGGAAATTTGCCCATCCGGTTCTCTCGACGTCGTGTGAGGCACAGCTCACAGGGGGGAGAATGTTCGAACGCGGCTGAACTTCCCGCCGAATCTACCAAAAGTCCAAAGGCTTTACAAGTCTCGTGGCCGGCGCGGAATGTTCGCGAAGAGTCGTTCCCCCTCCACGGTGTCCACACGCCGGCTGGCGTCCACCGTCCACGGCCCCCGTGCCCAGTGGCGCCGAAACCAAAAAAATTAGGTAGGGCTAACTTTCAAAATTATGAGACACCACCACCCCCAGACCAATAATATTTGACGTTTACAAAAAATATTTGATTCACCAGTATAGTTTCAATCTATAACACATTTTTAGATTCTGAGTGAAACGATGAATGTATTGATTTTACAATGATGTGTGTTTTTCTATTTTTTTATTTTTTTATTTTTTTATTTTTGTGTCTGTGTACACGATAAGTAGTCGAAATAATGCTTCGATTTTCGACTTCAGTATCTTGTTCGATTGGAAAGTGAATATCGTTGGTGTATTGAGAAGGTCAATTTAGGAGGTTTAAAATTCACAGTACTTTTCAAAAGCGCCAAGAAAAACAAAAGAAAAATTAAGGAAAAATGGGAATTTTTACCCAAAATCGATTTTTCAGAAAATTGAATTTGGTTTTTGGTGTAACTTTAAAACAAATGACCTAAGATACATGAAAATTTCACTGAATGTTTATATTAGTATTTTCTATACACCATACAATTTTGAAAATATTTTGATTCTTTTTGAGCTGTTTACGGATATTTTCATTTTTCAATTTTTTTAGTTTTTTTTTCTATGAATATCAATAAAGTTTTATCTGTTGGGCCAAAAAGTGTAAAAATTTAATACAAGGCTCCTGGTATATTGTTACAATATCAGTTGAAAAATATTAAAAATACATAGGCACAATTTTTTTTTATAAGCATTTAAACATCGAATTTTGACAGAATTTTTCAAAATCTCGAAAATTGTTAATCATCGTAATTAATAAATTATAAAATGTTCAGTTTTTATAGCTAAGGATTGGAAATTTAAAACAAGATTCCACGTAAGTAGTTAATTCTCTTACCGAAAAATCTAAAAAATATACAATCACAGTTTATTTTTATAGTCATTTTATGTTCAAATTTGGACGAAATTACATATTAAAAAACCTAGTTATTTTATTGTGATTATATAATATTATTCGTGGGTACCTACTTGAAACTTCTAAAGTGTATTATTATATATCTATGATAGTATCAAGGTTTGTTATTGATGTTGATGTATAACGTGTTATAAGTACCTAATGGATATTGTGATAATGTAATATGATTAATTTGGAATTTATTATAGGTCAATTTTTTTTTAATACCATTGATATGTATATAATTTGTCTTAAACCTAGACTGACATACCGTCTTCGCTCAGAATCGTTTTTCTTATACAATGATATTGTATCATTGAATTCAAATTTAATAGCATCCATTATACAGTGACCCACTTGTAACCTACTGTACAGCAGAGCGACATTCACTTACCCACCTTTATATTAGGTAAACCTTATCAGTAATCGTTATACATACTTTTATTTTGGATTGAAATTATACCAACATATTATACATAATTCCAAATTGACTTACTAGACACTAGTTATGTTTTAAAATATAACTTATAAATATTTTATGCTTACTATGGTTTTCAGGTTAACAAGATAATTATTAGCACTACCACAAATTAAGTTCTAACTATTAGGTAATAGGTATTATATGCTATGCTATTATGTGTATATGCAATGCTTCCACTGATATGCTTTTTTTTATTTGATCATTGAATAGACAACGACCGTGTTACCTAGCATACTATATTTACTAACTAATTATCATGGTTTTAATTATTCTGTATTTAGGCTATAGATTGCCTGTAAGGCTGTAAAGGCGTAAGCTACAAAAATAAGTCCAGGTATAAGTAACTCGTTGACACAATCACTGAACCACCAAACCACCCACCCACCACCTAAATATTATGAGGTAGGGCATCCGCCCTACCTGAATATAGGGTTCGGCGCCACTGCCCGTGCCGGGGACTCTGTCTGTTGTCTCTTACCTACGCTCGAACTTGGCGGATCACGCACCGCCGGTTCGCGTTGCTTCGTGTGGCTGTGTTTAGACCTCGTGGTCATTATTAGTCATTATTTATTATTTTTGATTATAATTGGTGCACGTCTATACCGTCGTAAACTTGGAGACAGTCTAAGTTTGACGGATTGAGTCACCGCGCACCCCCAAAGTTATTAATTATTATACGTGTCACCGCTGGGCCGTCGTTCAACTGCGCCGCAGTGCCGATTTTGGCTGTTGACGAGGAAGACGCTGTCGCATTTCCAGCGAGGACCGTGCTGACCAGTGGACCTGTCCCCGAGGTGTCGATCAGGTCATATTGTAAAATTATTATTATTACCTATTGTTTAAATTATTATTATTGTTTATTGTTCAAATTATTATTATTATTATTGGTGTAGCGCGTGTTAAATTGTACACGGCGTCTACATTGATTACTAGTGTGTAAAAAATATATATATCGCGTCATTACACATTAAGAATTGTACGAGGTAATATTTTGTGAGTTATCACCTTCCCGCCCACACACCCGCGAGTCGTCAGTAAACTGCTGTTAACGTAAGTGCTGACGGCGCAACAATTGTTGTATAGAATTAAGTATAGACCAGAATTATTTTAAGCAATATAAGGCATTTATAATATATTGGATGTTTACATAAAAATTAATTGATATAACAAGTTAACATAAATAAACTAAAATGCCCAGGCTATCGACGACGAACAATGGCATAACAATTGAATCCAAATAATATTCTAATTAAATTGATAAAAATAGTACCTATTGGTGAAGACGATTCGATATAGCGTGTACGATAGACCTCCACCCATCCCCCGCCCGGCAACTAGGCGACGACAAACACATCAATGAACAAATAGCCACAGCTAATAGCTGTATTTACCGGAATTATATGCACTTAAAAGTAACCAAATACCTATGACGCTAATATAATGCATAATGAAAATTATAAAATATGCAATAATGACACATGCACAAAAACATTCAAAATATGCAGTAGAATGATATTGGTTTTCAAAATAAATATGCACCAAAACAGCATTCATACAAATATTAGTAAAGCAGGTCTAACCATAGGTCCATCATAAACCACGGTAATAGCTATATAATTGTTTATTTCCTTTCATAGGAATATGATATTAGAAATATTATTTTCGATAACATACAAACGATTTTTTAGTTATGACCTTAACTTTTAAATTAATAAACAGTGGTTTAACATATTGACTCTCGTCTTTATACTAAAAAATAATAAGAAAAGAGAAAATACTCAAATTAATTATTAAGATATTAAAATATGGAATTCTTATTATCTCATCAATATGAAAACTAAAATTTGGTCTATGAAATCAGTTTGATTTGAAACGGACAGATTTCAAACCATTGTCAGAATTCAAACGCATCATATAATTTCAGGCTAATTAATTAAATTACATATCAACACAGAACAAAGAAAAGTAAACCTGTACCTTCTGATATATATTTTAGATTAATAATATCACATTAAATTTCACAACAAATAAAATTAAATAAAAACTAAACATAAACTAAATATAATGTAACGAATGTGTTTGCAATTTATTAATTTTCCTAATCATACAGCTAATAACTATTGTATATTATAGAAAAAAACAACTTACAGTAATATTAAAAATTAACAGCCACTAATTGAATGGAAAAGAATAATCTATGTGGTTACATACAGTGTTGAGAATAAATAACGAAAATCTATATCTAGATAAGATACAGAAAATTGTATATACAGGTACAGATAATTGTATATACATGTGTCTAGCTACAGATAATGATAATTGATGAATACATTTTACATTTATCTAGATAGATAACTTTTATCTAGATAATAATATAGTAGGTAGAAAAAACTAATTTGTATTATACTCAAATAACAAATATATTTCTTTACCTACTTGAACATAAAGTAACTAATAGTTAATAGGTGCATGCAGTCATTTAGTAATAATATGTACTAATTGGATAGTGTTCTGATAAAGCAATTTTAATAAAAAAAAATATTAATATGATTTAAATAAAATGTGTCTAGGTAAGTAAGTATGTTTTCTAAGATAACAAATAGATAGATTGGACCAAGCGGGGGAGAAGGCTGGCTAAAAAATTGAAAAATTCGTAAAAAATACAAAAAATGATTTGCAATTAGCCAAACTCGATTTGCAATTAGTTGCAATTAATTTGCAATTATTTGGCGGTATTTTGAAACGAATCGGACAAAGTGGGGGGGGGGGCTGGCTAAAAAATTGAAAAATTCGTAAAAAATACAAAAAATGATTTGCAATTAGCCAAACTCGATTTGCAATTAGTTGCAATTAATTTGCAATTATTTACCGGTATTTTGAAACGAATCGGACAAAGTGGGGGGCTGGCTAAAAAATTGAAAAATTCGTAAAAAATACAAAAAATGATTTGCAATTAGCCAAACTCGATTTGCAATTAGTTGCAATTAATTTGCAATTATTTGGCGGTATTTTGAAACGAATCGGACAAAGTGGGGGGGCTGGCTAAAAAAATGAAAAATTCGTAAAAAATATAAAAAATGATTTGCAATTAGCCAAACTCGATTTGCAATTAGTTGCAATTAATTTGCAATTATTTGGCGGTATTTTGAAACGAATCGGACAAAGTGGGGGGGCTACATGAAGTTGGCCCCCCCAATTTTGATTTTGAGTTTACTCAAAATTGGGTGATTTGCAATTAATGAAACTCGATTTGCAATTATTTGCAATTAATTTGCAATTATTTGGTGGTATTTTGAAGTCATTCGAACAAAGTGGGGGGGCCAACTTCATGTACATGTGTTGGCCTGGCATGTTGTGGTTTGTATCTCAATGTTTCCACACAAAACAGCCTAAAAATACAATATACCAGTTAATGAATTTAATGAATAAGCTTATAGTATAATGTAGTTCTTTAAAGAGTGAGGCAGAATCAAATTTTTCATTTTGTTTGGTAAAAATACTTTAAGCACAACGTCAGTATATCTTTATAAAACCATTATAAAAGTTAATAACACTATTAAGGCAATATTGGGTTTATCTAATAAGGTCTATGAATTTTTTTGAACGCATATTAGTCTAAGTTAAAATGAATGCGTTATACATATAAGAGTATTCTGTTTAGATATTATGTGAACATGAATTGAATACGGGGTAGTAAACATTAAAAATAAAAGTCAATGAAATATTTCTGATAATAAATTAAACTGAGAACATGACAAAAATATTAAATTGTATAGTGAATAGTGAATAGTGAATAAGAATAACACATACAACATATAATAGTTCTCAAGTAATAGTTAACAGTGATCACAGAAAATCAAATGCATTAACCTTTATAACGAAAAATATTGAAGTATACTCATGAATATAAGGTTTTACAATAAAATATAAACATTAAAAGCATTTTGTCAATGCAAGTAAATTGTTATAAGAGTATTAAATTGTGATTAATACAAATGAAACACATGTTGGTGGTTTTGATGTGTGTGGGAAATGAACAAATACTAATGCATAATAACCTCAGTGTTGTATCGATAAATCTCCAGAAACAAAAAACCTCGAACACAGCTTGATAGACTTCTGACCCATGGTGTTGCACGAACTGCGTCCATATCCGTCGAAACCTAAATGTAAATGTGAATGTGAGTGTAACGGTCATGTTCATTAGGGCGTAAATGGTTCATACTTACTTGTGTATAGAAACTCCATGGCGGCATCAATGTTTCCACACCAAACATAGTTGTTCACCATTTTTCAACAGCCTGAAAATGTTAATTTTATAAGTATGCTGAAAACCAATTAATTAATTTAATTTCAAAACGTTTGAACTTAGTTACGAATTCACTTTGCAGTGAATAAGCATCCAGAGAGAACCACGGGGAGGTTGTCAAACTTTCTCTCCACAATGTAATGAAAACGCAACGCTTGATTTATTGTATTTATATTATTGCGCGTTTATTTTCATCATCTTTTTGTTATACAGATACAATTTTGATATTTTGTATTACAGTATTAATTATACTCTTACGAGTTTACAATATAAAATAGGTTAAATGTGGGTTAACATAAAACATGGGGGGGAGAAAGCGTGTACATATAACTCACGGTTTAATGTCGGGTTTTGAGGTGGCTCTACTCGGACGGCGGCTTTCCCTCACGACAACTGATGGCTGGGTTTGTGGCAATAAGCTTCCACGGACAGTGGCGCGATCACGGCGGCGCGGTAATAATATGTTATTACCGGCGGGAACGGCTCGACTTTGATTCAACAGGGACTCTGCTCGGAGATATGTTGGACTTAGAACGACTCGGATGGTGCGACGTCTTCCTTGGTCTGCTCGGCAATTGATAGTCGTACGTATGGTCGGTGTTACTGGCTGCTCAGCTCGGACGGCGGCGCTCAGCGACTACGGACACGTATCAACTTGTTCCAACTCGAACGCACTGCGACGGTGGTGGAGTTGAAAGGAATGCCGGGACAGACTATACGAATATCCGTTATTGCCGATATAAATATTGGCCGGCTTATTCAAGTCTGGGGACGATAGGCTGTTGGTCGAGTACTTATTATTATCCGTTCATGCCAATATAAATATTGGCCGGCTTAATATTGTTCCTCGCAGCGGGGAGAACGTTGTTTGAACGGTGGCCAGCGGCTTATATTTCTGCTATGCCGGGCATGCTGGTTCCATGTTGTTTGGTTGTAAAATCGTGTATTACGTTGTTCATTATTTGGCGGTTTGTTGAGGTGTTTGATATTGACTGGAGTATCTAACTTATAGTTTAGAACTCAAGGAAAAGGAATATGTCACCCGCGACTTGATCGGAGGTGTGGTTCTGTTAGAAAACTCGATTTCCCGGTGGGCGGCGGGCACTTGTGCAATAACGCGTGGATGCGCGCTATCTATATATTATAGCGGCAGACGCGCGTAGTCGCAGAATCGGTTTCTCGCGGCGGCACTCACTTGTGTTGTGGTAATGTATAAAACCAGAGCGCGCCACCTATTTGGTCGCTCCGTTTTATCTCATTACAACAAGGACCACACAGGTACCCGCTGTCGCATATAGCAACGGCTAAACTTATAGCAAATAATTAAAAATTATCGGCATAAGTGATTTAGACTGTAATAAGTAATAACTAATAAGTATTAAGTGTAATTGCACTGCTCAAGTTAAGGTTGAACAAAAACGGCCGATCACAACACGTTTGAATACACTATATTCCTTGTGATAAATCGACCGTCGTCGCCACCGTACATACCAACTTTTATTGATTTCGAGTCCCGCACTCGTGAGAACGCAACGTACAGTTGTCCGTGCGTAAACACCGGGGACGGCAGAAACAAACCAACTCTGTCAAAAGCTTGACCCTGAGACTTGTTGATCGTCATCGCAAACGAAAGTCTCACCGGGAACTGAACCCGACGCATGGTGAAGGGCAGGTCGTCGTCTCCGCTGGACGACAGCGGTATCCTGGGGATGACGATGTCGTCCTGCCCTTCCCCTGCGTCCGCCAACAACCTCGCTTTGAAGTTGTTGCGTCTCAGTTCCGTAACCACTAACGTTGTTCCGTTGCAAGGTCTGATTTTCGGATCGAGGTTCCGCAGCAGCATGACCACGGAACCGACCACCAGCGTCAGCCTGTACGGAGGAAGTCCGTCGGGCTCCAGCGAGTTCAAAAACTCGGTCGGGTAATTGGCAATCTCGTCCACGTCGTCCGCCACCACCGTGTCTATGGCGGTGTAGGTTCTCGCGGCACCCGTGACGCGTTGCAGCACCGTGCGATTGACCTGTCTACAATCCTCGTTCCGGGGACAGAGAATAATTTTCCAAGCAAAGTCGTCGACGTTAGCCAATGACATTTGCTGCGGGTAAACAAAATCAATCAAATTAGCTATGTCACATACCATATTCCTGGGGATTTCGACGGTGTTCACATTTCCGTCGACCGCGGGCAGCTGGCCGCTGCCGAGTTGAAGCAACCAGGCGGAAAAGTCCGCGTCGTTGTTGGCCCTCATGTTCTGCGTCAGGCTGAAACGCTCGAAGACGTCCCACAGATGATGGTGCCTGATTGAAGCCGCCACGATCGCGGCCCTCGTCCCCCTGCGGACCACCGGCAGTATCTGTCTGAAGTCACCTGCGAATAGAACCGTCTTACCACCGAACGGTAGTTCCGATTGCATTATATCCTTTAGCAACCGGTCGACCACCGTCAGTTGGAGCCCCGGAGACATGGGCGCTTCGTCCCAGACGATGAGTGCCGCCTCCCGTATCCTATGCGCGCGCAGAGACTGCATGGCGATGGACGACGTCGAATCTTCGTTGAGTGTACCGAAGGGCAAACCGAACGTCGAGTGAACGGTCATACCACCGTCCATGAGCGTCGCCGCTATTCCCGTGAACGCCACAGACAACACGGATCTGCCCATGTTGCGGAGCGACCATATTAGGCAGCTGTAAAGCGTCGTTTTCCCAGTACCCCCGGGCCCGTCGACGTAGAACATTTCGACGGCCGCCATCACGCGGTCGTAAACCGCCCGCTGTTCGTCGTTGAGGTAGTCCAACTGCAGGGTCCAACGCACCACTGCGTCGACGAAGGTGTAGACGTCTCCGCCCGCGTCCTCTTCGAGCAGCGCGACGTCCGGATTCGGCAACCCGTAGTCGGCCAGCGTTTTACCATGACCCCGCAGCATCCACCCGATGGCGTCCAGGCACTCGGCCTTCGCGCGGTCCTCGTCTCTCAGTCTGTGGAAGAAGTCTTGCCTCAGGTCTTCCTCGCTTGCCATGTATAACGCCATATGATCCGCGGCCTCGCAGTACAGCAGGATCGTCACCAGTAGGTAACGCAGATGTGCGGGAGTGTCCACGGCCGCGGACTCTGTCATGCACGCCAGCAGGGCTTGGTCATCCTCCAGGAGTCCAAGCGCCACCGCCGCCGCCGCGTACGTCGGATACACGACCCCGTCGACGGTCCTCATGTCTCTGAACGACTGAGGACCTCTCCTGTGCAGCAGCAGCAGTCGCAAGAGGAATCGCTCTCGATCTAGGTGGTTGACCGCGTACATCCGAGACAACGTCTCGTTGGCCATTACCCTTCGGCGCCGATTCCACTTCCTGTCTCTTTCCACCCAGGTGTAATGCATCGGTATCTCATGGTAGAGATACTGTCTGGCCTCGGGGTCCGTCTCGTTGAGCGAGAAGAACGCCGTGAGTCTTGTTCAGGCCTGCGCTGCGTTTTGCACACGCTCCAGTTCTTGTCCCGGAGCGAAGTACACCATGTGGTAGTCTTCCAGATGGACTGGGAGCCTGATCACCCTGTGACTCGGCTTATGCAACTCGTACGAAAACAGTCGCCAAACTGCTTCTGGCGGACTGACGTACCGAGCATTGATGTAACTGAAACAAACAAAATTCGTTCGATTAATACACAATAATGTTATGAGTAGTCATAATAATAATAATAATACATTTTAATAAATAACAAAAATAAAATTTATATTATACAATTTAACTGCCAGAATTTGATTAGTTCTATTAGATCTATTAGTTAGTTTATTTTATATAATACTCTATCTATATAAGTTTTATTAAATAGTATACATATAGTCATATCATTATACAATTTAATTTTCAGACTTTAATTAAATAGGTACATAAAGTTCTATTTTGTTTATTAATATTGTATTATTTAGAATCTGTAGCAGTATTTGTATGCTACACTAAATTTATATAAACTGTAATATATCAAGTACCTACTACATAGTATGTTATATATTTACTATCTAACCACATAATCGAGCCCTTGTCTAACTCAGATGTGTTGATAAATAGCTGTGGATGTCAATTATATATAGTTATTTATCAATTGTCTATTAATTAACTTGATTTTATGCTCATGAATTAACCTACCTATAGTATAGTCATATCGATCAATAATTATATATTGTAATATCCTCCATAAACCTAGTTACATAAGTAATATCAAATAGTATAGCCATATCATTATAAAATTTAACTGCCAGAATTTAATTAAATACATGAAGATCTATAAGTTTATAATAAATTATTGTATTATATAGTATCTGCAGCAGTTTTGTATCATACATAAAATTTATAATTACCAAATTACATTACCTCAAACAATCAACTCACCTAAAAACTGTAATATATTTAGTACTGCATAGAGTATACTTGTAGGTTTGTTATATTACTATAAATTGTCTATTCAAGTATATATTATAGGACTATCCCATATAATCCAACCCATGTTAAACAATATAGGTGGAGATAATAAAATCAAGTGTTACCTAATGTATTATTTAATAAATAGTTTATTCCATATAATACTCTACTTATATAAGTTATATCAAATAGATATAGTCACATATCATTATACAATTTAATTTTCAGACTTTCATTAAATAGGTACATAAAGTTCTATTTTGTTTATTAATATTGTATTATTTAGTATCTGTAGCAGTATTTGTATGCTACACTAAATTTATATAAACGACTCACCTAAAAACTGCCATAATCAAGTAAATACTACATAGTATGTTATATATTTACTATTTAACCACATAATCGAGCCCATGTCTAACTTATGCTTGCTCAATAGCTGTGGATGTCAATTAAATATAGTTATTTATATGACATCCATATAGATAATTATATAATGTAAAAAATTTACAATGTCAACTTATAAAAATAATTAAATTTAAAAATTAAATAAAATATTTTTTAAGGTCAGTGTACTACTGTATGAATTAATTATGTAACAATAATATCAAAAACATAGTAACCGAAAAGTATATTTAGTTATTTTTAAAGTTATTTTATAGTATATTGTTAATTTGCATATAAAAACAACAAACGAATAAATATTTAAAAATATAAGTTGAGTATAAGTGTTTTTTTTTGTAAATCATAGTAACAATATTTAAGGATTTATACATCAAAGTTAATAAAGAACTTTTGTTTCGTTGTCCAAGTATGCTACATTTTTAAAATAACTTTTTTATTTTATTTAGTCGAATTACTTATGAGTTAAAACAGTTATAGTATATGAAGAAATAAATTAACAGATGCTTACTTTTCAATTTCATTTCTGTCTTGGACTTCTACTGTAGCCATGTCGTGGCCTTTGAAGACGTGTTTGTATAAATACTTTACGCTCTTCACAGTAGAACACACCTATACGTTGATGTGTGCATCGTACTTGGCCAGCAGGTACGGGTTGTAGGCAACTACAAACTCGTTGCTGACTTGGTGATCTCTCACGAGGGCCTCGATCCCGTTGTCTCGTCGACGGTACGTGGGGTACCCGCCGTCAGAAACGTAAACTGTCTCTGCATTATATGCCTTTGGATATTTCTTTAGACATATCCCTTCAGCCATACACGGACTGTCGCGGTTCAGTTGCCCACATGGTCCGTGTATCATGTGACTCGTCACAGCTGTGAATAGTCTCTGATTGTTCTCGTCTGCTGGGTCTGGCAGTTCAGCGCACACGACATCGTCTACATCCTCGGCTGTGAGCAGCTTGTTGCCATCGCTAAGGATGATGAGTATGTGTGCGTGTGGCAGACCGTGTTTTTGAAACTCAACAGTGTAAACATATGCGTCTACGTTACCAAACAATAGTCGTCTCCAGGTTTAGACTCAAACTAAAGAAGAATTACTTAACTTAGAAAACTTAAAAATCGATGAAGGAAGGGAAAAATACATACAAGCAAGAATTACATAAGATTATTCATGAAATCTGTAACAAAGTTTGGAAAACAGAAGTGCTGATAAATGATTGGAAAAAAGCCATAATAATCCCACTATATAAAAAAGGTGACAAACTCAATTGCAACAATTACAGAGGAATATCTTTACTGAACTCTGCATATAAAATATTCTCAAAGATTTAGCAAAAACGCCTTGAACCAATAGCCGACAAATGCGTTGGAGAATACCAGAGTGGCTTTCGTAAGGGTAAGTCGACAATTGACCAGCTAACAATAGTGTTGCAATTAAAAGAAAAAAAATACGAGTTTAGACAAAACATTTGGCAAGTTTTTGTCAACTTCAGAAAAGCGTATACACCGCGATAGTCTTTACAATATTATGCAAGAATTTGGTTTCCCGAGGAAACTTATCGCTCTAACAAGGATGTGCATGAATGACACGAAATATCAAGTGAGAGTAGACCAAACGTTGTCCGAGGAATTTGAAGTCATAACTGGGTTGAAACAAGGGGACGCGCTTTCACCACTATTATTTAACATAGCATTAGAGAAAATAATACGTAGTGTAAAAAATAACAACCTGGGAACCAATATAGGTACCACACAAATTGATATACTAGGATTTGCTGACGATTTAAACCTAATTGGTGATAGCATGGAAATAGTTGAACAGAATATAAACACACTTGTAGAAGATGCTAAATCAGTAGGATTAAAAATAAACCAAGATAAAACAAAAGTAATGGAATTACTTCCCAATGGGGAAGAAAGCGTGGTTATCAATGACTATACTTTTGAGAAAGTTAAAGAGTTCGAGTACCTTGGAACGACGATTACCAATAACAATGATTGGAGTACCGAAATCATAAGTCGTATACGCAAGGCAGAGAGGGCCTATTTCGCGTTACATAAATTTTTCTAATCAAAATTATTTTCCAGAAGGACTAAGATCAGATTGTACATGACCATACTAAGACCAATGGTTACCTATGGTTGTGAAATATGGCCCACTACCATACAGTCAGAAAAAGGCTGCTAGTTTTTGAAAATAAAATATTGAGGAAGATTTGTGGTCCAGTGTTTGATAGTGAGCTAAATAATTGGCGTAGAAGAAAAAATACTGAACTAAGAGGTATCACTGAAGTTCCACTATTAACAAGCCACATTAAGTGTCAAAGACTCAAATGGTTTGGTCATACCATGCGGAAAACAGAAACCACTAATACGAGAGCAGTGATGGAGTGGCAACCGACAGGGAAAAGACCAAGAGGGAGGCCTAGATGGATGGATGGAATAAGGAAGGACTTAGAAACATTGGAAGTGACAAATTGGGAAGATGGAGTTCAGGATCGTGATTATTGGAGAACGGTGACGGTGGCGGCCAAAATTCTTAAAGAATTGTAAAGCCAAGAGAAGAAGAAGAAGAACTATAACATAAAAACGTTTCTGCAAGATATGACAGAGAACAGAATGGAAGATTTGGGAAAAATTAACTGTCAGGACCTAATAGATTTTATCGACATTATTCCGGAACCAGAAGACCTACTATATTATAAAAACTTATTCTCAGAAAATTATTAATGACTCAATGTAATTTTATTCCAATAGAAGGTGATTCAGATAAAGATTAAAAACTGATTTATTAAACAAAAAATATATATGATAATTAACATCATGAAAATTAATTCAGTCTAATAATCAGTTTTCTCTTTAAATTAATTAATCGGAATCATCATCTTCATCGTCCGATAAAAGAATTGCACTCACAACATGGTCCGGTGGAGGGGTAAACCCCTCTGGCCATTCAATCTCCATCGTTATGTCTGGACCTTGAGCTAATATAAAAATAATGATCATGCATTAAATAAATTCATAAATAAAAAATATATATATATATATACGCACGATTTCGAATGACGTAGGTACGAATCCGGGTTTCATCTGGTTTACTGGGATCCATGGTTCTTTATACGATAAATCTAGTCAAAAAAATTAATAAAAAAAAATAATAACAAATAAAATAAATACGATATAAATAAATTTTAATTTTAGGAACAGACAAAGAAAATTCATTGTGGAACTAGGATCGAACAAGAAATTCATGAAACATATACTTTAGGACCGGAACACACGCCGAGGTGTTTAATAGGACATATTAATACCGTGAATAATTTTATGGAAGAACCATTTGGTACTCTCGAAATAACGAAAATTACGCGAATTCTAACACTAATTATGTACGATTTGTCATCAGATTCAGTAACACCCACAAATACCTTATGTAAACGGTTAATAGATTATATGAAACTTTTACACGATGCTAGAGATATATTGGATTATATAAGATGGTTTTAATTTTATAAAATTATAATAAGATAGTTAGTTTAATATGAATATACTTTATACTTTTATAGATTTATATAATGAAATAACTAAATAGAAGGAACGTACGTATATGTCACTAGGAAGTACTATAGAGGATGATAAACAAAGAAAGAAAAGAGGATTAATAAACATAATAGGTAACACCATGCATACATTATTTGGCGTATGTGATGATAAATGCACTAAGAAAACACGAGAAGCTATAAAAAAAAAACGGAAGAATCATTAACTAACATATTACACATAATGGAAACCCAAACTACTGTAGTAAAATCAACAATAAGAAGTATTGGTAATACAATAAATCAAACCGAACAATTATACAATAATATTACGGAAAAGGAACAACAACTATGCGAAAAAATGTCAAAAATACAAAACAAAACAAACGATATATTAGATTTACTAATGAAAAATGAAATACATAATTTGTATACAATAATAATAAATCAATATTCCTATGAAACAGAAACATTGGGACAAATAGTAACTGCCGCTAGAGAAGGTATGATACATACAAGTCTTATGACACCGCAAGAACTAGCATCAACATTAAAAACAATAGAACAAAATATAAAGAAAATATACAGTATTACGATGGGAACAAGGAGATGGGAACTAAATGAATTTCAAAAAATTACAAAAATAAGAATCTACTATTCGAACAACAGATTAGTATTTGATATAGTAATACCATTGATTATTGATACTGAGCTTACATTATACAGGTTAACACCAGTGCGTCATAAACAAGATAATTCTAGTGGATGGTACCTAGCGGACATTACTTACAATAATATTGCTGTAACCAAAGGTTATAAAAGATTTACTACATACACAGATCAACAATTAAACGAATGTAAAGAAACATCAATATACAAAATATGTAATACACCACAACCTGTACAGGACAACAATGAACGCCAACCATGCGAAGTGCAAAACTTCATGAAATCTGACACATATTCTAATCCTGAGTTATGTACAGTAAAGAAAATTAATTTAAAGAGAAGCATATACCAAAAATTAAAAATAAAAAATATATGGATTCATGCAGGAAAAGAGACATTAACAGTAAGTTGCGCTAACCTAATAGATCCATTCATAATACAAACAAATGAAGCAGGAGAAATAGCTATAAACGACATCAGTTTCCAAGTATTTGCACGGGACGCACTATTAACTGCCACGGAAGAAATCCAAAATACAAAATATAAAGACTTCACACCTGTAACTAACATGAATAATATTTTAGAAAAAATACCCGAACATATACACAAATTCGAAACAGATGAAAAATGGGAAAAGGGACCAGCTATGCAATTCACAGATTTACACGATGCATCCAAATCTTTAGACGAAGTACAACAAATGATTAACCAAGAACTTTTAAGAGAACAAAATCAAAAACATCAATTTGTACACAGTAATTTGCTATATGTAACAATAGTACTGGCAATAATATCTATTATACTAATAATAGCAATTTACATAATGATAAAATGCAAGTATATCAGGACCACAGAATAGTTAGATATAGGACACCCAATAGAAATGACTACGTACGAAATTATGAAGAGACACCCTTTACTCCACCACCTTCACCAAGATAAATTAATTAATTAATTAAAAAAAAAAAAAAATAATAATAATAAACAAAAAAATAAAATATAAGTTATAAAAAAAATAATAATATACAATAATAATAATTAAACTAGAGATAAACAAATAATTTAATAAATAAATAAGAAGCTAGGTATATGTAAACTAATAAAGAAATACTATATATATAATTATGTTTCAGGAAACAATCAAGAGGGATTTCAAAATCTCTTATATTATAAAACGAGGTTAGTCCCCAGTTTTGTCCACGGGGATAGACGACTTTGTGTCGTTTTTCCGGCCCGGCCAATCGCAACGTTCAGATTCTGCGGCGGGCAATAACCGCGTTATCACTTCTTTTCTTATCATTTTCGAAATTTTCGAAATTTACACTTTTTACACGATTTCGACCGTTTTCTAGCCTTTTTCGCTCATATTCATATTTGATTCGCGTAGCTCGCGATCTCTCGAAGCCGCCGGTTTGCGGTTTATATCCGTTCGCCGTCCGTAGCCGTCGCAATGTCGATCGCAAAATACGCTCCCGGCCGGACTTTTTTGCCGATTTCTTTCGTTTTCTCCGACAGTTTCGTCTTTTCGCACGTCCATCGTGCCCGAATCGTGTAGTTGACGTCTTTCTAAAGCCGTATATATACGCTTTTCTTACGAAATCGGTCGGTTCGCTTCGCAATCGCGTTTAGAAATTACGACCGACCGTACGCGTATATATACATGTATGTACGTGTATAATTTAATTTTTGCCTATTGATTTAATAATTATTAACGGAAAACGCTTTTCACGAGCTCCGTTAAATATATATATGGGAGATGCGCGTATTACAAGCGAATTATATGCGATTACATCGATGAACATCGAATATATCGGCTTACGTCGCTCCTTAAACGCACGGCTTAAGTGTTGATGTTTTGACCGTAATTCATATCTCAAATTGTGTCCGAGTAGGTTAGGCGTTAGGTAGAAAACACGTAGGTCCCGGGTTCGAACCCGCCGTACGCTCTCTGGGCGTCGCTGCGGTCGTTGCCATACGGTTTACACGGCCGCCCGAATCCCGAATATTTTTTGCATTTTTTTTCCGTAATTTTTAATATAAATTAAATAATAATATAATAATACAGGAACATATCGTACATTATTATTATTTAAAGTCATTGTCATATTATATCATACAATAAATAGGTACATATTATATTTGTTTTGTTAGGAATTATTATAATTGCATATTTTTTCAAAAAGTCCATGATTGTTATATAAATATAGTTGTATTTTATTTCGGATTGCCTACCTAGGTGGCTAAATTGAAAGTTAATCGATTTTGACTTGAGATGACTGACTTGCTAGACTCTCCAACACGGTTGTCGACTTTACACTTTTTACATAAGGAATGGCACCGGACATGCGAAGCCACATACCACTCTATGTGATATACCTACTATATATAGGTGATAGACGGATTGCTCATTTTAGTTTCGTCTTAAACGGTGATGATTGACTTGACAGACACTTTAACAGTTTAACATGCAGGTTTTTGCATTTTTTTTTTTTTTTAATTAATATATATACATTATAGGTAGTGTTTATATGTACTTATTGTATTGGTTAATATAATAGTAGGTATGTATCTAAGTATCTAACTATCTACCTATATATGTTAATTTTTTTTTAGGAATTATAATTGCACTTTTCTCAAAGTGTTCATTGTTATATTATATCACACAATAAATACATATCATATTTGTTTGTATGTATATTGTATATAGTTTGAATTTTTCGTAAATTATTTCGTAAGTTGTGTGATAGGGTTTTCACTTATAGCCGCTTGACATCGGGTCTGCAATCCACCGCAGGTGGATTGCCTACCTGAAATTTTGTAGCACGTTGTCCGTGATCCGACGAAGTCGGATTGCCTACCTAAGTGGCTAACTTGAAAGGTAATAGATTTTGTCTTGAGATGACTGACTTGCTAGAAACTCCAACACGGTTTTCGACTTTACACTTTTTACATAAGATAAAGCACCGGTCATGCTACGGCACATGCCACTCTATGTGCAGGTATACTCTATATAGTATATAGGTGATCCTGGAGATCGTACCCAGCCTATCCATTTACAACGTTTGTGACGGATTGCTAGACGCTCAAACTTTTAACATTCCCGCCAAAGCGTCTAGCCTTATCTCCAATCCATATCACTAATCCTTATCACAAATTCTAAGCTTTCGTCTTACAACATTTGCGACTTTTATAATTCATTGTCTCCAAAATCGGTACCCACTCCCAGTGAGTCCAACGAGCCCCGAGTTACACTTAGAGCTAGTATATAATAAAACGCTAATAACGCGTATAAGATCCGCGGGGAGCGCTGACGGCACTACGCGTTTCTTCCATGACGACCAATCACAATACTTCCCGCGCGTTCGCTATAAATTCCGCTCGCTTATCTCCCTTTTCCTTATCGACGAATATTTCCGAACATTATTATTATTATTATTCCGTATTTCTATATTATTATATAATATAATATATATAAAATAATATAATTTGTGATATATAACGCACAATTCAGTTTTTGAAATCTTCTAAAATGTTATGTTCGCTTTAATAAATTGTAAAATATGTTATTATTTGAATTTTATTTTTATTATATATATCGTAGGTACATACTATGCAAATTAAGTCGATTCCGGTCGTTGTGGTTACATTCTCTAGGCTACAATTCATTTTATTTATGTACAATAATTACTTACATTATTACAGCTATAATCATTCAACAATTGCTGCTATTGACCTTTATTCGGTCTGCAGTGCAATTCACTATAACGTGTAGTTTAAATGTTACTAACTAATCGATTACAATATGCTCTCCACACTGTTTTTTATTTATTCAAAATGTACTGTACTTATTACATTCCCTATCGGTGAGCTGATTTTTATATGCTTATATTAAGTCGCATGTCATTGGTATGTGTGTAGTAATAAAACATTATTATAATATCACATAATATGTTGAATGCTTATAATCTTATAACATTTGAGATGCTTCTATTCAACTTCATTCATTCTTCGGTGTGATTCACTATTACATGGACCATAAATTTTACTAACTAATGTATTGTACCATCCTCTATATGCACTGTTTTTAATTGATTTAATTATAAATGTGTTGTACTTATTACATTCTCTATTGGTGAGCTGATTTTTATATGCTTATTAATTCCCATGTCATTGATATGCAGTTAAATATCATCTTAACACATACGTTGAATATTTAAGCCGATAATATTTGAGATTGTTTTTATACACACAATTACAACGGACTTTGTATGATACTGTTGGTAGTTCAACCACTCCTTGACATTGCGGCACCAGGTGGACAACTGGAAGCGGAAGTGGCAATCCCCGGTAACAACGGCATGGAGATAGAAGTTGTCGAAGTCCAAGTGGAAGATGTAATGATGGACCTAGCTGAAGAAGAAATGCTACGAGAGGAAGTGGTACAAGATGACATCGAGTATGTAGATTTACTTCCTGCTGACGCAGAGGCAGAATTTGAATTCAGGGACGCAATTGACGTTTTATTACCAGACGTCAATGAAGAGGTTAGTAAATACATCTTATTAAAATTAAAATAAACATTTATAACATTAAATTCTTAATAACAGTGCATTTTAATTGCAGATCATACCGATTCCTCCTGTTGTACCGAGAGCACGTGCCTTCAGAGACCGTCCGGCTGGCATTCAACACGAACTTCCAGATCGGCATGACCTAGGACCGTTGAATGTTGTCTGCCGGCACTGTGGTGCCCGCCATTTCTCCTGCGAACGTACTTCAATGGGTCATTTTTCTACGTGTTGCAATAACGGTAAAATGGCTGTTACAGGAGACCGTGTTTTGGGTCCACCGCCAGAGTTATTAATTCGTTTGTTGGTTGATGATTCACAGGTAGGAAAACACTTTCGAAAAGAAATCCGCAGGTACAACAACACTCTGGCATTTGCGGCTTTCTCCACTGATCTGAGCCCAAGACGTTTGCCTGGTCAGGGACCAAGAGTATTCACCGTTCACGGGCAAGTATATCGTAGGATTAGTAATGATGTTGTCAGAAATGAACAAATGCAACCAAGGTATTGTGAGTTGTATTTTATTGAATCCGGGGCAGCAAATCAGATTCGCATGGCACAACAGCCACGTGAACGACCACTATTGGAGAACTTGCTTGCAGACTTGGACACAATGTTACGGCGAATCAATCCATTTGCGGTGGCTTTTGAGTAATATATATTACTTTAAATTATTAACATATACATAATCAAATAAAAATATTACTTCAAGTTGTAGTGTGTTGAACACACATTACATTTGTATAGATATTGCACTTTTATGAATTACTACTATATGATACAACGAATGACTTTGGTTACCATTGCATTGAATACACATTCGTATAGACAGTAGTGCAACATTTTTGTTTAAAAAATTATAGTTTACATTATAATTACTACTTACTCATTAAAAAACCTATTTTAGGTTTAAACGATACAATTAAACTCCAACAGCTCCTTACAATTTCATATTAACTATACTATATATATGGCACATGTATATAACAATATACATATATATATTGATTTTACTTTTTCTGTGTACATTTCCATTACAGTGTGTATTGTACCCAAGCGACATTTTTACTTAATACTTCTATGCAAAATTGTATATCATAGTTTCCAGTATGTGTGCTTAGTAATATGTTACATTTCCGAATTACATAAAATATACTGTGTGCTGTAATATTTATTTATCAAGTTGCACTTGCCTATGGATAACATTTATACTTTATCCATCTACTGTACACAAATGTGGATATATCATGTGGCTTTAATAATAACACAATATTATTTTCTTACAGAAACATGCGACAAGTATGGCAAAGGGAACAAGACGCTGCTGCGGGCAATCCAATGTTGCAACCGAAAAGGGTGACCATGCACATCGTCGCCGACCCGAATAATGACACACGGCGATACAATCAACCAGCTGCTCATGTGAACGAGGTAGCAGTTGTCTTTGTTGGAGAAGATGGTCTACCACCAGGAAACCTCGATCTGGTCATCTATGACTCGAACCCAGTTGACCCAAATCACCGGATGCAAAGCATATCAGCTGGCTCACCTCATGCAGATCCAATGCTGTATCCATTGCTCTTCCCACATGGAGAAACCGGCTGGCATTACAACCTGCAACAAGAGGGCGTCCGCCGGAACGCAGTGCGTGTTCGGAACTCTATCAGAGAGTTTGCTTGAAGCAAATTGCTTCTTATCGCCTGGTCATCAGATACACCGGAACCAATAACAATGGGAATGAAGGCCATACGTTCAGTTTATTACACGCAGCTGGTTTTTTGTTACAGCAGTACACATGTGATCACTACGTTCGCATGGAAGCGAACAATCTACGTTACATCCGAGACCACCAGAGAGCACTCTTTGCTGACGCCTATCAAGGCCTTCTGGACCATATTAACCAACAGCTCCACCTAGACGAAATCAATCCGGTCGGCCGCAGGACAATTCTGCCTTCGACATTCCTAGGCGGCCCTCGGTACATGAAACAATGTTACCACGACGCAATGTCCATTGTGCGTAAGTACGGAAAGCCTGATTTATTCATAACATTTACGTGTAACCCTAGGTGGCCAGAGATAGTAGATAACATTCCGCGTTGGTTGACGGCAACCGACAGGCCTGATTTGGTGGCGAGGGTGTTTCACGCAAAACTGAAGGAGCTAATGCGTGACATCACGGTCAATAAGGTGTTTGGTAATGTAGATGCTTATGTTTACACCATTGAGTTTCAGAAACGTGGTCTTCCACACGCACATATACTCATAATCTTGGATGAGGACAGCAAGTTACTTACTGCCGACGACGTCGACAATGTTGTGTGTGCCTACTTGCCTGACCCTGCATCCGAAAGGCGCCTACTCGACAGTGTGAAATCGCACATGATTCATGGTCCGTGTGGACCACTCAATCGCAACAGTCCGTGTATGGTGGACAACGGTTGTACGAAGAAATATCCCAAAGAATACAGCGATGAGTTTGTTGTCCCACACAACCCATACTTGCTGGTCAAGTATGATGCACACATAAACGTTGAGGTGTGCTCTACCGTGAAGAGCGTAATGTATTTGTATAAATACGTCTACAAGGGCCATGACGCAGCTACCTTAGAAATTTGGAATGGAGATGAAATTGAAAAGTAATTGAATTAAACTTATAGTTTTAATTGTCGACTTTTAAATTACATTCCATCTATCATTATTGTGTTGGCTTATTATTATGATGATAAAAATGGTATTAACATTGTCCAACAGTCAACCGAAATCATTTTAAAGCTGCATCAATCTCAGTAATGTTACCTTAAGTGTTATTCTGTATAATATGTGATAGATGTTGTTGGTAAATTTTATTTTCATTAATATTCATATTATACAATATAATAATATTACATTTCATTTTGTGACTTATGAACCAATAATGCTGCTCAATTTATAATGATTCAATTTTAATCACTATTATTTGTTTTAATATTTTCCTTGGACACATAGTTGATTAATAATAATAATAATAACAACATTTTGTTAACTACAATAACATAGCATACCACTTTAATACAATAATAATTAACTACACTCTACACTTATTAGATATATTTGTATGCAACGTCAACCTAACATTATTTATTGTAATCTAAAGCAAATATTCATTGTGAGGTAATCTCATTCCTATGTGTTTAGATGTATGCATATATATATATATATTATTTTATTCCTGATTGTTTATGATATACGTTGATGTTGATTTCAGTTACATAAACTCACGGTACGTCAGTCCACCAGAAGCTGTTTAGAGGTTATTTTCGTATGAAATGCATAACAAGAGTCATACGATCAATAGACTACCTGTCCACCTGGAAGACTATCACAACGTGTACTTTGGACCTGGAGAGGTACTAGAGCGGGTGCAGAACGCGGCTCTGGCTCGAACCAAACTCACGGCATTCTTCGACCTCAACGCGACAGACGAAGACGCTAGACAGTACCTCTACCAAGAGATACCGGTACATTACACTTGGAACGCGTCTAGAAGAACGTGGATACGACGTCAAAGACATATGACGTACGAGACGTTAGCTCGAATGTACGTTGTCAACCCACTTGATCGCGATCGTTTCTACCTACGATTACTACTCCTACACAAGAGGGGCCCACAGTGTTTCCGGGACATGAGGAAAGTAGACGGGGTAGAGCATCCAACATACGCGGCTGCAGCCGTCGCGATGGGACTTGTGGAAGACGACCGAGCTATGTTGGAGTGCATAGCCGAATCAGCAACATTGGACACTCCAGTCCAGCTTCGTTACTTCTTTGTGACGATGCTTTTGCACTGCGAGATCACAAACCCGCTGGCGTTGTATCAAGCCAGCGAACCTCACATGTTGCAGGATTTCAATCACCGATTGAGGGACATTGACCGAGCGAGGGCTGCGTGTTTGGACGCAATCAACGAGATGCTTCGTGGTCACGGAAAATCGCTTGCGGACTACGGTTTGCAGAAACGTATCAAAACTTTTCTACATTGACGGTCCCGGAGGAACAGGTAAAACAACACTATACGGGTGCCTCATATGGTCACTTCGCAACCAAGGGCGATCCGTTTTGTCCGTGGCTTTTACAGGAATAGCAGCGTCGCTCATGGACGGCGGCATGACAGTGCACTCGACGTTTGGATTGCCGTTCGGTACACTGAACGACGATTCGACGTCGACCATCACCTTGCAGTCGTTGCGTGCTCAGAGGATACGTGATGCAGCACTCATTGTCTGGGACGAAGCGCCCATGTCTCCGGGACTACAACTCACAGTGGTCAATAGGTTGCTCCAGGACATCATGGATTCAGAATTGCCGTTCGGCGGTAAGCCGGTATTGTTCGCCGGCGACTTCAGGCAGATTCTACCTGTCGTGCGCAGGGGAACAAGGAGTGACATCGTCAGGTCGTCTATCAAATACAACTCTTTGTGGCGCAACCTGGAACAGTTCAATTTGACGCGGAACATGCGCGCCGATAACGACGCTGACTTCGCAACATGGTTGCTTCAGCTCGGGAGCGGCCAATTGCCAGCGGTCGACGGTGTTCAGGACACTGTTGAAATACCCCGGGAAATGGTATGTGAGGTTGCTAATTTGATTGATTTTGTTTTTCCGCAGCGAATGTCGTTGGCTAACGTCAATGAGTTTGCTCGGAAAATAATCTTATGTCCCAGGAACGACGAATGCAGGCAGGTCAATAATACGGTGTTACAACGCATTGACGGAGTTCACCGAACATACACGGCCATAGACACTGTGGTGGTCGACGACCCCGACGAAGTATCCAATTATCCGACAGAGTTTCTCAACACTCTGCAACCGGACGGACTGCCACCTTACAACTTGACGCTAAAGGTCGGTTCTATTGTCATGTTGCTTAGGAACCTAGATTCTAAGAGACGTCTTTGCAATGGTACACGGTTGGTTGTTACTGAACTGCGGCGATACAACTTCAAAGCGAGGATGTTGTCTGGTGGTGCGCAGGAAGATATAGTCATACCTGCGGTACCGCTCACGTCGAGTGGCGAAGACGACCTGCCCATTATAATGCGACGAGTGCAATTTCCAGTACGTTTGTCGTTTGCTATGACCATTAACAAGTCACAGGGACAAACGTTTGATAGAGTTGGATTGCTCCTGCCATCACCGGTGTTCACGCACGGACAACTCTATGTAGCGTTTTCCCGAGTGAGGGACTCTCGATCCATTAGAGTTGGTATGTACAGTGATGACCGTGGTAGATTCGTCACCAAGAACATTGTGTACAGAGAAGTTCTACAAGTAATATAACTGTACAATGAAGTCTACAAGAACTTAATGAACATCGATCCGATCTGTGTGATATAATTCTGTGTGACAAAAATCTGTGTGACAAATCTGTGTGATACATGGTTCATAAGCAGTCGTAAGTACGACTCGAAGAGGAGAGAAAGTTCGACAACCTCCACGTGGTTCTCTCTGGATGCGGATTTTGTAATGAATACGTAACTGATGTCGAACATGCATTTAAACTGGCTGCGCCTCACACACTATGTGGTAAATTATTTAGAATTATTTATGTAATCTACAAATATATCAGCAGATATTTGTATGCATTTGTATTATTTCAGAAACATTCTACTAGAAAAGACTTCATCAATGCACGTGTAACAGCAACAGAATCATTATTGTACTGCTACTAAGACATAGGGAATATTCGACAACCTCTACAGTCTACATGCTTATCTCTTGATGCGCATTTTGTTATTGTATTTGTATCAAATGTCAAACATGCATTTCACCTGGCTGCGACTAGCACACTAGGTGGTTAATTATTTAGAATTATTTATGTAATCTAAAAATATATCAGCAGATAATTGTATGCATTTTTATTATTTCAGAAACATTATTATACTAGAAAAGACTTCATCAATGCACGTGTAACAGCAACAGAATCATTATTGTACAACTACTATGACATAGGGGGAATTCGACAACCTATATGTGCTTCTCTCTTGATGCGGATTTTGTTATTGTATTTCTATCAAATGTCAAAAATGCATTTAAACTGGCTGCGACTCGCACACTATGTGGTAAATTATTTAGAATTATGTATGTACTCTCAAAATATATCAGTAAATAATTGTATGCATTTTTATTATTTCAGAAACATTATACTTGAAAAGACTTCATCAATGCTGATGTAACAGAAACACAACAAAAAGAATCATCATTGTATCAATAATGATTACTAATTTGTAACTAAACCACACTCTGTTAATCATAGTTCCTACACGTAACACTTAATTATTATTCATTGTTAATTGTTAATTTGCAACCGATGTACCACATGCATATATATAGATATATGTGTTTATATATACTTTTAAATTGATTAATAGTAAGTTTCATACACAAATTATTATAATTTCAAAAGCATATATCTATTCTACTATGACCAATAGGTTTGTAAGACATTTTCAATTTTGTTGCATGTATAATATGTTTGATTCCTACGTATTGCAGTAGACGCACGAATCAATTTAATTTTTTTAAACATCATTAAACTACACTATATTGCATGTTTGAATTAGTATTTCTTAGCAATGTCTTTTGTATGTAATCAACATAATGAGGTATGATTAGATATTTTGCAACCGCAAAAAAATTTCATTGTAAAAATATTATGCAAATACTGAATATAAAAAATATATAACTAATATAAACAAACAATCCATGTTCATATTTATTATTTTTATTAATATTATTATACATTATTACTACTTGCTTATATTAAACCTAAAATTGTAAAAGATTGTGATTGATAGTATTAAAAACAGTTTTAAAAACCAAAAACTATAAGCATGTGCACAACACACATATAATATACAACATGATACAATTAACCGATGTTTTATAGGCTACACATATATTCATTTAACTGTACCAAATGCTTATTAACGTTATGATAGGTACGCCACACCTACATTAATTTAATTAGAGCATTTAATTAGCTTTATGTAATGTTTTAATTTCATTTCATATGCACAGGTCGTTTGCAACCAGACACCTATATACCTGGGAAGTATGATTGCCTTTAAATCAACTACTTAACCTATTTATTCAATTGACATTTGGCTTTAACATTTTCTCCTACAATAATACGTTTTCTGACTATCGATGTTAGGAGGTATGCCCAGTAAACGTACTAATTTGTACTGGTTGGGGACTGAAAGCTAGACACACAATTACCGTTTTCTTTATGCATTTATCCTTTTTACACGCACAAAAGAACAGGGCATGCGACGGGTCATGTATCCAATCCGCCATACACATATGCCCTATAACTCATGGATTTGCATACAACGATGATTGATAGCTAGACATTCGATTACAATTATTCAAAATTCCTAATTTCTTATACAGTCAACAAAACAGAACCGGGCATACACCGGGGCACGGTATTACAACAGTCGAGGAGAGACCGCTAGACACTCAGTCACAGTTTTCGGTACGGTTTAATTACTTTTCGAATTTCCCGTGAAACGATTTTCACTCGACCACCTCGAAGGCTTCCCCAACGCCCGGAATCGAGGCACACGGGCAGCTACGACAAAGATGCACCACCGCCCA
>CARXXK010001450.1:225253-384709 GCA_949089665.1 Macrosiphum euphorbiae
TATATAAACATGAGCGAACCCACACCAATGCCTGAGCCTAATGTTTTTTATAAGGAACTAAGGGATAGGTTACTAAATGATACACATGATCAATTGGTACTAAGGAACACAATATATGTACGTTGTTTTAGACAACACGTAATAGACGCAAATAATAATATGCAAGTACCTTTTAACGAATCTGAACTTGAAACCGTTATGGGTCCGTTAACAGCTTTCTTTTGCACTAGATGTAACCGTGAACCATCCTATAATTCAATGTGTTTAAAAATCGCAGAAATATTAGATCAATATTATATTCAACACCAAATTTATAGCGAAGAACATATTCGATAAATAAATTAAAGATTTCATTAACAAATAAAAAAAAATAATAATAATAAAATATAATATTATACGTGCATAAAAGAAATAATACGTAAAATAATATTCTATAATTTAAATAAAATAATATTACGTGCATAAAAAAAAAATAATATATATATATATACGTAAATAATATTCTAAATAATAATTATATAACAATAACTTTTAACTATTTCAGAAATTAAGAAGAAAAACAAAAAAAATATATATAAAAGCACACGTAAAAATTTAAAGTATAAAAATGGGTGAGAACGTACCACCTGTAGCACGAACCGTTCGAATGCAACTACAAACATTTGAATTTCTCAGAGAGTTGAAAAACGAATTAATTGAATTAACCAATCATACACAGATAATGCGAGGGGAAGTAGTCAGATTACATTGCTTCCCGGAACACATAAGAAGGGCGAATAATAACATGACCATACCTTTCAGGCCAAATATCTTAGCACGAGTCATGATCCATGTTAATGACTTTGTACCCACGGTTATCGTAAGACCAAATCATAATAGACCCATGTGTGTAGAGTTGGGTTTACTAATAGAACAGTTGATCAGGAGGCGTGTGATCGTCGAAACGATTTTCGAAGAATAACCTCAGGAAACATATATTATATACATAGCAATAAATTACTAAAAAACCAATTAATTTAAAAAAAAATAATTATTTTATTTTAGCTCACAGGTACGCTTTTTTATAATGGACTTCGAGTTCTTTACCGTCAGTAAAAACGAAACATTACTGGTATCCGGCACAATAGCGAATAGTTTAAAAAAGTACCAACCAAAAAAATTGGAGGGGAGTTCTCTTATACTTACAAAAGATAATAAGTTAAGAAGATTTCGCCAATGCGACCTAAAGAAAATAGTGCAGAATATCAAACGAGTATTCCGAGGGAAAAAGGCAAGAGTGATTAAACCATTGCTGGAACAATTATACAAAAGTGTAAGTCACCAGGGGGGATCGACCTTGTCTACGGTATACTTGCAAAGATATTTGCACATAAACGATAGGGAGCCGCTAGTAGTATTTTGGAACGGATCATCAGCTATCACAATAATTAAGCGTTTAAGGTTAACAGGAATTTTAGAATATTTAAACATATCTGCAATTAGTATTAGGAATAACGATGATTATATATAATAGAATTAACAAACCTAGAAACTAAGCAAGTATTATATTCAGGCTATTTAGGTAATAAAAATGGTAGAATGTTAGGATTGTCAGAAGCTCATGAACTAGCATGCGGTTTTAATCATAATATTACACATTGTCATGACCCGATAGCTGACGTAATTTTAACAAAATGCCTATTTAATTATATAGTAACGGAAATAAAGCCCATTAAATTATATAAATTAGCAAAAAAAAAAATAAAAGGAATTTTAAAGCAAAATAAATAAATAATTATAATTAATAATAAATCTAACACAAAATAAATTAAACAATGAAAACAAATAAATAAATTAACATTTATTATATATCCAATTACATAATGAATTACCTTAAGTAAATCTATAGTTGCATATGTCTATGGCAAGTCTAACAATTATTCACATAGATTAGTATATAGGTGGAAGATGAATATTATTATTATATAAAAGGGGAAATACTTAAATTTTATACTTACGTAACGCTTATGATGTTATAATTTCAGGTACATATATTATTTTATTAAAGATTATTAATCATTCTTATTAACACTATTTATTTAATTAAATCATGTATTAATTTATTTTACTAACCACAATATACAAATTGTAATATGAATAATAAAAAAAACAATAATAATAATAATGATGACATTAAAAATTGTAAAATGTTCACATTATTGTAATCAAATGTAATACTGTAATCAAATTGTTAACTGTATACAAAATTTAAATATCAATGTAAACAATGTAATTCAACCATTGTAAACTATTAATTAACGATGTTAAAGATTCTTAACCCTTAAAGGTTAACAATCTTTTTTTTGGTAGGGAGGTGTAATGGGATTACGTAATATCATGTATTTGCTCATAAAAACAACCAGGAATGCGACCACACCCAAAAGTGTTTTCGACTAAGAATACCACTTTCATAGTCGTGAGGTCCATATCAAGGACGACTGTACACGTGTCGCTCACTTCAAAGGACGCCGCCACCATATATATAGGGGACAGCGAGACAGCCTGAGTTAGATGTACCAGGGCCGCCAAGACCGAGCGGGCCGCTTAGCCACCAGCCATTACACACAACTTACACGGAGATTATCGACTACTACAACGAGTCAACTCACGACGCTGCAATTCACCACGACTATATTAATTATTATTGGTTTTAATAAATTACAATTGATTTATATTTAAATTGACTACATTTTATTGTAAAAGTGCAACAAGCTTTTGGATCCCTGAAGGGCCTGTTCAGATTAGAACAGTATTGAGGGCGATGAAATTAGGTAGTCTTGAAGAGATGATTAAGGCAGCATTAGAAGGCGAACGTTAGAAAATTTAAAGCCAAAATTTGACAAATCTAATACATCTACTTTTTCAAAACCTAAGTGTTTTAATTGCGAAGGCTACGGTAATTTGAGTAGAGAATGTAAAAAACCTAGGAGTAATACTAACTATGGCACTAAAAACGAATCGATAGTAAAAAAAGAATACGGTAATAGTAATACTTCATACTCGGCAATTTCATGTAATTATTGTAAAAAACCTTGTCACATAGTTAAGGATTGCCGTAAACTTAAATACAATAACGAACAAAAAGCAAAAAGCAAAAAATAGTGAAGGGTCATCTTCCACAGTGGCAATAAAAACCAGTAAAGCACGATTCCGTACGTTTTACCTTTTTGAGAACACGATTTTGGTCAAACAATTTATTGTCAAATTAACCCCAAAACCAACACGATTCCGTACGATTTTACGTACAATGTTGCCATTTATTATATTTATTTTCAATTTGTTATTTATTTGATTGTCAATTCAAAATATAAAATATATGTATGTAAAAATATGTAAAAAATATGTAAAATTATAATTTGATACCTTGGTATTTGTTACAAATATTTGACAAATATTTAATTATATTTTTGTGAATTAAATATTCTTTTTATTCGTTAATTGTGTGGTATAAACGTTGTTTGTCGGCTAAGGCCATTTCATTGAAACGTCAAGTTTTCATGATCTCAAATCCCTTCCATAGGAAGAAACAAATTTTCGTATTGTTTGTGAAAGATTTTGTTCAGTATTTATAATTTTGATACGGCACAAACCACACGCGATAAACTAAAACGGCTGTTCTTACAGCCAACAAATAGTACTCATCTGGCAAGAATAAACAACACGGTTAACAACGTAAAGTCATACAGAGTAGATTTTTTACAAATAAATCAAATTAAAACAGCACGCTCGATACCAATCGACCTGTTTTTCGAAGACATGTTCACTCGACGAACGCACAAACAACCACCAATCAAAAGAACGAAAGGGCAGGTCGATACGTATAAATTCGGGTGTATTCCGCCGACCAGATATTGCAATACCCTGGTTCAAACAATGAAAGATATCACTGAATCCATTAAAAACCCAAGCTATCATGTTCACAAATCGATCAACACATCAATCCAACACTTTACATTTTGAAAATATATCGGTCTTATGGTCCAATTCGGTGAAATATTTGGGAGTAACCATTGACAGTAAATTTAATTTTGCAAAACACTTAAAATCCCCGGTTCAAAAAGCAACTGGAGCCAGGTTCTCACTATTTCCTCTCATTAACAAACTCGGGCAACTTCCTCTCAAAACAAAGCTCTACATATACAAAGCGTACATAAAACCAATAATTTTATATGCTTCTCTATCGTGGACAGTGAATATCTCAAAAGCCAAATATAAAAGTTAGAAGCAATCCAGTCTAAAACGATGAGAACGATCACAGGCACGTTTTTAACCATACAATAAGATCGTCATTAAATATACTATCTATAAAAGACTCCGTTAACTTAGAAACGAATATAACATTCCAAAAAATCAAAAACTTCAACTACGAATACATATCCGACATAGTAAACAGAAAACATCATAAAGAAATATTCAGAAAAAGACCCCTAAGCTTAGCATAAACATCTACAATTAACAGCCAACTATTACATGAAATTACTTGAATCTCTCTGTAAGAAGCGCATGCTTGATACAAAGCAATCCAAAACAAAGCAAGCCGACCAGATATTAACCTAACCTAACCTATTTATTAAGAACCATGACCGGCGCCCACTACCTCACAACCAACAGAAATCTACTTAGTTCAACAAACACTCCGCCTCTTAAAGATGAAGCTCTAAAACTAGCTAAGTCCCTAAGACACACGCTATAACAAAGCACAACACCTTCACCTAGCACGACTAGCCTAGACTGACCCATAGTATTAAACCATTTCCACCTCATACAGAGTGAAAAGGCTTAGCCTGGTGCTCTATATAGGCCACCGGCCGTTCAATCAAAGCAAATTGCAAATTGCGACCAGATATCTATATCCATTCGCGCCATCTAGTCAGAAATTACCAGATCAAATTATAATTAAATTTCATAATAATAAATATAATTAATTAATGTAATAATAATTGTTAAAGTATATCTAGAGTAAGTTCGTACAAATATTTATGTGTAATATTTGATGAAAAATTAAAATGGAAACCTCATATTGATATGCTAATATTACGCTTAAGGAAATGTTTTTATATATTTAAAGAACTAGGTACGTAGTATCTTAGACATTCCGAGTCTAAAAGTGGTTTATTTTGCATTAGTTCAGTCTGTCTTAATATATGGCATAATAGTATGGGGCTCTGCCTACAAAAATGTAGTTTAACCACTTAATGTAACACATAGAACTCTCGTCAAAGTAATAACGAAAAATATTTATAATTCCGAAATTAACACAAATACTATATTCCAAAAATTAAAAATATTATCATTGGAACAGTTTTACAATAAAACATCAATTTTAAAAATATATATGAATAAAACAGTTTATGAATCCCTAAATTTATATAAAACAAGAGGAATGATTAATGGAAATCTAAATTCAACCAAACGTAACACATCTTTGATGGGTAAATTATTATATAAACAGAGGAATAAACCTATTTAATCGACTACCAACAAATATCAAATTGATTGATAATGATATCAAATTTAAAAAAATATTAAAAAATATGTATATAGAGTCCTTTGAAAATCTTGTTTAATATCCGTCTTTATTATAACACCAATTGTATATGTTATTTTTATTAGGGCTTTCGGTTATTTTGTATTCATTTTTATAAATATTATGTATTGTAAAATTGTGTATAAATTATTGTAATTAATTATTAAGACTCCCTACTCTTACCACAAGCTATTGCTTATAGAGAGTAGGTATCAACTTAAAATGTTAATTTAAAATTTAAATGTAATCATTATTATGAAAAAGAAGTTGAATAAACATTTTATTATTATTATATCTTAAACCCTACCCATGAAAATGGGTAGTCCAACAATTTTTAATAACTACCTTCAATAAACTTCCATCCACTAGTAGAGGCAAAAGCCTGGTATAGTTCATGGCTTAGCCATCCCTACAAAGCAAAGCGACCAGATATCTTTTCCTTCTCTTTCTTCATAGACTCCACAACCAGTAAAACCACTCAGTGCTGACGTATATGAAGAAAGGAGAAACAACCAGCTGTCGCCAAATATCAATCGAAGCCGATCACCGCCACCGGTGATTTTCAACGACAACGACGAACCTCAAAACACCGACTGGGAACCAGTTTACGGCGAAGTGAATCTGTAATAACACGATCAACGACACAGCTACTAGTACTTTTTAAACTAATGGGAGATAAACGTGTTTTGCTGAGCGTAAAATTTGCTATGTTACGCACTTGTAAGACGGAGACAACAAATGCCACTGTAACGTCCCCTTAATGGTAAAATAAAAGTGTTCTCTAAATTAGTGGAAGCATAAATGCAATAAGGGGAATATATATATTATGGGTTATCAATTATCACTTTTACACAGCTTGAAACCGATTGAAAAAATTTCTGTTTTGGTTTCGATTTGTACACCAGTTTCCAATTTTTTTCGGTTTCAGTTTTGGATTTTGTGATCAGTTTCAGTTTTTAAACGGTTCATACAGGTTTCAAAAATCGATTTCAAGACCTGGACTATTTACGTTCATTCTCAGTTTATTAATTTTTTTGAATCACTGGATCGAGCGTCCGATCGCCTATTGTGTAAAACTGTAAAGTAAACTTTCCAAAATGTCAAGATACAAAGATTTTCAAAACAAATACTGTTTTTTAAATTATATTTTCGGTTTTTAATTATAATACAGGTATCCAATTTTTTTCGGTATCGGTTTTGATTTTGTTCTCGGTTTCGGTTTTATAACGGTTTATACAGGTCTATACAGGTTTCAAGCCCTGCACTATTAACTGAGAGAAAAAGTAAATTGTAAATTAGAGGGGGCTTAAAAGTTTTTTGTGACAATGAATAAAATTAAACATAGAAATAAAGGACACCAAAATGTGTGTACCCAGGGCATCAAAATCGTAAATCCGCCACTGGCTAGACATTTACGTTGGAAACGGTTGTCAAAGTGCGTCAATAACTCAAGGACTTGATACAGCGTAAGGAAGTCCGCTATTGCCTATGAAGTATTCACTTCAATAATACATTTGTATTAATAGGAAAATACAAGATAATAAAATACAGACATGTATAATTTATATTTTATGGTAACTTATATCTATAAACATATTATTACACATTGAAAATTATTTTAATTACATAAAATACACAGTAATAATAATGTCATGTACGAAAGATATTTCAAATAAAGCGCGTGTAAACTTTATCTTTATATCTATGACTAGGTTGAGGGTGGGAAACCGGTCACCGCCTGCGCAACAAGGTACGTTAATATCTCCGATGGAGTATATTTATCACTTTATCAGTACTAGATCTATTTTATTTTCATCGTTCTCATTGATTTCATTTAATTTGTTATTGTTATAGTGACATTATAACAGACAACAGACTGCAGTGTACGTTTTACGGTCTGTAGTGTGTATTTTAATATTTCTTGAGTGTAATCTGTATATATAAAACAGTAAGCTGATTGACTTCTATCAACGCACAGCTCAAACCATTGGACGGATCTGGCTGAAATTTGACATACACATATCTATTATGATGTAGACGTGTGCTAAGACAGGATTTGCCAAAATTCGCATTGTTATATGCCCACCACTATAGAGACGCTTGTTTTACAGAATATAATAACGCCTGTATGTAGGCGTCTTATCTTAGATATTTTGCTTATGCTCGACAAGACTATAGTATCGGTCCTGTCGGCAATTCAGTCTAGAACTCGACTCATTCGAGCTAAGTAGTGAGCTTGTAGTATAAATCATATTTTTTAAAACTAATAAAGTATAATATTCTCATATAAATCTAAAACGTGTATTCTTTTATTAATAAACTATTAAACAACATTTGATTATCACCCGCTACACAGAGAACGGTTTCAACAAATTGTCGTCTTCGGATACAACCAGGGACATAATATAAAATATAACAGAACATCACAGGCATACGCAGTGGCGTTCATAACAGCATTTTTAATAGGTGCTGAAACAGGGACATTGAGATTCACAATAGAAATTGGAAATTTTATTTTTATTTATTTATAGTTGCCATTGGTTACAGTCTACATTAGAAATTAGCATTTATTTATTGGTTGCCATTGGTTATTCGGGCAGATCAGGTACAAGCTTGCATCAAATCGAATTATTAAACATTGCCTACCATTGTGGCTGAGTTGCACTTCCCGCAGCAAGTTACACCCAAAAGGAGTTCAACAATCATAATTTTTTTAAGAGTTGCAATTTTTTACGAGCAACCAAATTTGTTATATTAATCCACAGTATTATATCAAAATAAACTTGGTATAACTTTGATACTTCAGAGTTAAATCATACACTTCCGTACAAACAGCACGTGGTCCGCGATCTACCGCAGGTAGATTGCCTACCTGATAATGTACTGCTGCGATTTAGAATTTTTATTCCGGGCAACGGAAAAGATAAGATAAATTTTGAACACCATACACCGAATATTGAATAATGAATTGAACAAAGTTTGAGTCATATTGTGTTGATACATTTAACGGGCGACGAAGTGCACGGGATCAGCTAGTTTTATATAAATTAGTTTTTGTTATATTATATTAAAATGGTTGGTCGAAAACCTGCACTACCACCTTCAATAGTGTGTGATGCCGTGTTAAAATGTAAAGACAAAATAATTAGGACAAACGACTACGGTGAGAAAGGTAAGATACACATCATAATATTCTAACAGTAACATACCACCATATTCATTTAATTTTTTTGAAAAAATAATAATTAATTAAAATTGTTTTTGATTTGTTGAGCCTGAAAATTAATTTAAAATGCAATGTTTGTCTATATTAAGATACATATAGATAAAATTAAGATAATGAACAGAATGTGTTTTAAATAAATAGCTACTTTAACCTGATTATCTCATGAAAATATTTAGATATCTATCTAGGTCTTTGCAAAATAGTAACAGATATATACATATTATAACATAATATACGATACTACATAGGTATTTTATATATATATTAAATTATATACCTACTCACTACTGTAAACTGTTAAATTTGATGGTTGTGAAATAAACACATTTTTTTAAAACATTATTTGTCTTTAAGAGGACGTGTCACGAAATATTTACGCGTGCAACGACCAAGAGGATGCGCTGTTAGGTATTCTCGTTCTCTAGCGCCGTTTATTTGTCTATAAACGTTCGTCCAGTACTATTCGTAACATTATATAAAACTCATTATACGCGACTGCCGCCGTAATATTTTCAATACCCTCGCGTACCTATGAACTACCCATTATAAATTAAGATACTGCTTAAATAAATATATGTCCCAATATATTGATCGTATAAACTGTATTATAACATAGCTTGATTTGTATTTATTGCATTATTACCTAATAATTCAAATACCTATACCTAATATCTATATTAAAAATATATTTGGGTAGTACCTAAATAAATACAGTGCAATCAAATTAATATTAATTTTACGTGTTTCATATTTTACATTCAAGTTATATTATGTTCCTTTAGAACATAGATTTTTAATATTATGATAATAAATAATAATTAATGAAAATATATCGACATTTATAAAAATAAATGGAATGTTTCAAATCCTTATAACTAGCTTAAAAATAAGCGATATATATTTTGAAAATGATAATCATACAAAAATAACAAAACAATTTATATAATAGGTAAATTTTTTTTTTTTATGTTTTCTAAAATGTGTTTCGGCTCTAAAATATCTGACTTCAATAGCCGTTTGCCATACCGTGGTTGAACCAATTCGGGCAAAAGACATTCCTTATAAAATCTGTAAAATATATGATTTCAAGTTACAACATTCAAATATTATGTATTTATGTTATTTACAACTACTGTAATAGGTATTTAGTTCGTGTTTTTTACTTACGTTTCTAACTGAGTTTCCATTTTAGAACTACAAAAGTTTTTGTCAAATTCAACTACATCATAATGAAGCCAGTGTTCTGAATAAACAACAAAATAACATACCTTCCTCTTAGTTATTTTCAACTGCCCTTGCACTTAGTAGTAGTATGAACTATCTTTTTTTAGTTTCATTTTACCGTCTACAATGGCTATATAAGGTATCTGTAAATTATAAATAAAAATCATAGATAGATAGGTAGGTATAATATACTAAACATTCATGTTTTTTTGTATCATAGTTTATAATAATAATAATAATAATTTTATTGTACCTTTTTGTTGTCGACTGAAACTTGAATATCAATGGTATCTTTTGTCGATAAAGGACATTTAATTTCAAGTAGAGCTGTATCGCCTACCAAACCATCTGCAGAAAATAAAATATATACTTTATCTGAAGGTATATACAAAATATACATAATTTACAATATACATAATATAAATAAATATAATAAATCGTATTCACCAGGGCTAGCAGCTAAGAATGGTTTATCTTTGTCGATAAACAAACCACAATTTAAAACTTTAAAATTGGTTAAAGTTTCAAATTTCTTTCTAGCTGTATCTTCCATCATTTTTCCATATTCCATCGCCTTGGTTGTTACATTTCCGTAATGCAAATCATATACAGTTCCTTTACAGGATGTTAAATGCATTTTGCAAACTCTACCAAAGTTGGATGCAGTTAGGCGAATTCTGCGTTCAACTTGCCACGTTTGTGAATTCGATTGTCCCTTTCTAACTTATCGATAGCTTCACTAGAAATTGATACTGATATCATAAAATTATTTTTTTTTTCATCTATATCTCCAGGTGTTTCATTATCGTCCAATGGTTCAGCTAGCCCATAATGTTCATCGGGGCCAAAATTTTTTTTTCGTTTCGCAGTATATTTTTCTTTTTTTTAAAATTAAGCCTTCTTTTTTGTAAATTACTCAATTTACTTTCACGGGCTTTCAAAAATTGTTTACCAACTATTCCTATGTAAGTAAAAAAATTATAAACAATATATAAAAATATAAATGTTTAAATAATGAGAAATATAAATACCTGGACTCTTCTTAGTAATTTTTTTATGAATTAATCTAATAATATTGTCCTGAAGTATTAAAAGATACTACAGCAGCTTCAACACGGGCGTTATATGAATTTTTTAGAGCGAAATTAATGCGTTTGCCAGCAATATGTTTGTTGATAATACTATTAAATTGCTCACATATATTATCAACATACATAACTATATTTTTATATGTCTATCTGAAACTTGGTTATGTGATAATATATATGATAATGAATTAGGTTTATATAATTATACTGTATTTAGATGTGACAGAAATGCATTAACCAGTAGTTTTAGTAGAGGTGGTGGTGTTCTTATAGCAGTTCGTGCCGAATTCGACTCGAATATTATCCCTATTACCAACAGAAATGTTGAACATATATTTGTCAAATTTACTTACAACGACTCCAGTTATGTTGTAAGTTCAGCATACATTCCTCCTAACAGCTCTACTCATCTCTATGAATCTTACTGTCCACAGTCCAGTCAGTTATTAATGATAACCCTAATTCTTTATTCCTATTCTGCGGTGATTTTAATCTGCCTGACATCACTTGGTCTAACGATAATCTTGGGTTAACTTATTCTTCCACCCCTGATATCAGAATCAATTGCCTTCCAGAAACTTTTGCATTCCTAAACTACTATCAACTAAATAAAGTTCTAAACACTAATGGGAAGCTCCTTGACCTTGTATTCTGCAATAATGAGATGGCTTCAGTGGACACTGTTTTAGACACTCTTGTTCCATGCGACCCTTATCACCCTGCCCTGTGTATAAATATTTCGGCTGAGAAAACTGTACCCATACCTATAAATTCTCACAATTTTTTTAATTTTCATCAAGCATCATATCCTGATATAAACAAATTTTTACTATCTTTCAATTGGTATGACACGTTTTTGTCTCTCGATGTAAATTCTGCCACAAACGCTTTTTATGATGCACTTCATTCCTGTATACTAAAATTTGTGCCTAAAGTCTCCTTTACTCCCTCAAAATTTCCTGCCTGGTTCACTAAAGACCTAAAAGCGCTGGCATTTGATAAAAAACATGCGCATGCTAAATACAAATCAACATGCAACCAGAGCGATTATATATCTTTCTCTTATATTCGTGCTCGCTTCAAGTCTGAATCTAAGAAATGCTATAAAGCACACCTTTTTCGTACCGAATCAGCTCTTAAGTATAATCCTCGTTCCTTCTGGGACTTTGTTAGAAAGAGCAAATCACAAAATGGTATACCTAATTTAGTCCACTTAAATGGCTCCTCTTGCATCGGCCCCGAAAAGATTTCCAATCTTTTTGCTTCACACTTCAACTCTGTTTACACATCCAATACTAGTAATACATTCGATATGCCATTTCTCCAACATGATTTACCAAGCAACTCCAGCATTAGCATCGTAGATATTGAAGCAGGTCTGGATAAGCTAAAGAACTTAAAATCAGTTGGTCCTGACGGGCTCTCTGGCATTTACTTGTACAATATTCGAAATTCCATTAGCTTTCCTCTACTGCTACTTTTCCGACGCTCACTTGATGAAGGAGTTTACCCTTCTATATGGAAAATGATTTGTGTTTCTCCAATACATAAATCAGGTGACAAATCCGACGTTAAGAACTATAGACCAATCTCTATATTATCCCATTTAGCTAAGCTGTTCGACTCACTTGTCCTCCAGAGTATTCAACCATCTGTGAACTCTGTACTGATTGATGAACAACATGCTACCAGGCCGCTCCACAATAACGAACTCTATGATCTTTAACAAGTATATCTTTGAGGCCTTTGAAAAAAACCTCCAAGTAGATACAATATATACGGACTTGTCAAAGGCCTTTGACCGTGTAGACCACTCAGCTCTTGTCCAAGTTCTTTACAAGACAGGCTTTGGCGATCCTCTCTTGTCTTGGTTCAGGTCTTATTTATCCGACAGATTACAATTGATTAAGACTAATAGGCATAAATCATCGGTGTCTTTCGTACCGTCCGGTGTTCCACAAGGTGGCCACTTATCACCACTACTATTTGCCCTATTCTTAAATGGAATAAAAAAAATCATACCAAACTGCAAATTCCTTGTTTTTGCAGACGACCTCAAGCCGTTCCTGAAAATTAGTTCTATAGATGATTATCACTTACTTCAATCTAATTTAGACAATGTGGCTTCCTACTTATGTTCACTAGGACTTAGTCTTAATGTGAAGAAGTGTCTAACTATGTCATTCACTAGAAGTCGATCTGTTATCCCCTTCCAGTACAAGATTTATGATTCTTCCCTTGTATCAGTCATGAGCGTGAAAGACCTAGGTATACTTTACAACCCTACTCTGGATTTTCACTCACACATTGAATCTTCGTGTTGTAGGGCACTAAAAGTGCTAGGATTTGTGAAGCTAATAGCTTCCGAATTCAAGCTAGAATCATCGTTAAAAGTGCTCTATTGTTCCTTAGTTAGATCTATTGTAGAATATGGTTCCGTGTTACGGGACCCACATACAACCTCTAGCTCCCTCCAACTAGAGCGTGTGCAAAGACGCTTCTTATCATTTGCTGCCTATGTACTTAAGATAGATCATGTCCCTCATGACTACTTCCCGGTGCTCACTGAACTACATCTAACTTCACTGGTTGATAGAAGAGCAACTGCTAATCTATCATTTTTACGAAAGCTCTTAGACGGATCAATAGACGCTCCCACTCTTCTCTCCAGTATCAATTTTAAAGTACCACAGCGTTCCCTCCGTTCTTATACAACATTCTACATCCCAAATTGCTCTACAAACTACGGCCGTAATAATCCTATCTATCGTATGATGCGCATAGCAAATGAACAACCATCATTCCCTACCTAAACTAATCTTATTGTTATAATTGTTATTTACTGTTCTATTAAAAATGTAATTATTAATATTTAAATATTTAAATGTAATTTTATACTTAGTGTACACTTGTAATGTAATTGGGCTCTGCCCGTAATGTTTGAAATAAATAAATAAATAAACATCTAGTAACAAACTTTGGGCATTTTCAACAACTCGTTGGTAAATTCGTGATATTTCACTCATTAATCCATACTCTTCCGCTTCAGGTACAAAATTTTGTTCACCAATTTTAGAACCATTACAAAAATAAGAATCGCAATTTAAATGTTGCCCTAGTAAATGTGATGATCCATTTTCAATATCCTTTTTTTTATCTAAAATTATTTTACTTAACTTATATTATTTTTACTTGTGATTAAAATTGTTATTTGTGTAAAAAACAAAAATTCATTTACTAACTACCTTTAATTTTATTTACTTCACTATCATTTAGCGATTTTCTATGCTGAATAGCCATAGTTATGGCTGTTCGAAATTTATTGCATTTTTGTTTCTGATTTAATAAATTACGTAAGTGCCCTGGATATTTAGTATTTTTGGTTAATTGAGATATTTTTTGACCAAGATTTCTCAATATGTGGTTGCGAAATTCAATTTTATCTACTAATAATTTTGGCCCATATGGTAAAGTTTGATGAAGTCGCTTACACACTGAACTATCTCCATCCCCTAAACATAATATTATATAGTTAAAATAACAAAATTCACTAAACTATTTAAAATGTTAAAAAGGCAATAAGTGGGGGGGGGATACCACTGCTATACAGTAGGTTATACATATAATATTACGAAGTGTAATTTATGATATTGTTGTGATTAAAGTAATTCATTCTATTATTAGGTTTTAGAACTACAGGAGATGTAATTAATTTTAGCCGAGAAAATTGCATTTGAAAATATCTAAAGTGTTACAAAAATGATATTGATTGACTTCATACCTATAAGTTTATTATATATTAGACCATGCATTTCAATACTCTTCGCAAAACCTTCAGCTATAGCGTCAGATGCCATACCAGTTGATGTTCCTTTCAAATTTAAAAAACAATTATGAGTTTCAGATATTGTGTTTTTGTTTTTTGAACGTTCGCATATTAAACACTAGCGATTACGTATTCCAATGAACAAAATTTTTTTAGTTCTAAACCCAATTATTGTTGCCTAAAATGTAAATTAATAATGTAAGAGTATATATCCTCTAAACTTAAATGCATAAAATCATACTATTTAGTCAGCAATATAATATATACCTACTGTGCAAAAGGAGTCACACAACTTCTGTGAGAAGTTAGATTTTGGTCACATTATCAATTTCTCAATATAACATGGCATCCCATATAGCAAATGTGATATATTGATATATATTTGATATTTAGTTTATATCATTTTTTGTACATTCGTTAGTTAATATACTTACAATATCTTAAAGATAACTGAATATCAATGTATGTGTTTATATATCTGTGTGATAGCTTCATTATATCATGATTCTAATATCCAAAAAGTAATTTGCGCTCAATATATATTAAATATTTTCTTCGCGATATTTGCTGTACATGTTATAATTAATATTTATTTGATATCTAAGAATTTTTATCTTAAATCACATATTTACAGTGTATCTATTTAATATCAGAAATAATTTATCAAAAATCCGATTTCTTAAGAATATTTATTGGATATCATGTTAACGATACATACAGAATATATTGTCCCTAATATTTATATGATATCTAAAAAACTTTATCTTGACTAACATATTTACAATGTATCTATTTAATATCAGAAATAGTATATCAAAAATCTCATTTATTAAGAATATTAGTTGGATATATTGTTAATGATATATACAGAATATATTGTCTTCTGATATTCATAAGATATCTAAAAAAGTTTATCTTGAATAATAATATATTATATATAGGTACAGTGTCGGTATCTGGCTAATGAATGGCCCCCCGGCATAAGAATTTTGTATGGGCCCCTCATTTTAAAAAAAAACCTTTTACCTAGGTAAATTTATTTTCTGGGTAGGTACAATTAATATCATAACTTACTATAACTATAATTATAATAATCTATTCTCATAAATATGGTATTAATTATTAGTTAGAATTATTTTGTGTTAAAGTTATTAAAGTTAATATAAATAAAATAATGTATGGGTAGGTACCTACCTACAACCCTTATAAAATATAATTTCACCGTTTGCCAAATGACAATATTTTTTTGGTACAATATATATACTTTTTGATGATTAAATAGATACAAAATTAGAAAAAAATATTTAATAATACATAATATACAATATGTTAATTAATTGGAAATTTTGAAAGTAAGAACCTAGCTTTAATTCGATATATAATTCAGATGTTCTAGTATAGTTTTTATGTATGTATGTACCTATGTATGATAGACCGTGAAATTGTTTTTAAGACCTTAGAAAAGCTAAAATGTTTTTTTTTAAATGCTTAAAATCTATTTTTGGTTTTTAAAATTCGAGTTATCTATTTATAATATCGAGAGAAAAAAGACAATTTAAAAAAAAGGTAGGTAAGTGGATGTCGCTCAGCGGTACAGTAGGTTACAAGTTGGTCATTGTTTAATGGATTGTATTAAACTTGAAATCAATGATTATATATCAATTGTATAAGAAAAACGATTCTGAACGGAGACGTTTGTCATTCTGGATATTTTATATAGTTATTATTTATTATATCATGTATGTAAGTTGAATTAATATTATAATTTTTTATTCGTTTCTATGGTGATAAACCAAGCGTAGAAATTAAAATCCGATTTAAATGGTTTTTCGTAATTTTTCGGTGGTTTTTCCCGTGGCATTATATAACTATTGAGAAAATCGAAAAATGACCTCTCTAAAGTACCATCTTGGTCCAATTTGCTAAAAGATAAGGTACTATATGTTGAAATCAAAGCACTCCTTCTGGTAGAAATTTTTTATACAGGATATAAAAAAAAAAAATAAACACCATTGTAAAACCACTAGCTTCCTCGCTCCGCTCAGAATCTAAAACAGTTGAATTGTGAATGAATACATTAAAATAATACGGCATAATATTGTAAAATTGTATAATTACCACAACTTTTATAACTAATGGCTAATTCAATAAGTAATAAAGACACGAGTAGTATATATTTGTATGTTCACAGCCAGCTTTTCCAGGGAAAAAAAAAAAGTTCAAGCGGAGAATGTCCCCTTGGAGCACTCAGATTTACCGTGTAACACAATTTCACACTGATTGACTACCAAATTTCGTCTCACGCAAAAAAATATTTAATATTTTTTTCTTTTTTACTCGTGTTGGTTACACTGTTTTTTTATCTAAAATTTGATAAACAAATTTACAATAATTTTTAAAGTTGATTATTTTTTTTTATTATATTCAGTTACTAATGACTATCGTTCACTTCAAGTTGTGTCCTCATTTTTCTTTATTTTCTCAAAGTTTTATTAAATTGAATAAGTTATTTAATTCTTCAAAATGAATTTTCAAAAATGCACAAACTATATCCAGTCATTGGTCGATCAAATACGATTCAATTCATCGCCAGCGTATCCAGAATTCTCTACATTTGTATCGAGGTTACGAACTTTTAGAAGTTTCCCTTCAAATACCGGACAGAATAAGTACAAACTCTCGGAATGTGGATTTTACTATATCAATCTCGACGATGCAGTTCAATGTCATTGGTGTGGAATAATTCTACATAGTTTTGAAATCGGTGATAATTGTTTCATAGAACATACTCGATTCTCACCTAGATGTTTATTTGTATTGTTAATGAAAGGAAATCAGTTTGTTCAAAAAGTCTTAAGTAAATATTGTAAAACCGAAGTTATTTGTAATTGTGAAACCGGTTCGTACGACACCATTTGTTAAATCATGTTTTTTTTTTTTTTTAAATGTTTATATATAGGTACATATATTTATGCTGCTTATAATATTTGCTGTATTGGATAAAAAAAAAATAAAACAAAATTGAATATTTTATCTTAAATGTGTTAATATTCGATTTAATATCTCGTGGACATACAGTCCTAGCGAATTAGTGCGTATAAAATAATTTAAAATGTTTTTCAGGTAACAGGTTAGTAAGTATATGTAAATTCCCTCTCTTGTACGCACTCATTGGCTATCTGTATGTTCACATTTTTTGCATTTTTCCAAAGAGTTTTTTAGTATATAATATGACTGCAAAGGGAACAAACTAGCAGTTCAATGTATAACTCCTAACAGTTATATCCCACTTCTTATTTATAAAAGATTTTTTTTTAAATTTGTCAAAAATAACTTCACCATGAGTTCACCAATAATTGTGTGTAAGTCTACATTCGACATCCGGGCTTTTAACAAGAAAAGTATTACAGTTGGATTACTAATTAACAAGCAGATTTCAATTATTTTATTATTGGAATGTAAACTTACAAAGAAAATTATCACATTAAGTTTAGAAGAATGGTTTACGCTGATGTCTGAACCTAATTACAATTCGATTATTAATAATTTAAATACTAGGGTGAGGCGTGTAAAAATCACCGATTCCTTTTCATATTCAACCAATGTTAAACAGAGTTTAATTACCCTACATATAAATGAGGAATACATCACCTTGTCACATGTAGATTTGTACCGACTTCGTCAATTACAGAATTTGATAGATTTGTACGTGGTAGACAAGCAAAAACGTTTAGCAAATTATCAAAATACTTTCAACACTGCATATGACCTAATTAAAAATGATGTCCGTGGTCTGCCGTCCACCTGTCAAAGGAACGAATTTACCAACCAATATATTCAAAACTATGATTTTAATTATTATAATCACCTACAGAACGATGACACATCATTTTTATATGAAATATTACAATTCCATTTTAACACATTGTCTGATATGATTTTACAAGACCTAATATCATAAAAAAATATTTAAATATGTATAATTATTGTTTTTTTTTTTTTTTAATAAAACTTTTATTCAATAATAAACTTGCTTTTATTTAATTACATCTCACCTTAAATCATAAAGAATAGTTTTAATAAGTTTTAGTTTTAATTTGTTAATATTTTAAATTTTTTTCCAACCAACCATAGTTTATAGGTTTATGTTTTCCAAGACCTTTAAGTTTTGAATAAATAAAAACATACATGTATAATAATATTTTGTTTATTAAATGAAACTCATTTTTTCATATAATAATCAAACGGTCGTCTTGCTTTTAATAGTCTGACGCTTCGGATCGGTTAGTAATTTGTCAAATATGGTTTGCATTGTCTCATTAAGACCAGTATGAAGCGTTTGATCTTTTGATTCATCGCTTGTATACAATCTGACAGTAGCTTCACTGAACTTCCATCTATAACACCAAATTATTTTATTTTAAAAACAAAAGAAGTAAATAAAATCAGTGAAAAAAAAAAAAAAAACAGATTCATCAATAGGTTTTTTAAATTTAAACCAATGTATTTACCTGTCTTTTACTGGTACATTCTCAATGTTAGCAACCTTATAGTGGCTAATTACCCAAAGCTCCTTTGCTTTTTCTTCAAAAGGTGACTTGATTGTTACAACACCACCGTCCCCTTGTCTAAATGTTAGCGAATTAATTAACTCGACATCAAATTCTTCTGATCTCAAACGTTCGGTAACATTATCTCTGTATGATACATTCTATAAAAAAATTAAATTATTTATGCTATCATTATAATAAATATTATTTATACTACCATTTTATTCTGCTTTTTTTCATAGGTTTTTTCACACTTGTTTTTTCTGCAGTACGTTTTAGACCAGGTTTTGTTTTTGAAAAAGACGGTCTCATATCAATTGATTCGCTGAAATGTTCATTCTATGAAACATAAAACATAGTATATTATTTTTACTATTTTTTCATTTTATATTTTCTATGTTCCAAGAATTATAACCAAAGCGTTGAGTAATGTCACGACTGACCTCCAATATGCTTTAGTTACTATATAGTTTTTTAAACTATGCTATAATCAGGCATTTAATATTATTTTAAGAATTATAACCATAGCGTTGAGTAGTGTTACGACTGGCCTCCAATTAGCTTTGGTTATAAGATATTTACTAAGTAGTTACTAACCTCTGAATCAGTTGAAGCAATTGTACGGTACGACATCTTTTTTGGTACTATCTCTGTTGAACTGAGCTGCTTGTCCTGGGATGAAATCTTGAAGACTGGTGAATATTAGTGAATTCCCTCTGTCTTTTATACACAGATTTTGCCACTACTTCAATAATTTAAAATACAAATTTCTACAGCAACCTTACCTTACAGACCTTGCCTTACAGAAACCGGTCGAAACATGTACATAGAGGTACAACACCAAATTACATTATATGAATTTAAATTGTTGCTAACATAAATTGCTTTCATATAATAATTACACTATATGAATATAAATTATTACAAACAGGATTTAAAATAATTTACATACATACCAATGTCATTCTAATATGAAAACAGGATGTGTAATATATTAAAATGTTTAAATCCATTCTAAAAAAGTTTCTGATGTGAGCAGAGAGGGGCTATTTTCGGGTATAAAACACAGAATTTCTTAGCTTATCGTCATCAGTTCAAGCAACAGCAGCCCACAGCAGTACCAAAAGCAGTCAGCACTCAGCAGCAGAACAGCCTTCTTCGCCAACCAACAATCAGCCAGCAGATTACCAGACCTCTTCGACAAGCCATCATACTTAGAAAAATACTTAAATTTCCACAAGCTATGTAAGTACTATTTTTTATATTGTTATTTATTAAATTTAACATCTAAACTTCTTTTTTAAAATAAAAAAAATAAATTAAATAAAATAGAATAATAACAATGTATCGTTGTAATATAGCTTTATAATATTACTATGAACGTTATATCATGTAGGTATGACTTTAGATAGAAATTCTATCTAAAACCGTGCTTACAAACTTAAAGATATTTCATCAGATCAGATTATATAAAATAAAAACCTTACTGCAGAACCTTACTGTAGAAAAACAAGTGTGAAAAAACCTATGAAAAAAAGTAGTGGTTTAAGACGGTTTCTCAACTCTCACTTTTAGTTACTATCATATAAGCTGTTTTCTTTTTTGTTAAGTTATGTTTAAATAAAATAAATAATACGTTATAATTATGTGACTGTATGACCACACTCCGCGATATAGAAAACTGCTGTATCAATGTATCATAGATTTACATAGATAAGATAAAACATCGGGCTTATCAGCCATGGATAAAGTGTTTAAATTTTTTTGAGGTTTTAAGGGTTCTATATTATCACGAACTAAGATATATTATCTTAGTTCATGCTTATTATTGATAATTATTATTATAACTTAACCTCAAAATCTGACTGTACTAGTACACACTGGTGTACACTGGCCGACACCGTGAATTTCAACGGTGTGGTCAATTATGTGATTATGGAATCAGTGTTCACGTGTAGTGTGTACTAGTACAGTCAGATGGAAAAAACGCTATTACGGTTATCTATAGTTTTATCAACGTTGAAATACTTTCGCTGATTATAAATATTTGGTTTTGATAATGCGATAGTTGTATTCATGAAGATTAGAGCTGATAAGGAGAACAAACTCCTATAGCCGCTCGTTTATAAAGCGGCCTGTCAAATAAGTCGCACGGTTATTCTGCCAGGAGCTCTCTAATCTTCATGGTTGTATTATACGTATAATATTATTTTACATAAAAATGTTTTAATTTAAAAAACATTCAATAATGTTTACTATCTGTATTTAATTTTAGATTTATATATTATATTTTTTTATACTAATGTATTCAGGTAAATTACAGATAATGAATTTTTGGCATACATATGATTATTGTTGTGAACAAATTCAATATTATGAAGAACAGATTGTAATATTAACGAAGATAATTGATGAAAATAAAATTAAAGAGAGATACGAATATAAAAATCTTAAAAAAAAAATTAGGAACCTCAAATATAATATTTATTTAAGTAGAACAAACTCTAAACCGAATTTTTCTTATATAAAAGAGTTAAATGCTAAATTAATTTTATTAAGAGAAAAAAAAATAGATATATGTCGAAAATATAGTGATTTATATGTTACAAATTTTCGAAGACGAGAACACTGTTTTGGTAAAAGATTAGATTTTATTACAACCGCAGAATCTAAGCGCGAAAGGTTTAGATCAGGTTAAAAAATTTTTTTTTAAATTATGAATAATTTGTAAATATATTATAAATTTATATTTATGTACACAGGTAATCAATGTTTTTTTTATAGTTTATAATATAGTATTGTTGTTTTCTTTACGTTATTATTAAATTATTCATTAATTTCTATAAACTAAATATAATCATTGAAAACTATAGCTTGTACATGATCTGTCGTCATAGTTAATTTTTATTTTGATATAAATGTTTATATTATATTTGGTTTCATAAAATATTATAAGCATTTATATATGAACTAACCTCAATAAAGAAACATTTATATTTAAATATATATATAAATATATAGGTCAGTCAGAGTGATTAATCACTATGCCAGAAAAATCACAAGAGCTGTTGAGATCTGCGACAACAAACAAATATATGAATGTTTATGCAAACTTTTGAAACTTCCGATGACTATGGAACTTTTAGAAGCCACTGAAATTGGTCGAGTAGTCAACAAATTAAGAAGCAGAGGTGGAGTCGTAGGCAAATTAGCAGAAAGAGTGGTCATAACATGGAAATATGTTGTAAAAAAAGAGTTAACCGAGCAATATTTTTCTAAGGAGAACTTTAGTCCTTAAGAAATATCAATAAATTAAGATTAACATGTAATATTTTCTTGTATAAAAAGTTAAATATAAAATAAAATAATGAATTTTGGACATTAATATACATTATTTTATAACTAGTAGTTAGTTTACAAATTATATTCATTTTTCTAGAATAAAAAAAAAAATGGAGTCATCACTAATAACTGAAAAAATCAACGCCATCTTGAGACAACGCAAGGAAAACGAACAAGGCATGAGAATAGCCAAATTCAATTTAAGGAAAAATCTGAATTGTATTAATATGAAAATAGCAAAAGCAAGTCTAAAAACAACTAAAAATAAATTAATAGAAGAAAAACAAAAAATATTACATGAATATAAGAATTCATTATACATTGACTTTCTTTGCGAAAAAAGTATCCAAAGAGGGCTCAGCGATTTGTATGAACAATTAGACAGTATATAATAATATATTTACTGATAATATTCTGTTTTTCGAAAAATAAAAATCAATATAAATAAATTATTTTTGTTATTATTTATTATTTTATCTTATAATTATATATCGAATGATATTGTAGTAAATTATAACCTATATCATTTTGTGTATATAATATCTAACGAAGGATAATAAATGTTTTTAATGTTTAATACTGTTCAAGTTTTATAATCGTACAAATAAAACTAATTTAATAAAAATTTAGATTAAAAAAAACGTATCAATTTTCTAACATAATGAGCGTATAAACAATGTACCAGTATTAATAGTTAGTTATGAAATTCTATGTAATTTTCAGAATCATGAGCTCAGAAATAAACATTATTAAAAGCAGAATTCTAGCAGTAGAACAACAGGTGCGTGCAAATAGACGCTATTGTAACGAGAAACAGAAAGCATTTCGAAAAGTAATTGTAAAAATTAATAATAGTATGAAGAAACATTTAAATTTAAAAATTGAGTTGATAAATGAACATAATAGATTCCAAAACTATTCAAGTGAATGTAAAGCAGATCTTCAGTATCGGTTAACAGAACTAAGCAATCGGTTAAGAGAATTAGAATCTGAGTAATTTCTTATTGTATTAATCAATTTTTTATAATAATTTAGAATTAATACTATTATCATATTTATGAAAAAAAAAAAAAAAATATTCTAAATTGCTTGCATAAGATTTTTTTTTTTTAAAAAAAGAAGTTGATGTTATAATAAATTGTTTCAATATTATTATTATTGCTTATACCCATGTTTTTATTTAATCTATTTTCAGTTTCACAATGAAAAGAAAAACGGTTACAAAACGTCAGCGGATGACATCTTCTGATGAAGGTTTATTTGAAATTGAAAGGTTTAAAAAATGTTCGAAAACATTTGTGATTAAGAATACTTTAGATTTTATAGACTATATGCTTTTTTTTAACTATGTTAGAGATAAATTAATTTTAAAGTTAAAACAATCATGTTTACAATCATCTATAAAATTTAATTTACATGTGGATAGTGTATACGAACGAATAATTACTCAAGAAGTTCAGGACATAGCATTCAAAACTTCTAATACACTTGCATGTAATTCATCCGATTTCAATAAATTATTAAATAGGATGTTCGATAAATTATTATCCGAGCAAGACCAGTTTTTAGCGAAAGGATCTGGGTGGTCCCTTAAGACTATAGATGTATTACAATTGAGAATTAATATAGTGAATCCTCTCAGGGGAGGAACGTATATAGATCTACCTGAATTTATGAAAGATAAAAAAGCAATTATAAATGTAAAAAATAACGATGATAAATGTTTTAAATATTCAATACTATCTAAATTCGATAATCGTTCGAATAAAACTTATTTAAATAAAAAATATTTTAAAATGTTAGAAAAAAAAAGTGGTTTAGATTTTAAATGTATTGATTTTCCAACACCCATCAGTCAGATGAAAAAATTTGAACGTGTAAACGATGTATCAATTAATCTTTATAGTTTAAATGATAAAGATCATATTTTTCCTCTGTATATATGTGATGTTGAAAAAAAAAAACATTTTGATCTATTTTTGTTTAATAATGATGAAACATCGCATTACTGTTATATAAAAAATTTTTCAAGATTCGTTAGAAGTCAGAAAACTAAAAACTGTTCCAAGCTAATTATCTGTAAAAGATGTTTTACTACTTTCGGGAATAATCCATGTAAGAGCAAACTTTGGGGCATGAAAGGATTGATTGAACATCAGCATAATTGTAGAAAGAACCAATTAGGGAGACCTATAATGTTTGAAGAGGGAGATGATGAATTTATTTATTTTAAAAATTATAAAAATACTAAAAGGATACCAATTGTTATTTATGCAGATTTCGAATGTATTTTAACTCCTAAAAAACCTAATGAATACATTCAGAGTTGTGAAAAAAAAAAAAAACACATGTTACACATTTGCATGAAATTATGAGCTATGGGTTTTATGTAAAAGTCAACTATGATATTATACCAAAAGAGCTAGTAAAACAGTTTAAAATTCCTAGAAAGGTGATTATTTATAGAGGTGAAAATGCAGCTAAAAAATTTATGGAAAATATGATTGATATCGGAAATAATATCAAAACACTTTACGAGACTAATACACCAATGAATAAATTAAGTGAAAAAGAAGAAAAAAATTTTCAAAGAATTAAAAGATGTGAAAAATGTTCAAAACATTTTAAAAAAAATAATTTAATTAAAGTTCGAGATCACTGTCATTTTACTGGTAAATATAGACAATGTCTTTGTCTCGAATGTAACTTTCAAATAACTAATCCGTCATTCATTCCAATTTTCTTTCATAATTTATCGTATGATAGTCATTTCATAATTCGGGAACTCGGTTGCGATGATCACAATATTCAAGTTATTCCTAATTCATCAGAAAAATATATATCTTTTAGCAAGGAAATCGCATACAAATTTAGTATAAAATTTGTTGATACATTCCGTTTTATGAGTGAGTCATTAAGTAAACTTGCAGAAAATTTATCTGAAGATAAGTCGAGATTTAGAGAAACTCTTAAAATATTTTCTACGAAAGCACTAGATTTAGTTACACGAAAAGGAGTCTTCCCTTATGAATATGTCGATAGTTGGAGTAAACTAGATGATACTTTTTTACCATCAAAGCTAGAATTTTATAACTCTTTAACAGACGAGGGAATTAGTGATGAAGATTATAAACATGCTGAAAATATATGGCAAACATTTGATATAAAGACTTTGGGTGAATATAGCGATCTTTATTTAAAAACTGATGTTGTCATACTAGCTGACGTGTTCGAAAATTTTAGAGACTTATGTTTATCTACTCTCGAACTAGATCCTGCTCATTATATGACTGCTCCCGGGTTTGCTTTTGACTGTATGCTGAAGTATACCAAGGTCAAATTATCAAGGCTAATGGATTATGACATGTTGCTCCTCTTCGAAAAGTCAATTAGAGGCGGGATTTGCCAATCAACTAAAAGGTATGTCAAAGCAAACATACCAAATATCGAAGGATTGGACTTTAATTCGAATGAACCGATCACATGGATTACATATCTCGACTGTGTGAATTTGTATGGGAAGTCTATGTTAACAGAATTACCTTTTAAAGATTTTGAATGGGTAGACGATCTCGACATAGATGTAACCAAAATTGCTGATGATTCTAAAGTTGGATATATATTAGAAGTTGATATTGAGTATCCTAAACATCTTCATAAAAATCATAACGATTTTCCATTTTTACCTTTTAATGAATGTCCACCAAATTCGAAAGTTAAAAAATTACTCACTACACTATCATCGAAAAAAAACTATGTAGTTCATTATAAAAATTTGAAACAGGCGATCGCGAATGGTATTGTAGTAACGAAAATTCATAGAGCTATCCGCTTTTCTCAAAGTAAATGGATGGCATCATACATTAAATTATGTACATCTATGAGAGTACTAGCTAAAAACGAGTTTGAGAAGGATTTCTGGAAGTTGTTAATTAATAGCGTTTTTGGTAAATGTATGGAGAATGTTCGAGCAAGAACTTCTATAAAACTGGTTTCTTCAGAAAAAAAAGCAAGGAAATTAATGGCAAAAACTAGTTTTAAAGACAGAACTATATATTCTAAGAATCTCATGGCCATTCATCAGCATAAAGAGACAATTAAATTCGATAAGGCAATTTATGTAGGATTTGCAATTTTAGACGTTTCGAAAACATTTATGTATGACTTCCATTATAATGTCATGAAGAAAAGGTATGGTACTAAAATTAGTTCTTTATATTCGGATACTGATTCTTTAATATATGCTATCCAAACAACAAATTTTTTTGACGATTTAAAAAATAGTTTATTACCATATTTTGACACATCTAATTATCCTAAAGACCATTGTTGTTTTAGTGAAATTCATAAGAACCAGCCAGGGTTTTTTAAGGACGAAATGAAATCAATTATAATTAAAGAATTCGTATCATTAAGACCTAAATTATATGCCTATAAAACTGTAGATGGTACTGAAAAAAAAAGGCAAAAGGTGTAAAGAAATATATAATTAAAAATCACATGCAATTTAATAATTATATGGATATACTAAACGCCTTTATAAACCATAGAACTCTCAAGGATGAACAAACTCATAGAAAAATGAATTTTATCCAATCAAATAAACATGTTGTTCATTCGAAAACAATGAACAAACTTGTTCTAAGCGCAAACGATGATAAACGTTATATAATGGATGACGGGATTAATACTTTAGCTTATGGTCACTATAAACTTAATGGTTTATTATAAAAAGCGTTATCTAGCGGAACAAAATACAACAGTATTATTATTATTTTCATTGATTCATTTACCACTAGATGTCGCTTTTTATTTTTTTTTTATCGATTGTGGATACATTAGGTTAACCAAACAGACTATTGAGGATCAGGAGATCATGTGAAATAATTAATTCGACTTAAAAAAACTTAAATTTTTTTATTTTATTTAAAAAAAAATTAGCAAAATATTATACATAAAAAATTATGTTGAAATATCTGATGATGTTATCCATGAATTTTGGCTTGAATCAAAACCTAACCATTTAACAAGCATTTTATTCCCAACTTTTTTTACAATACGTTCAATGAGAAAGGTGTTTGGAAAATCAGTTAATTTAATTTCCTGTTCATAAAAACCACCTAGGATTATATTGTCTGATTCATCCTTTAGTTGATAAGTTACTGGATTTGTCTGTAAAACTTTTGAAACTGTAAATATTTCCGTTGTCCAATTTGGTGTATATCCTTTACTAAATATATGTTTATACTTAGATATTCTTACTTTGTCATTAACTTTAAATTTTGGATAATATAATGTATCATTTATTTGTGTATTAAATTTAATTTTGTTTGTATCCATTCGAGCTTCATTCGGTGTACATTTGATTGTTCTATGTTTTGTATTATTATAATTTTGTATAATTTTTGATAGTGTATTATACCAATTCCATGTACCAGTAGCAGTAAAATGTCTATATATATTATTTTTAAGACTTTGGATCACGCGTTCCGCGATTGCACATTTAATAACACTGTATGAACTGTAATGTCTAATTTTATATTTTTTCATTAAATCTTGAAATTGAGCATTGTAAAATTCTGTACCATTATCTGTCTGTAATAATTTCGGATGAGCTTTTTTCAATATATTAAACATACCTTTTGTGCATTCTTTCGATGTTTTATTTTTCAACGCCTCAAGCCAAACGTACTTACTATATGTATCTATAACAACTAAAATAAACTTGAAGCCATAATTTTGTCTAGAATGAGATTGCATGTCCATTAAATCAGCTTGCCAGAGGTCATCAATAAACCGCGTTACTACACTACGTCTAGGAAATATTTTTCTCGCTGGTCGATGTAACTCATTAGCTATACTCTCTAAGGTAGTCATTATACTATAATATTTCTCTCACGTAGTTCTTCTAAAATAGATATTATTTCATTATTCACACCAGTATTACCAACACTTTGTGATGATGTCAAAAGATTTAATCTAGTTACTAGCTCATTCGGATCGTCATAATAAACTAATTGGGTTTGAGGTAAGACATCTTTATATAAACCAGAACCTTTCATAGTCTTTGGTGATGAAGTAAAATTAAACATCTTTTCAACTACGGGATTTGTAGACATGGAACTGTTTGCTTCTGGATTAAAATCAAATGGTTCAAATTCTTGTGTTATTTTTCTGCGTTTAGCGCTTGAACTAGATAAATGATTGTTAAATGATTTTAAATTAATTCGAGGAGTTGTATTCTCGTTAATTTTACTTATTTCATCGTTAAACTGTTTTTCCTCCATTTTCATTCGATCATACAGTGGTTTTACAACAGTCACCCATTTATGGTACCTCGAGGTTCTAGGTTTTCCATCTGCTTTTAAATGGACTCCACTAGTTTTCAAAATATTGTAATAAGATTCTATATCTGCAATAGTTGTATTTTTTGGTTCCTTCTCACATAATAAAGACCATAGTCCTGGTGTAAATTGGTAGTATTTATTAAGCAACAGTAATTTGCCGTGACTAAAAGTAACAGAATGTTTTCCTATTTTATATGAATCACTATCTTTATCATAATACATACCATAAGATTTATCATAACGTGTTGATTTAGGACGGTTATTTAAAAAATTTTCATATGATGAATTTAATTCATCATCATTATCTTCTTCACTAATGCACGGGGTTTCTGCTTTATTTTCTAGTTCAGTTGACCGTGTGTTACATATTACATTTTGTTTCACATGTGTACTCAATGGTTCAATTATCGGCTTAAATGCCTCACGGAAATAGTTTTCAGAATCTATAACACCACGTTTCATTTCCATTATTTTTCGTTGTATATTTTGTTTTGATGTTATTAAATTTTCCAACAAGACTTTTTCTTTGTTCATTGTAAATAATAAATGCAATATATCTGTATCGTATGACTACTGATTACACTATGCAGATAATAACTGTGTGGCGGTATATTTATATCAACACATAAAATTATTTTATTTTAATGAATGTATGGAAACCGCATCTATACCTTCCTTCATTCATTTCTCGAGTTTTATCGATAACCATAAACCCATAATAGCTATGATTCCAGCATAAATGAGAAATTTTCCGAAATTCTGAGAAATCCATATCTGCAGACGAATGATCGTTGAATATATGTCGTAAATTTGTATCATCTTGTTTCAGTATTATTAAAAAGTTTGCGTTATCTCTTACAAGCTGTTTTGATATTTTAGAATATGTCTGTGCTAAATAAAATACGGAGCTGGCACCTGAATGCCTACCAATGCTAAAGTATTCTCTGATTACAGATTGTGGGCCGCACATCACATCATCAAAAATTATAATAGAATTTTTCTTCGTTAAGTTTGGTTTTATAACCTTATCAGCGCTTGTAAATATGAAAAAATTAGCACCTTTTATATCATCTATTATTTTTTTCAATAAAACATATTTTTCCTGATTAGAGGTTTTCGAGTATAAATAAATATTTTCAAATCTTAACCCGTTTGCATGTGTGATCAGATTATACATTATATTTGTTTTTCCTGAGCCACTGGGACCAACTAGTATAGCACGTATAGTATCGGGTAATAACGAACCATGTCGTGAAGGTTTTTTTACTACCTGAACATCTACATTTGTAACATCCAATTTATCTTTCTGTTCTATCAAATCCATATTATTTTCTTATAAATACTCTAGAATTTTCCAATTTATAGTCAGTTATAGATGGCGGGTTCAACTCGTAAGTACAATTCAAACAAGACTGGTAAAGGATTTGTAAACTCCCTTATAAATAGTCTCCCGTTCGAAGCCCATGTTTCAGGATATCAGTATTGTGGTCCTGGTACGAAATTAAAAAAGAGACTAGATCGTGGTGATAAAGGAATAAACCCATTGGATGCTGCTTGTCGTGATCACGATATTGTGTATGCAACGAGTAAGAATTTAGACGATAGACATAAAGCTGATAAAGTGTTAGAAAATCGTGCTTGGGAAAGATTTAAAGCAAAAGATACACCTAGAAAAGAGAAATTAGTTGCGTACGCAGTAACAAACGCAATGAAAGCTAAAAGAAAAATAGGTATGGGTTGTAAACGGAAAAGTGCTATAAAAACAAATGGTATACTAGCAGCGAAGAAAAAAAGAATCTTAAAGAAAAAGAATGGCGGTAAAAGACTGATTTTAGCACCGAGACAGTCAGGAGGTGTAATTCCCTTAATACCTATATTTGCGGGATTGTCAGCACTTGGTAGTTTGATGTCTGGAGGTGCTAGTGTGTATAATGCGGTTCAAAATTCAAAAAGAAAAAAAGGTAGCGGTTTGAAATCAAACAAGAATAGGTTAAGAAAAAAAAACTGATGATCACGCTACCTGACAGACCGCTTTCGTCTCAAGATATTATAAAATATACTGGAAAGTTGAAAATCAATCATTTCCGTGGAGTCTTTTCACGTGATAACTTACCTAAAAAACCGAACGCTATTGAATGTGGTATATTAAACTTGGATATATCTTCAGGCGATGGAAGCCATTGGGTAGCGTTTTATAAAAATAAGGACAAAGTTGTATATTTTGATAGCTTTGGTGATTTACCCCCACCAATTGAATTACAACATTATTTCAGACAGTTCAAAATAGTATATAACTATTCCAACTATCAAGACTTCAATACATTTAACTGTGGTCATTTATGTCTTGAATTTTTACAATGCATGAATCTATTACATTAAGTTTGACTGGAAATTCAACTGTATTATCTGTAAATTATTTTCCACCTATAAACCTTTACGATGACTCAGAAATAGCTTTGTTATGTTTACAGTCATTTAATTCATTCCCAAATATTAATGAAAATAATAATAAATTTTCTATACAAGTAGTTGATAATGAAAACAATAATAATCCTATGATATGTTTTATTACATTGGAAGAGGGTTGTTATGAAATTGAAGATATTAAGGATCGAGTTAAGAAGCAAATAGTTGCCTATAATAGTAAAAACTTGACCAATTTAACATTCGACATTACGGTTGATCCTGATGATTTCAGATCGTATATAAAATGTAATGGGATACTACACTTTGAATATCCATTTAGTATAGCACCTGTATTCGGTTTTGAAAAACGAGTATATAATCCATACAACATTCTTCGATCGGAAAAAGCTGTAAATTTAAACACAATTAATTCTATAAAAGTAATGTGTAATATAGCTCAAGGATCATTCAGCAACCATCTTCAGAGTCATTCGATTTATGAGTTTTTCCCGAGTGGAAAGACAGGGTCGAAAGTAATTCAGGCACCGCCAAATTTAATATATTACAAATTGAATAAAACAAATATTGATTCGATAACCGTTCAGTTAGTTGATCAAGATCATAATCCGATTGATAATTTTGGTGAGGCATTGACAATCGTGTTACATATTAAACGTTACGGGTCTTGAGATGGGGTTGAAATTCAATATAAACCCGCTACTTCGGATCAGCACAACTAGTCATAAGACTAAAGTGCTACCAGCAACATCAAATAAGATAAAAAAATTAACGGTAAAAAATAAAAAAATTTTACAAGCTCTGGGTTATCAATTAAAGCAGAATGCCTGAGAGTGATATTTTAGATATAACTTCACAGTACGAAACGGATTCTAAAATTACGAAAATTGAATATCATTCATACACACCGTATACTACATCATTTAATAATAATGATGAAATACGTATATCAATCCAGCAAACGGATGTCTACCCATATCTACACGAAAGCTTTATTTTTTTGGAAGGAACAATTACTGATGCTACCAAAGTGAAACTATCTAATAACGGTTACTCTTACCTCTTCGAACTAATACGATTGGAAATCAATGGGATAGAAGTAGATAGCACACGTGTTCTTGGAATCACCAGCTCGTTGAAAGGTTACTTATCCGGTACGCCAGATAACTACAATTGTTATGAAAATGCTGGCTGGAATTTTAAAAACGCAACGCAATCGGAAAATGAAAAAGGTGAATTTAGTGCTTGCATACCATTGAAATATTGGTCAGGATTGTTTGAAGACTATAAAAGAATATTAGTGAATTCTAGATTGGAATTAATATTGACCCGAAGTCATAGTGATTTAAATGCTTTACAAGTTAAAAGTGGTGCAACTGCTACTGAAGGTAAAATCACCTTAAATAAAATAGTCTGGAAGGTCCCACATATAACGGTCGACGATGAAGAAAGGTTGAAATTATTGAAACTTATAGAAAAAGAAAAAAGTCTATTTATCCCTTTTAGATCTTTTGAAACTTTTGAATATCCTGAACTCGGAACCACTAAAAAAGTTGTATGGAATTTGAAAACTGCTTCAAAATTAGAAAAACCGCGATTTATCATAATTGGATTACAAAAAGGACGCAAAAATTTGCTAACAAAAGATTGTAGTATATTTGATCATTGTAATTTAACAAACGTTAAAGTATTTCTGAACTCTATAGCTTATCCATACGATAATTTGAATTTAGATTTTACTAAAAATAACTTCACCTTATTATATAATATGTATACATCGTTTCAAGAATCGTACTATGAAAAAAGTATTCGCAACCCGATATTGAGTCCTTCTACTTTTCTGACGAACGCTCCAATTATAGTTATCGATACTTCGAAACAAAACGATTCAGCCACAGCCTCAGCAGTGGATGTTCAATTGGAAATTGAAGCTTCAGAATCGTTCACAGGTGTGACTGCTTACTGTTTCTTAATTCATGATCGTATTGTAGAATATGTACCTTTTACTAGAGAAGTAAGAAAACTTGTGTAAATATTATTAAGAATTTATTTGTAACAATAAAAAAAACTATGATTTAATAATTTGTGTTTTTTCTTGAAATAATTATTTTAGTTTTAAAAATTGGTAAATGTTAAATATTTTTTGTGTGAGACGAAATTTGGTAGTCAATCAGTGTGAAATTGTGTTACACGGTAAATCTGAGTGCTCCAAGGGGACATTCTCCCCTTGAACTTTTTTTTTTTCCCTGGAAAAGCTGGCTGTGAACATACAAATATATACTACTGACACGTATGCACTACCTACTCCTTGAAATTGTACATAATATTTTTTATTTGTTTTTATAATATTGTTCATTAACCATTATTTATTTATTTCATTATTTTTCACTATCTGTCATTCAGCGAAAACCCCATTTCAATACAAGGTCATCGAACTGATATATTTAGTGGATCTTAGCATGATTGTAGTAGCGTGAATTATGGTAGGTACCTCTTAGCGCGAACACACACTGTATATCGGTTCATTTTGACAAAATATACACTATTGATATACCTACAGACCTACTTGAAATATAATATATAAGATATATTAAAGATATATATTATTATATCATTAATCGTACTTCGAGAGACAAGAATCGAGGCAGCTGCAGTGATACTTTTTAGTTTTTACAATGATAATCGGTAAATTTAGTTCGTTAAAGTCCGCTTTTAGTTATCGTGTCTGCACTCTGCAGTCTGCAGCGCGATACGTGCGGCACTATAATAACGTCAAGCATAATATTATCATAGAACAGTATATTATATTGTCACCACGGACTAAGATAGTCCGTGATTATCACTCATGGCATCATTTTCGTTATGCGCCAATACCTAGGTACCTATAATGAATGATCTAACCGTCAAAAAATAAACAATAACGGCCTTATCATATATGATTATGAACATACGGGACATGGATGCTGGATTCAGTTGTAAGTTATTAAATGACTGATGGCGTTGACGTTGACTGATGGTCGCGGACGTCATTGGTCATTATATTTTCTTATCGAAAATCGAAAATCGCAAATGAAATTAACCTTGTTTGGCCTAACCTATAGATAAATTATGGTTGTTGTGATATTTTGGATGCCGTGTCATTGTCATAGCTAGGTAGTACTTAAAGTTTATAATATTAAAATATATAGTTTACTCATATTATAATTTGTTGTGACTTGTGGTGCCGTGATATTCGTTTTTCGTATAAGATTAGTAAAGCAAGCGGAATCGTAAGTTACATTCATATATTTGTCACTATACCTACCTATTCCTTATTTCCTTCATAAAATATGTTAAGACAAAATTGTTTGAGTAAATCCACTAAACGTAGAAGAATACTTGATGAGATTAATTTAATTAAACGTTCGCTTACAGATGACGTGTCTTCCCCACAATTAGTAGCTAACATTGTTGATCTTTCACCTGAAATTAGCAATAGTCCTAATGATATAACTTTTCAGGATACTGCAGATACGGTAAATAATTTACAATTTGAACCTTCTTGTTCTAATACAAGTTTTGACGTTGAAGCAAATAACAGTAGTGTATTTTTAAGACCTGAAAATACTGATGCTTCAGATAGTGACCTGGATCGTATTTCATCTTTGAAACAATCGATTCCTGAGAATTTGTATCAAAGGGCTTCTGAAAATAATGTACCCAATAGTACATTTGATAAATTGTTGAACATTTTGAAAGGTCATAAATGTTTTCAAGATCTTCCAATTACAAGCAGAACTTTCTATAAGATGTATTCCAGTGTTTCGTACAATAAACCTGTTGAAATGAAAAGTGTTTCTCCTGGGTATTATTATCATTTCGGGGTGGCTCATAACATTAAACAATATTTAGATAAATATTTTTCTGATGAAACAATTAAATTAGTCATTGGAATAGACGGCCTACCATTAGCCAAGAGTTCAGGTAGTTGTTTTTGGCCGATTCTAGGTTATATAAGACAAAAAAATCAAACTGTTTTTCCTATTGGAATTTATTGGGGCCATAATAAACCTGGTGATAGTAACATTTATATAAAAGATTTTGTTGATGAAGTAATGTCCCTCATTCAAAATGGTATAGATGTAGACATTTTCAACAATAAAACTTTAACCAAAGTTCATAAAAATTTAGTTATTGATTGTTTTTGTTGTGATATGCCAGCTAAAGCATTTTTGCTTAAGACAAAATCACATACGGGATTTTTTTCATGCACTAGGACTAGGTGCACAGTTCAAGGTCAATATTTGTGTAGAAGAGTTTGTTTCCCTGATACAGAATGTCCTAGAAGAACTCATGATGATTTTGTTAATAAAATTCAACGACAATATCATAGTAGCTGTGATGACACAACAGAAATATTAAATATCCCTTCTCTTGATATAGTGAAGAATTTTAGTTTAGACTATATGCATGTTGTATGTCTTAATGCTATGAAAAAAATTATCATATCATGGAAAGGAGGAGATGGCTTAGGTAGAGATGTAAACAAACAAAAATTAAACCCTAATTTGATAAAGATAATGTCAGAAAGACTTTTGTCTTTAAAATATAAAATACCCAAATGATTTTGCAAGAAAACCAAGATCTTTAGAAGAATTACCAAGATGGAAAGCCACTGAGTTTAGGCTTTTTTATTATATATAGGGCCTATAGTTATTCAATCAATTGTGTCTAAACAATTATTATATGACCATTTTTTGTTTTTTTGTGGCAATGATTATCTTTTTAAGTCCTAATTACAATAATTTATCATCTATTGCTCAATCGCTAATGATCGATTTTGTTCAAAATTTGGAAACTTATATGGCAAACACTTTATTTCGGCTAATATACATGCTTTAATTCATTTGTTTGAAGATTATGATAATTATGGGTCCCTTGATACAGTAAGCTGTTTTAAATTTGAAAATTATATGAGCCGTTTAAAAAAGATGGTTCGAAAAAATGATAAACCTTTACAGCAAGTGGTGAGACGGTGTGAAGAACAATTTGTACCCAACATCTTAGTAGATAAAGTTGAAAATGAAAATGATTTAAACCAGAACTTTCAATTGTTGCATAGTGACGGTCCTCTAATAGATGGAACTTCTTCTCCTCAATATAAAATACTATTATTAGATCAAATTCAAATTAAAACCTATTCTGCTCCTAATTCATATGTTGGTTTGAAAATAGAAAATATATTTATAATTATTAAAATAGTAAATATTTGCTATAGTCAAGATCTACAGAAGTTGATTCTATTAGGAAGACAATTTGAAAAAATTGGTAGCTTTTTTTCCAAACCATTAAAAAGTGAACAATTAGGCATTTATAAATTAGAAAAATTCTCTAAGCAAGTAAAAATTTGGAATATTGAAAATGTGGTGACTAAATATATGATCCTAACAATTAACGACTTAAACGTTGCATATCCAATCATTCATTTTAATAACAACTATTAATACAGTCTTCTAAGTACCTACACCTAATATAGTATCTATTTTATTAACTTTTAAATATATTAAATCTAGTAGTATCCTTCAAGTATTAATTTTTTATTATTAAATAATTTTATTCTTATACATTAAATATATCAAATTTACCTTGATAGTGAAATTTATTTTATACATTTATTTCATAAAAAAGTTTGTTTTTGTTAGTTTTATTTCATAATAAATCTATTGTAACGTGGTCGGGGATGGCCCGTTAAATATAAGATATTCAGAGAAGAAATTAATTCTTTTGAATATATTTTTACCGTAGCTCGGGAGCACGAATGGTATTAGGATCTTAATATTACAAATAAATAACGATTGATCTAAATTATTATTAATATAAACAAATTATTTATTATAACTTACAATTTACGAACAAAGTTACCAAAAATGTAGGATTGTACGGAGTTCAGGTGCACGTGATGGACTCGCGGAGAACTGGTATTCTCTTACATAGGGATATTGGCCGGAGCCTTACAATCTTAAAATATATATGTGTCACCTAAACCGGAGGGGCTTAATATATTATTATAGTCAGCGCATAATATGCCTAATGTGCATATTATGATGCTTATAAAATAAACGTAATGATGTAACATACGTTACACTATTATATAGGTACTTTAATAGATGGAACTTCTTCTCCTCAATATAAAATTATTAGATCAAATTCAAATTAAAAGCAAATTAACGACTTATACGTTGCATATCCAATCATTCATTATAATAACAACTATTAATAAGTACATTCTTCTAAAGTTCTAAGTACTTATACCTAATATAGTAGTAGTACCTATTTTATTAACTTTTAATAAATTAAATCTAGTAGTATACTTCAAGTATTCATTTTTTATTATTAAATAATTTTATTCTTATATACATTGTATATTCTTAATATACATTATATTAAATTACTTTTTTTTTTGGAATATTGAAGATGTGGTGACTAAATACCTATATGATCCTAACAAATTACGATTTAAATGTTGCATATACAATCATTAATTTTAATAACAAGTAACAACTATTAATTGATTCTTCTATATATCTTCTTTTATATATAATCTATTATATATATCTTCTATTTATCTATTATATATAAGACATAAGTACTACAAATTCATAAGATTATTACGTATATTAATTTTAAAGCATATAGGTACCTATCAAACAATTAATTATATTAATTCAAGTTTTTTTATTTTGTATTTAAGTACTACCTGCTATTTCAATAGTTGCAATTATTAAGTTAAAAGACTGACATATATTAAATACCTGAAATGTGGACTATTGTTCACTTTATAACTGATGATTCGGTGGAGCCTGTTCCAACGTATTGGCTCAATCACAATAGCACTAAATGCGCATTGCCGAATAATGACTCATTAATTGCCAAGTATCGAGCAAATTAAACAAGGCCTAATGGATTTGATTTCTCATATTATGACTGTCGAGTACTTTCAACAAACATAATATGTAAGTTTAATTTATGTAAATAATTAAATGCATAATAATAGGTACCTACTTATTATATTATTAATTATTATCTTATTTATGTTTTGTTTATTTTTGTAGTATCATTTACTGATGCATTGGACAAAGCAAAACGTGGACTGTATGCATCCGATGTGGATGATATTGATGCACAAACAACCAGTAACAGACATAAAAAGTCAATTGCCACAGAAAAACTACAAAACAAGTTTGCAAAACCATCAGGTATAGTAGTTATAACTACACCTATTCTCCAAAAAAAAAACATATTAATGAAAAATAACTAGATAAAAAAATCATTGCTTTTAAAATTATTGCTATTATTGTTGTACATCATAGGCGCAATTTGGGTTAAATTTATGGAGGTGCTAGATTTATGTCCACTAAAGTGATCAGTGGTGGTTAATACACATTCGCATTAATCTTAATATAAATAATTTCCTAAAACATAATAAACTTCAATCTATATTATTATTCTGATAGGTACCTATGTATTATTACAAATTAATTATTATAAAAATGATAAGGTATTAGAAATAAATGTATCCAAATACCTGTGGCATAATATTATAGTCAATAAAAATTAGATGATGCTATCAACAATTTGGGGGTGCTAAGCACCCCCCCCCCCAAATTGCGCCTATGTTGTACATTCCAAATTCATAATATTAATTATACTGTTATACTGTATTGTAATTGAGTATAGTCAATCTACATCCTCAATTAATTATGACATTAATGCCAGTAATCAATATCCTCCAGAAGTTTGTAAGTCTAATAATTTAACCTGTAATATTTAATATAACTAAATGATAATATGTTTATATCACATATTATTTTGTTGTTTGTCTTAGCATCTATTATAATAGATACTGGGAATACTGGAAGTACTATAAATAATACTGGATTAAAAAGAAAATCAACTTTTGCTAAGACACCAAAAAATTCTTTAAAAAGACTGAACACAACATTATTAGATAGGTACATCAGATTTAAAAATATTAAAGAAACAAAACATCAATGAACAAAAAGATATATATATATATGAAAGATAAGGCTTCCAACAGTACGCCACCGTTAATTAATTGTAATGATGATGTTGATAACGATCAATGTTCTTCAGAGATTTGTAAGTCTATGTATATTTTAATAATGATATATTTATATTAATTACCATAATATTATGGATTAAGAAACACATAAGTAAAATCTATAATTATTATTTTTAATAGCATCAATTGATGATGATGATGATATAGCAGATAAAGATTACAATCCACTTACTACCAATCAAAATATTGATCTTGAATGTGGTTATGGCAATAATAATACATTTGATTTAGCAGGTATTAATTCTAATATTATTACAAATATATTTTATACCTGCATTTAAGTACAATATATGTATTATACAATTGTATAACATTCAATAAAATTAATAGGTAATACTGTAATTAGTATAGGTATTAGGCGTTGTATATTAAAATAATAATTTTTTTTAACTAATTTGGATGTTTGAAGTATAGTTTCCTCTTCAATAATATTTTTTCTAATAATTTTTCAGATATGATGGATGGTGTTGATAGTATAAATGGTAAATTAAGCATTTTTAATATATTTTTACAGTAATAATCTACAAAACTTTTACAATTTAAAAAAATGTATTTTATTTATTAGATTATGGCAATGATGTGTCGAATATTGCAGCTGATAATTTTATAACTACTTCAAAAAAGGTAACACCTACAATTAATAATGAACAAAAAAAAAAAATGAAACTCCAAATCCTAGTACGTTTAAAATGCCAATACAATTTCATTTTTATTTTTATGTTTATGATATTTAGTACAGATATTATGATTTTTTATTTTTTATTTTTAGTTGAGACTTCAAATTATTCTTGCACACTACAATCTTCATCACTAGTTACTGCAAATAATGAAAGTATATATACAATTGTACTTCTATATAATACTATATATAATTATTGTTATTATTTTTTTGAAAGTATTTTGTTTTTTCTATAGAATTTCAAAAAACTATTATAAACTATTTGGCTTTTTTAAAAGTGGAAATATGCAAGATCTCTAATAGACAAGAAGAACTATTTGAATTGTTAAATAATTATCAATATAGTAGACCTCTGACAGCAGCTGATGAACATAATTTTGAAATAGATTATTTTGTATCAAATTGGCCAATATCTGATATAAACGGAATTACTTATATGGAAGGAAAAATTAAATCAGATAATGCTTTTCAAAAACTAATTGTAAGATTTTTAATAATTATTTGTAGCAATATTTTATGTTAATGGCTATTGTTTTTTTTTTTTTATTTTTATAAGTGTGTGAATTAGCCAGAACTGGTGGAAAATCATTACTAAACATGATTTATAAAATTATGAAAGAGGTGTTTGCAGATCAAGTATTAACTGAATATACTTACTACGGACTAAGGAATAAATATAATTTTTCAGTTTTATCTATAAAAAAGCAATATTTGGTAATTTAATTAATCATATTTTTTTTTATCATAATATTATATAGTATTGTTTAAAAAACTTTTTCTGTTATATAGACACGTCTGGGTCCGGGATAGAATAGGCCCAGAGCAATCCCTGCTTGTCGTAAGAGGCGACCAAAAGGGTCTGGGGAAGGGCAGCAGCTTCCCCAGTATTGGATGTAGGTGGAGATCAAGGAGATCAAGGATGGCAGCCATCTAAAGAGTTACAAAACTGCGAGGTGGAAGGAAACGGGAAACCACCACATTATTATCCCTAGTATCTGCAGTTATGGATTGTGAACTCATTGTAAAAGATTCCGGACGTAAACTAGTCTCCCGTTCGGATGTCCGGGTGGAGACTACCTTGAGTAAAACAAAACAAAACTATAAAAGAGTAGGCACATGGAATGTAAGAACCTTGAGAAGAAGCGGAAAGTTTGAAAATTTAAAACTAGAAATGAGAAGGCTAAATATTGACATTATAGGGATAAGTGAAGTAAGATGGCCAGATCCCGGTGACTTTTGGAGTGATGAGTACAGATTCATTCATACAGGCTCGGAAAATGGACATACTGGGGTAGGCATCATCATGAATAAACAGTGTGGAGAAAGTGTGATCAGCTATTATCAATGTACAGATAGGATCATCATGGTTAAAATTAACACTAAACCTGCTATTACAACGATTATCCAAGTATACATGCCAACATCATCACACAATGACGAAGAAGTTGAAGAAACTTATGATAAAATAGATGAAGTAATGGCGATAACTAAAGCAGGGGAGAATGTTATAATCCTGGGCGACTGGAATGCAGCAGTAGGCGAAGGGAAAGAGAGTAACATAACGGGTAGTTATGGCTTGGGAACCAGAAATGAGAGAGGAGAACGACTAATACAGTTCTGTACACAACACAAATTGACAATTGCAAACACTTTTTTCCAACACCATAAAAGAAGATTATATACCTGGAAGAGGCCGGGAGATACTGCGAGATATCAAATCGATTACATTATTACTAAACAACGCTTTAAAAATCAAATTAAACAATGCAAAACCTATCCTGGTGCTGATATTGACAGCGATGACAATCTAATTATTATGGAAACAAATCTAAAGTACAAAAAAATTAAGAAAGGTGTTTTCACAAATAAATGGAATTTAGAAGTGTTTAAGAAAGATGAGAAGAGAATAGAATTTAAAGAGAAATGTAAGAAAGCATTAAACAACATACAAATTGAGAACTGTCAGTCGGAGGAAACTAAATGGGAAAATATTAAGGAAGTTCTAAAGATCCAGGCAGAGGAAGTATTAGGAACCCAAAAGAAAGAGCCGAGGAAGCCTTGGATGACAGACGAAATAGTTAAGCTAATAAATGAAAGAAGAAGGTATAAAAATCAAACTAACACTCAAGAACAACAACAATACAAAAGAATACGAAATGAAGTGCAAAGGAAGATAAAAAAAATCGAAAGAAAAATGGCTAGATGAGCAATGTAAGAGAATAGAAAATTTTTTAAAAAAGGAAGAAGTGACCTGGCGTTTTCAGAAACCAAAAAGCTTTTTCGTGAAAGAAACAAAACGCAGGAACCCTAGTAAACAAAAACGGCGAATTATTACTAGAAGCTGATCAAAGGGCTAAAAGATAGAAAGAATACCTGGAAGAATTATATGAGGATAATTCAACTATGATATTTGAGGAAGAAGATAATGTAGATGAGGATAATAAAGGTGATTATATCTTGCAGGCAGAATTTGATCATGCGATGGACTCCCTTAAAAACAATAAAGCGTATGGTGTAGATGAAATCCCAGCAGAGTTACTTACATACACAGACGTAGTTGTTAAAAAAGAACTGTACAAAATATGCAATGAAATATATTTAAAGGGAAGAACCATTAGTGATTTCGAGAAGGGTATTGTGGTACTGATTCCAAAAAAGAAAGGAACACTAAAATGTGAAGAGTACAGAACATTAAACCTCATCACACATGCCGCCAAAATTATCACCAGAATAATCAAAAACAGGATAGATAAAAAGATAGAAGAAAATCTGAGTAAAGATCAATTTGGATTCAGAAAAAACATAGGAACAAGGGAGGCAATTTTAACACTGACAGTACTAATTGAAAAACAAATTAGAAGAAACAAAGATATATTTATAGCCTTTGTCGATTTAGAGAAGACGTTTGATAATGTAAAGTGGAGTATATTATTCGATATTCTGAAATCAATTGGAATTAAGTATTACGACAGAAGATGCATTTATAATTTATACAAAAACCAAACTTTATTAATACGTATAGATGGAAAAGAAGAAATAGCAAAAATTAAAAAAGGGGTACGACAGGGCTGTAACCTATCACCCATGCTGCTTAATCTATATATTGAAGAAGTAATGAAAGAACTAAGAATAGAAGTAAAGCAAGGAGTTAGAATAGGTGGAGAAACAATTAACGCTCTGAGATTTGCTGATGACATCGCTTTCTGCGCAGAAACAGAAAATGACCTGCAAAATATTTTAACTAAGGTCAATAAAATATTAGGGGACAAATATGGAATGCGATTAAATAAAAAAAAGACAAAGGTTATTACGTGCAGCAAGACAAACCCTGCTCAACTTAATATATACATAGATAATGCACGCATAGAACAAGTACAACACTTTAATTATTTAGGAAGTAAAATAACAGAAGATGGCCGTAGTAAAGATGAAATTCTAAGTAGAATAGCGCAACCGAAGAGGGCTTTCCAGAATAAAAAACATCTACTAACCACCAATAGTATGGACTTAGAGGTAAGGAAAAGGTTCTTAAAAATATATATATGGAGTATTGCCTTATATGGCTGTGAAACCTGGACAATCAGTGCAACAGAGAAAAGAAAACTAGAGGCCTTCGAAATGTGGTGTTATCGTAAAATGTTAAGAATTAAATGGATTGATAGAATAACGAATGAAGCAGTACTAATTAGAATAAAAGAAAATAAAATACTATGGCATACCGTAAAAGTTAGAAGAGCTAAAATGATAGGACATCTACTACGCCATGAGAGTCTAACAAAAACTGTCATAGAAGGCGACGTTGAAAGCCATATAGGAAGAGGAAGACCAAGGATGGAGTATATGAAGCAATTAATGAGTGACATGGGGAAGAATAGTTATAAAAACCTAAAGGAATTGAGTAATGATAGGGAAGCATGGAGAACTGCAGCAAACCAATCTAAGGATTGAAGACTAAAAAAAAAAAAGAGGCGATTAAAAAGTCAAAATTCAAAAGCTGCTGTGATGATGAGGTAATTACTGCTATAGCAAAGTGGCTCACCAGTGCTAAAGGTAGGCTGGAGAAGAAAAACAAACAGTAATAATAGCATTGATACACTATTTCTATTTTTTATAAAAGATTTGTTTTTAATTTTATATTTTATTAATATGTTAACTTAAATTAATTAGGAGCGATAATGTTCCTGAATTATACTATAAGTTTTTTATTATTATTTTTTTTTTATTGTACGCTGCGGCAGCAAATATATTATATTAAATAGTTTTAATGAAGACATTATACTATTATTGGTATATTTTTCTTTGCATTTTGTATATTTTTTTTTTTTAAATTAGTTTCTTTTACTGCTTTCTTTTACATTTACGAAACATACTTTCAGTTAAAATTTTATTTGACATTATTTTATTATATAAAGTAAATCTTTAAATCAATAACTCATAAATGTTAACAATTATTAATTAATATAATAATTATTTGATGTTAATTTTGTAAAATGTTTAATAAATATATCTTCATTTGATTATATTATCTACTATTTATATACATTTTGGTTAATATCACATATTATTATATATTATATACATATATGTGTTGAAAATATCATTGAAAAATGTTCTACAGTTGCAGTTATGTTGTTGATATTTTACAGAATATATTTATAGGTATATATAGTAATATTTTTGTAAAAAAAACCAATATTATCTTATTCTTGGTTAATATTAATAATTAAAGTAATATTAATAGTAATAACTATTATATTATGTTAGAAATAATGAATAGATATCATAATTTGTATATACACCAGCTATGAAGTTTTGTTTCATAAGACATACATATAGTATCTAATAAATATCCAAAAACATTCTACAGTTATTTTTTTGATATCTTACCAATATATTTTGTAAAAAATCAATATTCATAAAATATTGGATAATTATACGTGAGATATCTCTTGGTTATTATAGTAGAAATATTTAATAGATATCTTAATTTGTATATACACCAGTTATGAACTTTTGATTCATAAGACATACATTCAATATCTCATCGATATCAAAAAATTTTTAGGAAAATTGAAAACTTATCTGACTGCTCTGCGCTCCAGGATGACCTAAACAACATGGTTGCATGGTTCAATACTATTGATTTGCAGTTTAATGTGAATAAATGTCATTCCATGTCATTTTTTAAACATCGCTCCCCTATCAGTTATACGTATGCAATCAACGGTTCTAATGTGACATCTGTCAGTAGTAAGAAAGATTTAGGTATTATTTTTAATACTGACCTGAATTTTCACTCTCATATTGAAATGATATGTTGCAAAGCTTTAAAAACGCTTGGTTTCGTAATACGTATTTCGAAAGAGTTTAATTTATATTCTTCTATGAAAACAATCTATTGCTCCTTGGTCCGTTCCATACTAGATTATGCATCTGTCCTATGGGACCCTTATACGTTAGCGGAATCCTGTCAATTAGAACGTGTTCAGAGACGATTCCTATCTTGCGCAGCTTTTACATTAAAAATAAAACATCCTCCCCACGACTACTCTATAGTTATGCAGGAATTAGGTCTCGTATCATTAGCAGACAGGAGAGTTAAAACCAACGTAGAGTTTTTGAAAAAACTTCTGGATGGTCGCTTTGATGCTCCCTCACTTCTTGCATTGGTGAATTTCAAGGTCCCTTCCCGCACTATTCGACACCATATCCCATTCTTAGTTTCTACGCACACTACAAATTATGGTAAAAATAATCCTATTGATCGCATTGTAGTAAGGAGAAAATAAGCGGGGACAAATTAGTTGTATAGGGGAGAATATGGTGGTAGGGGAAGGTAAAGGTTATAGGGGAGAGATATGTGTGTTATAATAAATATTGGAGATGATCGCCCTACTACTGTGTTGTACCTAACTGTCTAATGATATTTGAATTACCTACTTTTATTATATAAACATTTAAACACTTACCTCACTGTAGCTGGTTTTCTTTTAAGTGGTTTGTAGTTCTTCGGGGTCGTGTTCGACAGTCGATATCACGATGACAATATATGTATATTATTTTATGTGATCTGTAGGATTTCGTATATAATTTCTACCTGTGACTATCACCATATGCTCTTAAAATCCTTGCATTAGCAATAGGAGTACGTATAGTCTCTCCACCAGCCGAATGTAATTTAATGTGATGAATATTTGGTATTACACATTTATATCTTGAACACAGCTCTTAGAATTCCTACATTCGTGACAGCTAGTACGTATAGTCCAACCGCCGACCGAATGTAATTTAAGTTAATAGAGCACTTACTTCTATATTTGTATTCTAAATACAGCTCTTATAATTTATACATTCGTGACAGCTAGTACATATAGTCCAACCGTCGACCGAATGTAATTTAAGTTAATTGAGCACTTACTTCTATACTTATATTCTAATAAAGCTCTTAGAATCCCTACACTCGTGGCAGCTAGTACATATAGTCCAACCGCTGACCGAATGTAATTTAAGTTAATAGAGCACTTACTTCTATACTTATATTCTAATAAAGCTCTTAGAATCCCTACACTCGTGGCAGCTAGTACGTATAGTCCAACCGCTGACCGAATGTAATTTAAATTAAGAGAGCACTTATTACTATACTTGTGTTCTAAAATATAAATGTGTAGTAACGATGTGACAGACCTATAATATGATGACTGTCACAGAACCTTATGTTTTGAAAGACCAATGGATAGGTTAGTGTAAAAAGATGAACAATTTTAATTTAACTGATAAAGAGACAACCAATTTAGACAGACATACCGGGTGAAGGAATGGTTCAATATACATATATATTGTATACGCATAAACGCACAGTGATGGCTTGGACAGCAGTGGAAAAAGATCGTGATGTTGACTGGCGTGGACCTTGTGCAATAATCTCCGGAATAGACACTGGCGTGGAGTCGATTTTCTGTGGCCCTTATATATGATTTTTGTTGATCCCTTCTTCTTATGCATGGATTAAAGTATTGATATATTTTTATTATTTCGTGTGGTGTGACAACGGTACACCTGGTAATTTATAGTTTTGTTTTGACCGAACGTCTTGATTGGAGAATTATCGAAGGGGACTTGAAGTATATAATATATATATATGTGTACGTACACGTGTGATGTACGTATATGTATACGAAAGAATGCTTTCATGATTTTATAATAAACGGTGTTTACTGGCGCCGTTGATATTTGATTGTGTTGTCTCCACTAAATGTCGGAGAGGTGTAGAATATTATTTATGTGTTGCAGGTGCTGAGCGTATGTAAAAGGAGTGCGTATATTGTAGATATATATATACCTAATGCGTACGTATATATGCATATCGGACCACCCACACCCCATAATATGGTCCGTTGTCATTAGTTGTCTCGTGTTTTTATTTTAAGTCTAAATATTGTATATTACAAATTGCACACAAATTCGATTTTGCACTGTGTCCCCACAGTGCTTATTATAGGTTAAATACTATACAAATGTTATTGTCAGTTATTGTATAATCGTTAATGATAGTTATACAATATGAGATGTATTAAGTTTACAATATTGTTATGTTTATTATATATGCTTTATCATGTGTGACACATGTACATGTGGATAGATATATAAATAATTTAATTAGTTTTACAAGATTGGTGAATTATTATTTTGATATTTTAGTTTAAATAGTTGTATCGTATACCTTTTCAAGATAATTATATAATGTTAAGTATCTATTTGATGTATAAGTGAGTAAAGTCGATATATAAAAGTAAAAAGTAGATAATGATAGATATTGATTATTGATATGATGCGTAGGTACCTATTATGAGTTTATACAATTTTATGTGGCAAGATGTAATAATAACAATGGTTAAATCTAGTTATATTCTATGTAATGAAATAATGTATATAATGAGTTAAGGTTTAGTAAATCAATATACATTATAAATATATCTTAAAAAAAAGATAACTTGACAACACAAATAGAACAATTTATATTATATTATATTACTTATCAATGCATACATATTAAAATATTTGCTAAAATACAAATAAATATAATTAACTTAACCATAGCTGGTACCTAATAAGCAAAATAATGAAATATTTTAACAATTTATATTAACAAAATTTACTATACCTTATTATAACTTTACCTTTATAGATTATGCTTCATAGAAAAATGTTATAGTATTAATGTTATTAATAGTATTAAGAAGTTTAATTAATTTAGTTAAATAGTATGATATACCTGCTTGAAATATTAAACAAGAATCAAACAAAATTAAAAAGTAATACTATTGAATGAATAGCTGAAATTTAAAACATTATAATGGTCTCCAGTATGGAGTATGTTGTTCTTGTTGGTATGGTTGACTCTTGGGTTGGTTGGTGCCATAAGGAGAATTATGTGTTTCTTGGTGGTGATGTAGCAGATCTTGTGGTTGGTTAATTTCATAGGGAGGTTGATAAACTGTGCCTTGTTGTGTTGTTGTGTTTTGTTCTAGTTGACTCATTTGCATTTGATCATTAGCATCATTAACTAGTTTCATTATGTCATATTTTAAATTTCTTTTTAGCCTTGGATTTAAAGCTTTGATATCTGGAAGTAAACTTTTAAGAAAGTTCATATCTGGATCAGTTTCTTCATTTCTAACCTTTGTTAATTTTTTATTGGTAAAATAGTTGGTGGCTACCTTATTTAGCTCATCTAGTGATGATTTATTAATTTTTTTTTTTATACTTTTATCATTTGTCTTGGGGTTGCATACAGAAGTTTCTTGACATGTAATAGAAGTATCAATATCAATTTCATCATCAGCTTCAGTTTCTGAACCATTGATATCATTTTCTTGGGCTTGTAAATTTCCGGTTTGGGGTCTTGATTTGGTAAGCGGTTCGATGAAATGTAAGTATTCACTTAGATAGTAATCTTTCTTTTTGCGTTTGGCTCCAGATCCGCTTGGTGGTTGTTATTTAATTTGTCTTAAGTACCTTCCTCTAACATTCTTCCATTTTTCTTTACATTCACTTACTGAAAATATAAACTAATAGATATTTATACAATTTAAACTCATATAGTTATATATTATATAAAATATATACCTAAGAATAATAAAGATAGGCAAGTTAATGATAATAATTAACTCAAGTTAAGTTAAGAGGTCATAAGATCGATAAGTTAAAAGTTGTTAATAACAGTTAATTAAAAGTTATTAAAAAGTTAATAGTTAACTTGTTATTCATTTAACTCGATAAGTTAAAAGTTAATATGGAAAAAAGTATTAACTTAAATCACTTTAAAAAAAATGATATACATTTGTTCTAATTAGTATATTCATCACATTATTTATTATACTGCATTATTTCTAATTTCCAAAATTATAATAAACAATTTTACTGAGCCTTAATATTGTAATGTATAGACGTATAGTGTATATACCTATTTTACTTTACATGATTATTAAATATTTAAATCATACCAAACAAAACCCTAATAATAATTTAACAAATATAAATTTGTTTTTATCAATTAGCAATTTAATGTAAGGTTGGACATTTGGAGTACAATTTTTTTTTTTTATCAGATTTCTTGCGATGGGAGGTAATATGAAGGCTCATTCAATGTACTTATTTTTGAGAGGAGAGTAGTATGACTAGTAGTTGACTTGAGCTATTATTTCTGAAACATCCCAAGTTATTTGGGATTGTCTTCGAGATATATATATGCCAATACCTTCAAAAGAAAATTGGAAAAAAGTTGCAGATCGTTTTTATGATTTATGGAACATTCCAAATTGTATCGGCGCTATCGATGGAAAGCACTTTAAAATCAAATGCCCATCAAATACAGGCTCAGCTTATTTTAATTATAAGCATTACTTTAGTGTTGTTTTGATGGCCTGTGTGGATGCAGATGGGCTTTTTTAACGATTGATGTTGGTGATTATGGGTGAAACAGTGATGGCAGAGTATTTAGAAGGAGTTCGCTTGGAATAACCTTAGAAAACAACGCACTGGATATTCCTGAACCTAAAGTATTACCTGGATACGAAAACAAGGACAAATTTCCACACTATTTTGTGGCAGATGAAGCGTTCCCCCTAAAAAAAAATATAATGCGACCATTTCCAAAAAGGTCACTGAATAAAGAGAGACGCATTTATAATTACACGTAAAAAAAATTTGCACTATCTTTGTAATGCTATACATATTACTCATAAATATTTATATATTATATTGTATTTTTATTTACAGACTAGCTGCCCGTGTGCCTCGATTCAGGGCGTTGTGGAAGCCACCTCCGGCGCCTTCGAGGTGGTCGAGTGAAAATCGTTTCACGGGAAATTCGAAAAGAAATTAAACCGTACCGAAAACTGTGACTGAGTGTCTAGCGGTCTCTCCTCGTCTGGTGTAATACCGTACCCCGGTGTATGCCCGGTTCTGTTTTGTTGACTGTATAAGAAATTAGGAATTTCGAATAATTGTAATCGAATGTCTAGCTATCAATCATCGTTGTATGCAAATCCATGAGTTATAGGGCATCTGTGTATGGCGGATTGGATACATGACCCGTCGCATGCCCTGTTCTTTTCTGCGTGCAAAAAGGATAAATCCATAAAGAAAACGGTAATTGTGTGTCTAGCTTTCAGTCCTCAACCGGTACAAATTTGTGCGTTTACTAGGCATACCTCCTAACGTCGATAGTCTGATATCGTATTATTGTAGGAGAAAATGTTAAAGCCAAATGTCAATTGAATAAAAAGGTTAAGTAGTCGATTTAAAGGCAATCATACTTCCCAGGTATATAGGTGTCTGGTTGCGAACGACCTGTGCATACCAAATGAAATTAAAACATTCCATAAAGCTAATTAAATGCTCTAAATTAATTATATGTCTATATAATTAATGTAGGTGTGTCGTACCTATCATAACGTTATTAAGTATTTGGTACAGTTAAATGAATATATGTGTAGTCTATAAAACATCGGTTAAATGTATCATGTTGTTTATATGTGTGTTGTGCACATGCTTATAGTTTTTGGTTTTTAAAAGTGTTTTTAATACTATCAATCACAATCTTTTACAATTTTAGGTTTAATATAAGTAAGTAGTAATGTATAATAGTAATAAAAATAATAAATATGAACTTGGATTATTTCTTTATTAGTTATATTTTTTACATTACAAATAATATATACCTAATCAATTAGGTACTACTAATCAGTATTTGCATAATATTTTTACAATGAAAAATATTTGCGGTGGCAAAATGTCTAATCATACCTCATTATGTTTATTACATACGGAAAGCATTGGTAAGCAATACAAATTCAAACATACAATATAGTGTAGTTTAATGATGTTTAAAAAAATTAAGTTGATTCGTGCGTCGACTGCAATACGTAGAAATCAAACATATTATACATACAACAAAATTGAAAATCTCTTACAAACCTGGGTCATGTTAGATATATGCTTTTGAAATTATAATAATTTGTGTATGAAACTTACTATTAATCAATTTAAAAGTATATATACACACATATATATATATATATATATATATATATGCGTGTGCTACATCGGTTACAAATTAACAATGAATAATAATTAAGTGTTAGGTGTAGGAACTCTTATGATTAACGGAGTGTGGTTTAGTTACAAATTAGTAATCATTATTGATACAATGATGATTCTTTTTATTGTGTTTCTGTTACATCTGCATTGATGAAGTCTTTTCTAGTATAATGTTTCTGAAATAATAAAAATGCATACAATTATTTACTGATATATTTTTAGAGTACATACATAATTCTAAATAGTTTACCACATAGTGTGCGAGTCACAGCCAGTTTAAATGCATTTTTGACATTTGATAGAAATACAATACCAAAATCCGCATCAAGAGAGAAGCACGTAGAGGTTGTCGAATTCCCCCTATGTCTTGGTAGCAGTACAATAATGATTCTGTTACTGTTACACAGTGGCGGTTCTGGTAGTATTTTTTTCGGTGAGGCAACCTATGTATCAACCCCCCCCCCCCCACCATACAAAATTAGAATTCACAATAAATGTAATTTAAAAACATACAACTAATTATAATTGTATGAATGCTAATAATATACTTGTTTCGTATAGTAAATAATATAGTAAGTGATAGATAGGTAATAAACAGAGCATTTTAAAATTTGGTAGTTCTGAAAAGGACCTTTTGAGTAGGCCAACAAAACAATTTTTGTATATAATGACTCCCACATAACCAAGAGTGTTGTTGATATAAATTTGGATTAAATGACCTACAGAATAGCTGACAAAATCGGAATAGGCTTACCCACTTTTAGCACATCATTTTTACTATCAGAATGCCATCGTCGAAACGGCGTCTCCAACAACATAACTACCACGTCTGTCACTGGATACGTCATAACTCCAACAGTAATTAATTTAATAATGTTTATTACAAAAAACTGCAGCAATCGCACATATTATATTTTAACGTAGACAAACCGGAACCACCGAAAAAGTGTAAGACACAACTACACAAGACGTGACTATTCGTACAAGACGTCAAGACAGAAATGACTAATGAAAAATATAAAATTATTATCAATAGATATTACAACGGACAACGGTTTAATTAGGACTGTCCCGAGTCTCGGTTGTAACAATAACATCTTTACTGATAAGTGATAATGAGTTTTTACATTCAAATGCCGGCTGACTATATGTTCCTGTATACCGAGTCTATTTTTAGTACATAAGGCGATGTTAGTCGAGCCTCACAATGATCATTGCGCATGCGCAACTCTAGTTATTTAATAGTCGCGTGCATTCGCGTACATACGCTTGTGTGTGTAATTCATGTACACAATAGTACATACTCTGAGGCGGAGTTGAACGGTGCCTACTGATGTCATTGGAACATTGCCGCCGGTTGAAACACAAGCGTTTGTTTACGTAATAATTATTTCATACATTTCTTATCGGTTTATCACTATTTTTGGTAATAAATACTAAATGATAATATGATTTACCATTTACAATATAATAAATGATAATTCATATTGTTAAACTTGGCAAAGAAGATTTTTTTCTCAAATAAAATCATAAAAACGTTAAAAATTATTATCGAAATATGTATATGATATCGGTGGGCCAAAAATTATACTTTAATAGTATTTTTTACTTAAAATTGTAGGTTAGGCGGGCGCCTCACTTGCCTCACCACCAAAACCGCCACTGGTATGTACGCGAAGGTGTAACAGTGTTACACCTGCATTGATGAAGTCATTTCTAATATAATGTTTCTGAAATAATACAAATGCATACAAATATCTGCTGAAAAATGTCTATCTAATCCGTGCATTCAAACTACTTATATATTTTTAATATATTATTGAAATGCTGATTAATTTTGGCTTCCACTACAACGACCGGAATCGATTTCATTTGCATAGTAGGTACGATATAATAAAAATAAAATTCAAAATAATAACATATTTTACAATTAATTAAAGCGAACATAACAAAAACGTTTCTGAATTGTGCGTTATATATCACAATTATTTTATATTATATAATATATAGAAATACGGAATAATAATAATAATATTCGAAAATATTCGTCTATAAGGAAAAGGGAGATAAGAAAGCGAAATAGCGAACGCGCGGGAATTATTATGTTTGGTCGTCATGGAAGAAACGCTGAGTGCCGTCAGCGCTCCGCGCGGATCTTATACGCGTTATTAGCGTTTTATTATATAAGACTAGATTCCGGTGTTTGTCATCCCACCTACGGCGGAAAGACTGTGTGGGCGGTGGTGCATCTTTGTCGGCGATGCTGGGTTTTTTGATCCAGCCTGCGGCGGGAATGAGGGGTCGTCGGTTATTGTGTTTTGTCGTGTTGGCAGCACTGGTTAAGCGGTAATTTTTGAACTCGGAAGAGTGTCTAGTCGTAAGTCACGCGATTCAAGTCGATCGTACGACACAGCCAGCCAGGTAGGCAATCCTACGTCGGATCGCAGACCATGCACCGGTCGGGTATGTCCGGTTCTGGTGTGTGTGTTGAAATCGGAAATTCGGATTCTGGGTTTGAGTGTCTAGCTATCAGTCATCTCGGGTAAAAGTCGATTCCCGAGTGTCGGATGCAGTGGGGGACACTGGGGGTGTAAGTCGCTCGTATGCAAGTAGCTAGTCAGGTAGGCAATCCGACTACGTCGGATCGCAGACCATGCACCGGTCGGGTATTTCCGGTTCTGGTGTGTGTGTGTTGAAATCGGAAATTCGGATTCTGGGTTTGAGTGTCTAGCTATCAGTCATCTCGTGTAAAAGTCGATTCCCGAGTGTCGGATGCAGTGGGGGACACTGGGGGTGTACGTCGCTCGTATGCAAGTAGCTAGTCAGGTAGGCAATCCGACTACGTCGGATCGCAGACCATGCACCGGGCGTGTATGTCCGGTTCTGGAGTGTGTGTGTTGAAATCGGAAATTCGGATTCTGAGTTTGAGTGTCTAGTTATCAGTCATCTCGGGTGAAATCCGATTCCCGAACGGACAATCCGCCTACAGCGAAAAGTGCTCGAAACGGCCGTTCAAATATGAAAAAGTATACAGGAGGTAATAAAATTGTATTTGTTGATAATTATAGAGAACAGTTATCAGGTGTTTTATGTTAGGCTTCACTGTAATCAATGTAATCACAGAACAATACAGAAGCGACACTCTGCTTGGTGGTCGATCTCTGGTGGTTTACTGTTGAAGTTGTAAATGATTACCTGGTGGTTTAGGAGTGTTGTTATGAACGATTTTTTTTTACAATAAACGGTTTGTTGTTTGTTTGCGTTTTAATACTGTAAGTTATAACCTAACCGTTCTATGCCTATATGGCTTACGGCTACCCAACAACAACTATTAACTTATGATTTTTCGCATTTCACGTTCGACATAAATTATAAATTATAATATAATTTATTATCATTTCTGTGTTATCATAATGGTATCAAGTATCAACTATCAATTATTGAAATATATGATATGAGCCGTCAGCTGATTCTCATAAATAACAAAATGGCAGTGCCCATGAGTTCAAGGCCGTGTCCCCACTTTTTTCAAATAGCATTAGGAATTGTGAGAGTGTCGTACCCCTAATGTAATCATTGTTATGTTTTCGCGGTTATAACAAATAAGTCGACAAAATCTAATTTTCTGATTGGATATTTTCTAAAATATACCTACCATGTAAATTTATTTAATTATGAGAATTAAATCAAATTCACAAATTGATAATTATATTGGTGAATAACAAATTTTATTGAAATGTAATACTATCCTATTAAACGTAGGTATCTATAAATGAATACACTATACATACTCTCGTTTTCGACACACTACTCCACCCCGGGACTCGAATTTTCGAAAAAAACGGCAAATGAAGCAGTCATATTACAGTCGTACTATTTTTTAATATAGTATTTATAATCTGTAGCAGTATTTAACCAAATCGGAATCACGTAAAAACTGTAATATATCAAGTAGGTACTACACGTAGGTTAGTTATACGTTATTATAATGTGTTAATAAAAGAAACATGTAGGTGCGTCGGTAAAATCAAGTATTAATTAAATGTTCATTTTAATTATTTTTTTGCCCAATAAATATCGTCAAACGAATAATAATAATATATATAATATAATAATGCAAATTTAAAAAAAAAATTAACACTTTCGTTAAAAATGATAAATGTGACGAAAAAAAAAAACGCAAAAATAAGAAATTCGATTTAGTACGGCCGCCGCAAATAATCGGAATTCCCGGGCGTCGGTTTCGAACCCACAACCCTCGAGTCACCTATCCTGACGCCTAACCAACCTAGCCACCTACTGAGATGATAATTTGGTTCAAATCTATAACTCTTAAGCCGCGTCGCCGTCCCCGCGAAAGGCGAACGCCGTTTAGAAGGCCGTCAAAGACCAATTGAGCGGGCCATCCGACCGCGTCGGCGAGCGGACGACCGGCTCCGCCGCCCTCGGACGTATAATACGCGAGTTTTGCAAAAAAATCGAACCCCGAGATGCAAGTATTTATGCCTAGATATAGCAGTACCTACTCGATACCCCATCGGTACCTACTCTGGTTTAAGCGACTACGCTCCTCCCCGGGACTCGTTTTTGAAAAAGTAGGTCCGCGCACCGGCTATAAATTTAGTGTGGAACTCGAATACGTCGCCGGCGGGGAGGTCGGACGTCTCGTAGAGATGCTAAACGCGACTCTAGTCGAAAAAGTCGAGAAAACCGTCGAAACGGCGACGACGCGGCGCTCTCGGCGATCGAATCGTCCGCCGGGGCATTCGTTTTTGAAAAAGTAGGGCCACGTTTCGACGTTAAATTTAGCGGGGAACGCGAATAAGATCCAAACGGGGAGGTCGATGCGCCCTAAAACGCCTAAAACTCGAATTTTCGAAAAAAAATGCAAAAAACGCGCGACGGCGGCGCTCGTATCGCACGCGACATCCGCCGCCGCGGGCCCGCCGGGAAAAAAGTAGATCTGCGCGCCGACTATAAATCTACCGAGGAACGCGAATAAGGTCCGAACGGGACCGCCCGAGGTTAGAAATGTAATTTTCTCATTGGCGGGTTCACTAAGCAGTTCGGATTTACTCCACAAGCTGCGCCCTCGGGTTCACGTTTTATAGTATAAGACTAGCTCTAAGTGAAACTCGGGGCCCGTGGAACTCGCTGAGAGTGGGTACCGATTTTGAAGACAACGTCGTTGGTATTATAAAAGTCTCAAAGGTTGTAAGACGAAAGTTTAGGATTTGTGATAAGGAGTAGTGATATGGATTGGAGATAAGGCTTGGCGCTTTGGCGGGAATGTTGAAAAGTTTGAGTGTCTAGCAATCCATCACAAACATTGTAAATGGATACGATCTCCAGGATCTCAAGGCGTTTGTCAGCTGCTTTTGGTTGTTGAAATTGTTAAAAAGTGTAGAGTCGATATGTGCATTTGATTGTCTAGCTATCAGTCATAAAATCACATCGGTAAGCAATATGCGAAGAGTATATTATCAGGTATGCACTCCACCTGCGGTGGATTGCGGACCCCGTTAGTTGCGCAGATAAGTGAATAATCAAAAATATAGATTCTAGTTGGCCTATGAGACTCGCTGAATTTGGGGGTACCTACTGATTTTGGAGTAAGAGTCGTTTCAAATATTAAAGGAGCGACAATCGTAAGATGAAAGTTTAGGATTTGTGATAAGAATTAGTGATATGGATTGGAAATAAAGCTTGGCGGTTTGGCGTAAATTTTTAAAAGTTTAAGCGTCTAGCAATCCGTCACGAACGTTGTAAATGGATACGATCTCTAGGATCTCTAGGCGTTTGCCATCTGCTTTTGGTTGTTGAAATTGTTAAAAAGTGTAGAGTCGATATGTGTATTTGATAGTCTAGCTATCAGTCATCAAATCACATCGGTAAGCATATGCGAAGCGTATATTATCAGGTATGCACTCCACCTGCGGTGGATTGCGGACCCCGTTAGTTGCGCAGATAAGTGAATAATCAAAAATATAGATTCTAGTTGGCCTATGAGACTCGCTGAATTTGGGGGTACCTACTGATTTTGGAGTAAGAGTCGTTTCAATTATTAAAGGAGCGACAATCGTAAGATGAAAGTTTAGGATTTGTGATAAGAATTAGTGATATGGATTGGAGATAAAGCTTGGCGTTTTGGCGTACATTTTTAAAAGTTTAAGCGTCTAGCAATCCGTCACGAACGTTGTAAATGGATACGATCTCTAGGATCTCTAGGCGTTTGTCATCTGCTTTTGGTTGTTGAAATTGTTAAAAAGTATAGAGTCGATATGTGCATTTGATTGTCTAGCTATCAGTCATAAAATCACATCGGTAAGCAATATGCGAAGCGTATATTATCAGGTATGCACTCCACCTGCGGTGGATTGCGGACCCCGTTAGTTGAGCAGATAATAGTGAATAATCAAAAATATAGATTCTAGTTGGCTTATGAGACTCGCTGAATAAGGGGGTACCGATTTTGGAGTAAGAGTCGTTTCAATTATAAAAGTAGCGACAGTCGTAAGATGAAAGTTTAGGATTTGTGATAAGAGTTAGTGATATGGATTGGAGATAAAGCTTGGCGCATTGGAGGGGAATGTTTAAAAGTTTGAGTGTCTAGCTATCAGTCATCAACGGTGTAAGTACGCATATTTTACACTTCTTTTTTGTGGTTTTTGGGTCTGTCTAAAAGTTTGAAGTCAAAAAACCATTTACCTAATCGATTGTCTAGACTATCAGCGCACTTTGTTCAACGTGTAATTATGATCCATATTGCACCAGCCCGTTTTGTTAGTAAAAAAGTGTGCGTCGATAATTCGATTATTAAGTCGATATTTATAAAGTTCATTAATTTACAAAAAATAGAAAATCCCAAAGTACCTATATATTTATATAAATGTGTGTTTATTGTATGATAAATGATAAAAACATATTATAAACACAATTAGGTGTCATAATAAATTACACTGTCATAATGTACCTAATTAATTCCAAGAAAATAAATATGCGATCATTGTTATGATCAGATCAAGGCTATTTAGTGCATGTTATTAACAAAATTAATCATAGGGATGTCAATATTAAAATCCATTTGAATATGGTACATTGCCATTTTTGTTGTTTTGTTAAAAAATATAATATGTTTAGTATACATACCTATCTATTACATCGTTTTTAATAAAAGTATAATTTAACTTAACCTAACTTGCAGTATGTCATTGATACTATTAATATTATTTATTTATTTTAACAAATTGTGTGTGTATTTGAACAGTTTGATTTAGTATAGTATGTATAATATATTGAATCAAAAACAGTAGGTAAACAATATTTTAAACAGAAAGTCGGATGTTAGTTACATACAGCGCCGGATCATAGCTTTTTAACACCCGGGGAAAATTAAAAAAAATACTCCCATCCAGGGAGATGACCAGAATTAGTATTTTTTTTTACGAAAAATCAAGCACACTCACACAGTATTGCGAGGAACTGAGGACCAACATTTACAAAACCTTTCCAAATGCACTGCAGGACCAATCATTTACATAGGCGCACATAGGGGGGTGCTTGGGGGTGCTTAGCACCCCCAAGCTTCAAACCAGCACCCTCAGTTTATTTCGGTATTTCACCAATCATGTATAAACTATCGTGGTTTATTGGTTCGCAATTTTTCTTTTTATTACAAATATTGACAACTGTTTACGAATTCACGATTAAAACAGTATTGTGTGAATGCATGGTTCAGTGTTTCAGTTTTTGTCAAAACATTAAACAGTATGTAGCAATCATATTATATCATATCATTATAGAAAATTATATTATCTTACTGGTTATTTATATTTCCATTTTCTATGCATGATAAAATTTTCTAAATATTTTGAGTTATTTTGAGGTTTTTATGGACATTTTTAGTTTCCATTTTGTTTAGTTTTTTTTCTATAAGTATCAATAAAATTTTATTTGTTGGGTATAAAAGCTTAAAAATGTAATAGAAGGCTCCTAATATATTGTTTTCAAATTTTATGAAATATAAAAACAAAGTTACACAGTAAATTTTCTCATATTTATAGTGTGAACATTTAGTTTCTTACTTTCTTAGCTTAGAGTACAGCCTTAAAGTTTTTTATACCCGTGCAAAACAGTTTTGCCTATGTTGTACCTACGTTTGTAATACGGAGACAACACACGTTGGTGTACCTAGCGTCTTCTGTACAATCATACAGACTATTTGATACATTGCACTTTAGATATTATTGAATACACTATACAAATTAAATCTAATGCAATGCAGAAATATTAGGATTTAGGGTTGTGTGGGGGGCAAAGCCCCCCACGGATCTGTGAATCATAAATTATTCCAGCACCCCCTAAATTCACACCCAATGTGCGCCTATGATCATTTATTTACCACAAATAATTTGAGCGATTTTAACTTAAAAATGAAACATTTTAAATTTTAAACTATTCACGTAATATAGTTTTAGAAGCACTTCTTAATGGTGTATTTAAAGCTAAAATCTGTGGTCAATATTTCTAAGTTCCAGGTTTAGAATAAATAATATTGATAATAATAACATGTATGAATTATTTATTAACAAATCTAAATTAGGTATCCATTGCTTACTTTTAATATAGGACGCTTTATGTAAAAGAACAATATTTAATTTACAACATACCTATCAAAATTATACATTTTCATTTTTAATAATTGTTACAATCAAAACTAATAATATGTACCTAGGTACGGAATAAATACAATGAAACAAAAATGTAATTATGTACTGAAAATTGTAATATAATGATTATAACACGACAAAGAAATATTTATCATGGATTATCACTTATGGATTGAATGTACCTATATATAATAAAATAACTACATTCTACATTCTACATTTTAAAAATTTCCAGAATAATAAGGACCTGGTTGTCTGTTTAACATCTTGAACTATAAAAATAAATTAGACAAAAAACACAGTTTATAATAAAAAAAAAAACGAACCAAATAGAATATAAATGTCCTTTTAAATTATTTTAATATAATATGTAAAACATAATATTCAATCTGTCTTGAGCTACAATCAATAGGATAGTATTTTTGTTTTAATCATTTAATTATGTTGTACTTTTGTAGTATCAAGTTTATCAAGTAAATTAATAGTTGTATACTTGTACCTATTTAAAAACTAAAAAGCAAACACAAATGACAAATTATATTCCATTTTGTGTTCTGTTACATTTATCTAGTGGCCATGGTGATATTTATAAAAAGTTCAGTTTATAAAAAGGCATTTGTTGTTAAATACAAAGACTTTTATAAGTCTAGGTACGAACGTGTAATTTAATAAATAATCTGAAAACAATTAAATCATTAGTACCTAAGTAACATTTTATGTAGTACATAATTTTATGCAGTACCTACCTATTTGGAAAAATGTATAGTTGTTAATTTAAAATCACATAACAATGAATTACAATTAATAGTGTGATTTTTAAGATTAAGGTTTTAAACAACTATCTACATAATATTATATTATATGCAAGAAAATGATGTAATTTACCATACTTTATTATGTCACTAATCGGAGAGTACATTAATTTATTTATGATAGACTAATGCATGTACACTCCCGCTGACAGTAAGTTGCGGACGGGTTTTATTTATTTTATATTTTTATCTATTTTTTACCTTTTTCATATATGTCCTTTTTAATATTTAAATCAATGTTATTAGTTATTACTAATCTCAATTAAAAATAAAATTATTTTATTTTATTCACATACCCAATATTACACATTTCTTGTGAAATATTATTTTGAACTTAGTTTTGACTTTTGTTTTAAAGTCCATTTTAAATTTTCAATTTACAAAATATTTAAAACCTTAAAAATACGCCCACGAAAATTATACGCCCGGGGATAAATCCCCGACTTCCCCAGTCCCCCCCCCCTAGATCCGGCCCTGGTTACATAGTTGAAATAGTAGTACCTACAATGATAAGATATATTTTGTACAAACAAACAAATGAATTGACAGTGATTGTAAAACCGTAATGAATACATAAAACCGTGTTTAGAATAATTAGTTAAAAATGCAATAGTTAAGTTACATTATGTACTTAACATTAGGTATATTTTTTCTATATAAACAATTTAATAGTTAAATTACATTTATACACATTATAATATATTTTTTTATATACAGGCATGCAATTAGTAAGAAATGCAATAGTTAAATTACAATTATGTACATGACATTATACTTTTTTTTAAAATAAACAATTAATCAGGTAAAAATACAATAGTTAAAATACAACGATGAAGGGACATGACATAATATAATGGTATAAAAATTTAGTAGTAAAAATATTCATAGATACAGTCAAGTAATATTATAAAAATTTAAAAAAACCAGTAACTATAATTTGTAAAATAACATAAGAAAATCGAAAAAAAACATGCTTACCTACATAAATACATATAATATTAATACATAAAAAATGAAATATGGTAGATTAATTAACAAAAATTGAACGTACATACACAAAGTAAAGTTAAAATAATAATAATAGTAAAGAGAAAAGATCGGAAATTTGTAAAATTACGGAAAAAAAATGCAAAAAATATTCGGGATTCAGGCGGCCGTGTAATCCATATGGAAATGACCGTAGCGACGCCCCGAGAGCGTACGGCGGGATTCGAACCCGGGACCTACGTGTTTTCTACCTAACGCCTAACCTACTCGGACACAATTTGAGATATGAATTACGGTCAAAACATCAAGACTTAAGCCGTGCGTTTAAGGAGCGACGTAAGCCGATATATTCAATGTTCATCGATGTAATCGCATATAATTCGCTTGTAATACGCGCATCTCCTATATATATATATTTAACGGAGCTCGTGAAAAGCGTTTTCCGTTAATAATTATTAAATCAATAGGCAAAAATTAAATTATACACGTATATACATGTATTATACGCGTACGGTCGGTCGTAATTTCTAAACGCGATTGCGAAGCGAACCGACCGATTTCGTAAGAAAAGCGTATATATACGGCTTTAGAAAGACGTCAACTACACGATTCGGGCACGAACGACGTGCGAAAAGACGAAACTGTCGGAGAAAACGAAAGAAATCGGCAAAAAAGTCCGGCCGGGAGCGTATTTTGCGATCGACATTGCGACGGCTACGGACGGCGAACGGATATAAACCGCACACCGGCGGCTTCGAGAGATCGCGAGCTACGCGAATCAAATATGAATATGAGCGAAAAAGGCTAGAAAACGGTCGAAATCGTGTAAAAAGTGTAAATTTCGAAAATGATAAGAAATAAAATAAATAAAAAAATAATTTTTAAAAACATGCTTTTCTTAATACTACTTAATAAATGAACGAAAAGGTTGAAAATAAACTTACTTTTAAAACAATTTCTTAATGAAACTTCAAGGTCAACAAGATATTACTAAAAGTGTTTATAAAATGTATTTGTTGAACAATTTTAAAAAATTCTGAATTACAAAAAAAAAGAATGCATGGGGCACTTATGATAACTCCTACGTAAGGGCACTCTACAACTGAATCTTTAGATAAACTTTATGATAAATATTTTAAAGATTATTGATCACACCTCCAGTTTTGTAAGAGATATTCCTGACTCAAAAGAGCCCCATGCATTTCTTTTTTTTTTGTAATTCAGAATATTTTAAAATTGTTCAACAAATACATTTTATAAACACTTTTAGTAATATCTTGTTAACCTTGAAGTTTCATTAAGAAATTGTTTTAAAAGTAAGTTTATTTTCATCCTTTTCGTTCATTTATTAAGTAGTATTAAGAAAAGCATGTTTTTAAAAATTATTTTTTATTTATTTTATTTTATTTTTCGTTTCTTGATACTTTATACGAGCTCGTTCAAGGCGCCTTTTTCGTTGAGTTGCGGGCTCTTTATACATTATTATTTGTTTAGTATTTTATTATCTATACGCTTTGTCAATCTCTATGTAGGATTTTATTACCATTTTAACAATGAAACGCGTTAAAAGTTAAAAGTAATTATTATTATAATAGTTTTATAACCCATGGAAACCGTTTATAAACAAAATTTCGTAGCTGTATATTATTTATTCTTCTTCCTCGGAGATGACTTTGCCCACCCGTCATCGCCGACCTAGAAGTCCGGGTCCCAAAATAACAACGGATTATTGTAATGCCTTCCAAGACCTATGTCTATACCAATTTTCAGAATTTTTCATCGTAAATAAGTGCCTCAAATCGAGCGCGCAAGATTTGAAGACAACAGGAATGAAACATTGTGAGTTAAAGAAAAGCATGTAAAAAGAAGTGATAACGCGGTTATTGCCCGCCGCAGAATCTGAACGTTGCGATTGGCCGGGCCGGAAAAACGACACGAAAGTCGTCTATCCCCGTGGACAAAACTGGGGACTAACCTCGTTTTATAATATAAGAGACTAGCTCTCCGAGCGTCGCTGGGGGACACCCCCAGACCCCCGTGAGCGGACCCCGAGTGTTGTCGATTTCGGAAGCAGCGGTGGTCTCGTGGTGTGGTCGACACGGTATATCGGTGAACAGGTGGTATGCCGATAAGGATGTGTGATAAGGCTAGGACCACTGCGGTTCGACGTGGTAGCCCGTGGTAGCCAGGGCAGAGTCTTTGACAGAGTCTTTTCGACGACGCCGCCGGAAATTCGAAATTTGGTAAAAAAATAATATAGTAATTTTTGTGGGTGTCTAGCTGGTGTCAGTCACCTCGAATAACGTTCGCCGTAGTAATACTGGTGGGCTATCCGACTTCGTGCGACGGCCGAGTTTTATAGCCGCCTTTTTGTGGGGGTGTCTAGCAGGTCAGTCGCCTTCCTCGACGTCACTGCACATAGGACGTGAATCATAACGCAGAACCTACACACGATTACGAAAATCTAATATAGTAAAATGTAATATAAAAAATAATGTAGTCGTCGTATTTTTGTGGGTTTCTAGCAGTTCGAAAACCTAGAATGACGTTCGCCGTAGTAATAGTGTTTGGGGTCTAGCGGGTCGGTCACGTTCCTCGACTTCGGTCGTAGTCACCCTGGAAGGCAATCCGACAATATTCGACGGCTGGGGCACGTCATCACGTATGCAATCCGAACTCTGGCGCAAAATCAAGTAATAGGTCACATGCAAAAAAAAAATATTAGTCTTGGTGTCTAGCAGGTCAGTCACCTTCCTCGACGTTGGACGTAGTAACCCTGGTAGGCAATCTTACTCCGTCGGATAGTGCGACGTCCGGGTCAAGGCATAAAAACGCCAAATTACGTAAATCAAAAATATATGAATAATAACATTTCGGGCGCCCGTGCTAGTCGTAAATTGTAATTTATTCGCCGTGATTTGTCGAGTGTCTAGCAAGTCGGGCGGCCACGTGTAATAGTTTTTGTCGTTTATAGTAGTAGAGCGATTTAGAATCGAAACTCGGTCAGCTGATTGGGATTTCGTTTCCCCATGGTCTTCCGAAAAACACGTAAACGTTTCCCCGCACCGACATGATCAGTCAGACCCAATGTCTCTCGTATCACATAATAGGCGGGAAGTTATCCGCTGATACCACCGAGTGGATAGACGATAAACGGTCGGTGATAAGGCCTACAGGTTTGGCGGTATTCTGTCGAAGGCGGGAATGTTTGAAAACCATTTTTGCGTGTGTATCAATGAAATCGAGTGATGGTCCTAAGGCATTATTATGAACATATGAAAAAATTTTGCAAAAATGAAATAAGAACGATGGCCAAAAGTGTAAGGTTTAATGCCGTGTTCGAATGAATAATATAAAACTATAAGATAATTAATTTGTCAATACAATAAATTAATTAATCGGCCGTGCGATATCGTTACCCGCATGGGTTACCTGCCTTGACTTGTGATTGTCGCCGTTCTAAGACCAAGCACTGCGCCGACGTCCGACTTTAAAATCATTTCATTCAAACTTTCTCAACCAGAAACACGTGAGTATACATTGTATTATAAATTTAATTGGTGGCTTTTTAAAAACCTTTTTTACACCGCAGATCGTAGGTAATTTATCAATTAATATAATGTAACACATGCTTTCCGATTAACGAATTTAATATTTTATTTTAGTTTTAATTTAATATTTAATAATACCGACAGATCACTTAAAGTTTCGTTTTCCTATACACTTTCTTTATTTCTTTTTATTCATCAACTTTAGAATGATTAACAATGCATAGAACATTAGAGGCAATAGGCGCAAGTGTACATTAGGAGCTTGTTTTTTTAACACGTTTAACGCGGATCGTATAATAATAGGCTAGTATTGTGCGCAACACGTGATTTATTGCTTTATTTTACCATCCATTTTTTTTATTTCTTTTCATTTATTAACTTTAAAATAAGTACATTAGCTTGTTTTCGACACATCCAACGAGGATCGTATTTATGAATGAATATTTAAACTTAGAGGGCTTACTTTTTTGTAAGCACCTGTCCACGCTTATTCCGGCAAAGTAGTTAGACGCTTATACTATGTGTACGCACAGGTATGAGAGAGAAAAACAAATAATATATCGTGCTGACATCCGCTGAATGTTTCGTCTTTTATATTTTTAGAATGAACAGTTATATTACCATTTTTTCGGGGCCGGTGACGAACGGGCGCTTTGTGAACGGTCCGGCTGTGGCAGACCCGCCACCGCAGGCCGTGACCGCCACCGCCGCTCACCGTACGAGGGCCTCGACCCGCACCGCCGCGCGCCATCCACGGGCCGTGACCGGCACCGCCGCTCGTCATCTGCCGGCCACGACCGGCACCGCCACCGCCGCACAAAAGAAGAGGAATAGAAGTAAGTAAATAGGTGATAGGTACAATTAAAATGTTTACTATTAACTAACGCTTACATCGTGTTTCAGGATGTTATAGGCCCAAGTAGCAAAAAAATATTTTTTAAATGATTAGAAAAAGGTTAGAAAAAGGTTTATAAGTTATGTTTTAATCATTTTTAAAATGTTCAAATGGCCAGATTTCCATTCAAAATAAAATGTGAAATCAATATTTTAAATATATTAAAAAAATGTTTTTTAAAAATATTTTTTAAATATTATTAAATGATTTTTTTAAATATTTTAAAATGATTTTTTTAAATATTTTAAAATGATTTTTTTAAATATTTTAAAATTTTTAAAGAAACATTTTTTAAATATTTAAAAATAGTGAAAAACTTTTTTTTTAATACGATTTCAGATGAAATTATACGTGCAATGTTTCTATTTTACTATTTAAATAATTAGAAAATAAGTCATAGTATTTGAATAATCTTCATTCTTTTATTAATTATAATATTAAAATTACAAAAAAAAAAATGGTTCCTGTGAATATATGATATAAAAAAATAAGAAAAATTAAAATTAATTTTGAGGTGATGGTGATCTTTCGTCCATGATGACTCCAGTGTTTTCTGTTTTTTTTTTTGTTTTTAATACTGCTTCAGTCCTTTAAAAAATATATTTTTGTATATTAGTTACAATATTAATTGGTTTGATATACTTTTTAAAATTATTCAAGTTATAATAGTATGTTTGCATTTATTAGGATTTAGAATTAAAACAGAACTTTATTGTTCATATGACTACTTTGTATAATATGTGAAAGTAATATATTTTTTAAATTAATAAAAACTTATAAGTATTTTCGGATTCAGTTATTTACAGACATTAGAATATTGTTGCATGGTCCATCAGCTTCAAAGTGTATGTTCTCCATCTCTTATTGTATCATGTTTACATTAACCCAATAAGAGATATTGTAATTAATTATTAATCCATGGAAGTTATTTTAACCAATTCATTATTCATATATTATCTTATTACGGTATTGATAAGAGTAAACAGGTTAAATATTTGATATTCGAGCCTATTTTCATGACATTAAGTTTTGTGGTTAAAATGATAATTATTTAGATTTTTCTGTAGTTTTGTTAGAAGTATTTATAAAAAATGGTGATTTAGTGCGAGCGAAATACTCGTGTCTGCCGATATTTATAGACATTAACACGTGTAATGCCGTAAAACCTATCTATAGTAGAACTTTACTATTGGAACCAACTAACTTTTCCTAGTATATATAGTTTTTCATATAATTTTATGTATGGAGATGTAGAAATTTTCTATTATAAGAAGGTTTCAGTCTTAAAGAGACTTCGAAGGAGGTTTTACTGAGCATATGATAAAAATAATTAATATAATATAAAACACTTACTGATAGGGCGCTCGAGCAAACCATGTTTGAATCGATTGAATAACTGAACATTTCAGGCTTATTTCGTTGGGAAACTTTTTGCCAACTGCTTCTAATATAAATCAGTAAAATATGTATCTTAAGTATATTTTTAAAAAATAACAAAAAAACACTTAGTGGTATGAAGCTAGGTGGTAACTAATAATTAAACCTCTTGGAGTTTTATGATGAAACTATTATAAATATTTGAATTTGTTTTAAATAAAACTAAAACTGTAAGTATTAACCACCAAAAACATATATGACATGTTTATGTGGAATGGTTTTTTAGTTATGAGGGGGTCAAAAGTGGCTCCAAATGGTTCGTGTAATATTAAACACGGTGCTGCTCGCCAGTTCTGTTGGCTAGAACTTAGGGCTTGACACGCTACCACGTGTATAGATAAATTATGCTATATGATATTATTGATCCAGATATTTATAAATTTAAAATGTTGGTATTTTCAAGATCTTTAACTGATAAGAGCAACAACAAATTAAAAAAATAATTTATAAATGAGAAAAGTTAACCCTCTTACTAAACAAAATTAAGTAATTTATATTTACCTATAATGACTTTAAAAATGTTCAAAGTATGTAATTTTTTTTTGTTCTTCTGGCCTTTCCAACTATATTGTGAAGCTAATTCATAAGAAAATATAGTTTTAAGCATATTTGTAGTGACTTTTTGGACTGATTTTCCTTCCGAAGCAAAAACAAACGAAGTTACCTATAAAATATATGTGTAAAATAATTATAGAGGAAATGTTAAATTTTTTAATACATAAATGATTATTGTTTGTTTTCATAAACTTTAAAAAATAATACTGTATATAAATACTTAATAATATATATTATATAATAGATTATTAAATATTATATGGTATTTCTCCATATATCTACATAAGATAATTTAATTACTTTATATTAGCTAAAAATATAAAAATGTGTAATATAATAAAATAATAATAAAATATGTACAATAATGATATAATAAATATAAAATTGTATACTTATTAGAATACATGGAGACCATACAATTGATTTTTTTAAATAATTTCAAATTTTAGTGACCTACCAATTTATTTGTGAATGATAAATCTTCAGATTTTAATTTTGATTCAATTAACATGAGCTCGTCTTCATTTTTCAAAGGGAATGGTGCTAGTGCATTTTCTTTGGAACTGGTTGGCTCATACTCATCACAATGGCTTGATTTTTTACTCTCCATAAATGAATTTAATTCTTGTTTAATATAAAACATGTTTGATGTTATTTTCTTATTTTCAGCTATGATTAAAATTAAAATATTTAATTAATATGCATTCGGGCTAAGTTAACTGCTTTTTAATACTTACCAGATATTTTACATAGTTGATGGGCTATAGAAACTAGCAAGGTTTCTTTATCATTACTAATACAATTTTGAAAAGTACAAGAATGTGATTTTTTGGCTAATTTACATTCAAAAACATTTGATACAGATATGTTGTCTGAAAAATATTTTAAGTCAAATAAAACAATAATTATAACTGCAGGAACACTCAAGTAATAAAGACATTTTAACATCCGACTTACTTGTAGAACATGTTGGGGTGGATACCGTTGTGCTTAAAGTTTCCTCGTTTGATATATTATCTTGACTTGATAATGAAGTTTTTCTTGATGGTGTACAATTAGCAATGTTTAGAAGTGTTTCATCATTAGTGTTGTCTGTAGAAATTATAACATTATAAAAAAAAAATATATTGTAACATTTAATACATTTTTATATTAATAAAGAATGCAACACAAGCTAGCATTCAATTTCTCCGTTTATTAAGACAATAGAGCTAATTTACGTAACTCATTATTATTATTATGGTATCTGAGTTACACTATACTCTAGACCAAATAAGAAACACCAACTTTTACTTAGCAAACCGATGGCACCGTGGTGTTTCTTATTTGGAATAAAGTATAATTGTTTTTTTTTTTTAAATTTTAAAGAGATTTAAAATTAATATTTTGAATAACTAACAAACACAGACAGCTGTGAACACTAGTATTTTCATCTTCAAATTTAAGAGTTTAAATTCTAAATCGAACAACCATAACTCCACAATTTAAATTTTGCATAGTAATAGGTGTTAGTGTACTTATTGTATATGATGGATGGAGATAACAAACATGATGTGTAGCATAATATTATATCACCTTTTATGTTTGAAGGAAAAACAGGGAATGATACGGTCTTTTTTTTGTTACTTCTTAATGGTTCAATGTCTTCATCAACAGAGCATTCACTATCTAAATTGTCAAATAAGCGCTTTGATGACTTAGTTCTTTTTCCTCGTCCCCTCTGCTCATAATCAGAATGTAAATTTTGAGCATTTTTTGCCAACTTTACCATCATTTTAAGACCAATTTGAAAATCACCTATAATTAATACATTATATTAAATAGTTAAGCTAGCTAAGAATCAAGAAAAAAATTCTTAATTCAATAAAGGTAACTTTAATTTATTGCAGAATAATTAGAAGTCATAATATATTATATAATTTAAAACAACTTATTCAATATATTATAGGTATATGTATATTATATTTTATGGTATATTACTCACTTATATTGGTCTCTATAATTTGCATAGTACAATATTCCCAATCATCACTACTATGGTCGGGCATGATTTGCTTCCGTGCTAAAGAATTTATGATATTCGACTTTAAGTTTTTCGGATACCAGCAACTTGATTGGTCAATTTTCCATGCGTTGGGAATGACATCTGGCACTTTTTCTCCGTTATCAATTATGTGTATTAATATCCACATTCTGACTAAACTAAATAACATTACAGCCATAAAAAGGGAAAATCTTTAAGGAATACTGTAAGACGAGGAAAATATTGAACCAGTTTCAATCCTTGCACAAAATACTATGGATATTCTATCTATGAATATAGATCATAGTAAATTATAAATATTGTATATAAATATTATTATGTAAGTATAGGAGTGTTTATTTATTTAAGCTGTATGAAGTAGTTATTATTATTATTATTAAAATTAAGAGTGTTTATTTATTTAATAGTGTACATCAATATTATGTATTAGTATAGGAGTGCTTATTTATTTAAACTGTATGAAGTAGTGGAAAAGTGATAAAACTTTGTTTGTATTTGAAGTAAACATACTTAGTTATTATTTCATTAATAGGCCAACATTTAAGAACAGATTGCTTTTGAACTTCAAAAATACCTATACAGGAACTTTCACAAGGTTTTTTGAAGAAGTCATTTTTATCTAAAAATTTTCTACCTACAATAACATAACAGTTAAGCTTTGTTGAATAACAAATATTTTCAACTACAATAACCTCACCTTTTTTTGTCCCACAGCAATTATTTGGAGGTAAGATTTTAATAGTAAAATTAGAAAATAGCAGTGTAGAATATTGTGGACCACTGCAGTAAGGAGGCAGAGACCCATTCGAATGAGCGTTTTTTAATTTTGGAAAATCCTCCAGAAATTTGCATGTATTGGTTGATGGAAATTCTGAATGGATAGAGAATATCTGACCTAATCGCTTTCCAATTTGTTCAAGGGGTTTATTCTTTCCTTTAATCATTTTTTTAATAGTTTGTAGGTAGTTTTCAAATGGAAACGCTGAAATTGTATCGAGGGTAATAGAGTCTAAAATGGTACCAAAGTACTGTACATCATCAGCTAAGTGAATAAGGCCATGGAAGTTGTGTGTAATAAACATTTCGCCATATAAGTTCATAAAGTTTTGCACAAAATGCCGAAGAAGCGATCTGGCGTATTCAGTTAAATCTGGCTTCTGGCAACTTTTTGGATTTAACAATATTGAAATCGCTACATGTAATGTAAGAAAATTGTTATATTTTTCATCAGTCAAAACTCCTTTTAAAGCAACTGGTCCCAAGTATAATAAAAAAGAACGATATTCTGTTGCTTTGAATCGCAACAAATATTTTAAATCCCTAGGCTGCCTAACAAATTCTACAGGTAAACTTCTACGATTGTTTGTCATAAAATCTGAAACTACTTGAATAAGTTTTCGCGATAGTTTGTGTGGAAGTTCACCATTACACCAAATTAAGAGCATTGTTCTCATTACACCTAAACATACGAGGTGCATAAAATCAAGAATAATTGACTTAACAAAATCAAAATCAGGTATTCTAACCAATGGCGTATCTGATTGTCTAAAATTAACATCTACCCAATTTATAAAATCATCATTAGTCCTCATTGGGCAGTCCAAGTTGGTAAAAGTTCTCCTTCTTTCAATCGTTCTACCATGAACTGTGCATCTAGTGCAAGAATTGTAGCCTCCATGTCCTTTAATACCTAATAAATCTTTTTTAGCAGGTGCATCACAACATATACCAATGAGTTTAACAGATACTTTATTTCCTAGCTCAGTTATTATACCCCTTGTCATTAAATCAACCAGCTCATTAATAAATGGATTAAGAAAATCAAATATATTATTAGGCTTTTGCATACCATAATAAATGCCTACAGGAAACACTATATTTTTTAATTGAGGAACATTCATTATTGCAATTAATATAGGGTACACTTGACCGGCTGAACTTTTGAATAATGGTAAGCCATCAATATTAAGTAATAGTTTTAGGTCCTGTATATTGTTAATTGATGGAATATTAGAGATTAAACGTATTAACTGCATTTCCAGACCAAAATGAATATAGCTACCGGGTTCAACAACACTTTTCTCAAAAACTATATTTGTTTTCAACAGAGTCCTAGCATCAGATGGTAACTTAGATAAGCCATCAACATTATTTTTTAGGCCAACCAATAAATCTGAAAGACACACTTCTGTTACATTATGTTTAATAGCCCAATTTTTAAGAAAATGTTTAATGCCTGTGGGAGATTCATTTTCATGGCTTGTTTGAAAATATGGTTCATGAATAGATTCATCACTACTTTTATCACTGTTACTAAAACTACTATAGCTACTACTAATAAAATCATTGTTAATATTTCCAAACTGATATTGATCATCATTAGGAAAATCATCATTATAAGAAGGAACTGAATTTACATTTATTTGGTCGTATAAAACAATTGGAGGGATTTGGATATTTCTATCGAGTAATGGGGAGACTGCAGTTATTTCAATATCTGATGAAGATATATTGTAAGAAAAGTGAGAGCATCCAGCTTCATCAGCCCGCCTTCGTTTACTTCTGTCAGATAATTCATGAAATTTTGATAATTTTCTGGACATATTTCAATATTTGTAATCTGTTTTAAAAAGTTTGAAGTAACGGTAAGATTGAATAACAGGTGATACACCTACAACATAAGTTCATAACGCCTCAACAAATATGTATTAAATATAAATGATGGAGAAAAAAAAAATAATTTAAATGAAAAAAAAAATGAGGCGAGTAGGTACCTACAATTTGCCGCGTATTATCAATAACTATCACTGAATATAATATATTATTGATACAGATTATAATAATAATTATAATTATCACGATTCAATAGTTATAGATGTTATAGTAGGTAATGGGTATATTGTAAATATCTTAAATATTAGGTACCTATATTATAATTTATAGGTAATAGGTATTATATTATATAAACCTAATAGTACATAGTAGTAGGTAGGTACCTACCTGCTATTTCAGTTTATTATTAAGTGTGTTTACCTAAAATAAGTTCACAATTTTCAAAATTGCCATTAACTAAAAATTGATAAAGGTACCTAACGTAACAAGTTTTGTGCCATTATTTTTAAAACTTAAAACCTCATTTCTTTTCATTAAGAAAAAATATAAATTGAAAAATGTCAGAAGAAAATTGTAGAACGTTAAAAGCATCACCCGGAATTAAAAACTATATACCTACCTACCTAACATTATTTATACAAATTTATAATTAATATCATTATTTACTATTATAATTATTATTTTAATAAGTAGGTAGGTACTTACTTGTACTGACAAAGCGCGTTGATGTTGATGTTGATCTGAATAAACAGCGGAGCGAGTAGCGACTGGCGAGTGACCGAAATGTTCGACAGCGGACAGATTAATAATTATTTATTATTATCGCACAAACCACTACCACACCGACGATTTACGATCGTTATTCCCATCGAATATGATATTATATAATATTATTATCACATAATATCAAAATATGTGGTATTATTAATAGATTTGTATTATTTTTTTTGTCTGCAATTACCCAGTTCCAGCCGCGCCAACGCCGACAAGTTTATATATAAACATACAATCGGACAAAGCGGTAAACAACTTTTATCTATGGTGTGTGTGTGTGAGTAGTGAGTGTGACGCGTTCCTGCGTGTCCGTACTCCGTAGGAGACCGTAAAGACTGCAGCTGTTGTCGTAGGCTATAAGCAGTATAAGCACACTGGCAATTTATTAATCTAGGGACTAGGATTGATAACGCCTACTATATAGGTTCCAATAAGTAAAATTATTTTATTTTTAAATTTCAAAAGAAATATACAAATACAATACAATATTATGTTTCATATTATTTGTACATGAAAAATACTTGATATAAGAAGCCACCCATTGATGATAACATTTTCTAAAATATAATATATTATAAAGTACAGGCATTTTTTACTCAAAACCTTGTACATTTTGAATTATTTGACCTAAAAATGATTAGCCTACCAATATACACACAGTGAAAGTCGAAAATGGGCCGATCACTGGTCAACCAAAACCGAAAACAAACGAAAACATAATTTTAAAAAAAGAACACGAACAAATGGCTCATATTAAAAAAGGTTCACACTTTAAAAACGACTCGGGGCTATAAAATCAAACACACTTTAATAGCACGGACCTAAGAGTAAAACGTTAAAACTTAACCAAATACCTAATAAAAATTCAAAATAATTATTACTCAAAACTTAAAACAAACTTATATTATAATAGAAATATAATAGGTATACAAAAAATCACTTAATGCATTTTTCAACTTTTCTACACCGATTACGGGCGAAATATTGGTCGTACGCATTTCAACTATGGACCTTTTCTGAATCGTCGAACGCCAAAATACCAGGTTTACGAGTTTCGTAGTGATTTAAATCGAAAATGAATCCAAAAAAACACGTAACTACGTAATTTTCTAAGTACAACGACCAAACGAAAAATCATAACTCACGAACCAATTATCGGATAACCTCGATCTTGGTACCCATCGACCCGGGACGAAGTCCTCTATAACATCCTACTACAAAAACGGCTCGCCCCACCCAAAATCTAAGTGTTCGCGCAAAGAAACCTGAAAAAACTCCAATTTTTAACTTTCAAAGCCCCAGAAGATGGGAAAAAACGGCTCCTGCGGTCACGACACAAGACACCGAATTTAATCACCTACCTACAATCTACTCAAATATTGAATTTCAGAAACGTAGTACATAAACTAAACGTTTTCCAAAATACACCTAGGGGGGGGGGGTCGAGGACTCCTGACTCCGGAAGTACGATTTAGAAGGGCCTAAACCAAAACGTTTGGTGAAGAAACGGTCCACTTAAGTTTAAACCCGGCTGAGAAATACTTAACAAAAAAAAAGGGAGGAGGGGAAACTTATAGTATGTTATGCACGTGGTCTTGCCTGACAGTAAGCGTTTTTACCTTGATTTAACCGTAACACAAATCACGGGGAGGGTACACACTCGTTGTCCACTTATATGCCACTAACACAAAAATATTTACCTTAAAACATACTTTACAGGGAGATTTCACAATTATTGTTATCCATGCATTTTCGTTGTATAATGGTATACGTTAATTATTTTGTTTGATCGGAAAATAGATGGACAACGAGTGTGTAATCTCCCCGTGGTTTGTGTAACGCGGTAAAATCAGTGTGCTCTGAGTGGACATTCCCGCTTGAACGTGTTGTAATTACCGCGGAAAAATAACGAGCTGACTTAGAATATACTAATATATATATATACTACTACTAGGTCTAGACGTACTTTCCAATCTTTTAAGCATCTGGATTCACTTTTGGAACAGTATTTCTACGCCCGAAAATACAGATTTGTAAAACCTGCAGTACATTTATCACTATTATTATTATAATTAGGTATTACAATTGCAGAATCTAAAATGCATATTTACGCAATACAATATTGTAATATAATATTCCTTGTTCTATAAATTAATATCAAAGAACTTTAAATTATAAGAATGATAGCAATATAATGATACGCGGCGCATGCAAATGATATTTTTTAATGCGGTCTTGGCGTCTTGCAGATAATAATATATAATATACACAGGGCCGACGAGAACTCTTGTGGGCCCCGGGGCTGATCAATTTCGGGCTCCTTTACTTGTACCCGTGCATATAGAGCCTCAGGGCTATGCCCCCCTGCCCCACCCTCTCACCAACCATGAATATATATATTTACATAAATATACACTGATAAATAATTATATATTTGTTAATATAATATATACTACTATATATATAGTATATATTTGTTAATATATACTACTATATATATAGTTATTAATTAAAAGTTTATAAGCTATTTAAAAAATATTAATAAAAAAATAATTTAGATTAAATGTCATAAAAATATTAATTAAAAATTAATCGGTTAAAAATATTTTTGAAATATGTGAAAAATGTTATTCATAAAAATATTTAATAAAAAATGTTCTTAACATATTATTTAAAAAATAATCAATTTAATATATTTTTTAAATATATAAAAAATATTATTCTAAAAAACGTTTTATTTAAAATGTTATGATATGTTTTAAATGTTTTAAAAATATTTTATTGTTACTTGGGGGTGCCAAAAGCAAGGGCACACGGTCCGGCAATGCCTCGGTAAGTGTATATCGCAGTTTAATAATAAATTAAAAATGAAATTAATAATGTTTGTTATATTTATAGCCCCTTACACGCCAGCTCGAGTGCAGCCGAGACCACCAGCCGTCCAACGTGGGACCCGGGGTTCGATCATGGTGAGGCCGCCGCGGAGTCTCGCCGAAAGGTCGGCTTCCGCGGCGCCCACCCGATTCGCGACGTCGACCCCGATGTCGTCACCCGTAAGTAATATTTGTAAACTTAATAGCGCTAAATAAATACAAAATTGTAGGATATGAATGAAAGTAGTGTTTGAAAATTTCATGAAATTTAAAAAAATTAAATATTTCGTGAAATAATAAGTATTTTAATATATTTTGTTTTATTTTTAAATAAGTTTTATATTTATATATAATTGTCATAAATTACCTCCATCACTATATGGTACCTGTATGTATACCTAACCTTTGGTATTATACATTTAAATTGGTATTCAAAATTTTTAAATATTTTAATGTTTAAATGATACAAGTAGGTATACAATATTATACATGTATATTGTATACTTACTGAAAAAGTCTTACTCGAAAAAGTCGAGAAAACCGTCGAAACGGCGACGACGCGGCGCCCTCGGCGATCGATACGTCCGCCGGGGGACTCGTTTTTGAAAAAGTAGGGCCACGTTTCGACGTTAAATTTAGCGGGGAACGCGAATAAGATCCAAACGGGGAGGTCGATAAGCCCCAAAACGCCTAAAACTCGAATTTTCGAAAAAAAATGCAAAAAACGCGCGCGACGGCGGCGCTCGTATCGCACGCGACATCCGCCGCCGCGGGCTCGCCGGGAAAAAAGTAGGGCCGCGCGCCGACTATAAATTTACCGAGGAACGCGAATAAGGTCCGAACGGGGCCGCCCGAGGCCCCCCGGGGCGGTAAAACTCGATTTTTTTCGAAATTTCTTTGATTTTTGAAAAAAACGGCAAAAAGTGATAAGAGGAGTGATAACGCAGCGACGGCTCCGGGAGACCGCCCACGGATAGAAATGTAATTTTCCGATTGGAGGGTTCCCTAAGTCAGTTCGGATTTACTCCACAAGCTGCGCCCTCGGGTTCACGTTTTATAGTATAAGACTAGATTCCGGTGTTTGTCATCCCGCCTACGGCGGAAAGACTGTGTCGGCGGTGGTGCATCTTTGTCGGCGATGCTGGGTTTTTTGATCAAGCCTGCGGCGGGAAGGGGGGGTCGTCGGATATTGTGTTTTGTCGTGTTGGCAGCACTGGTTAAGCGGTAATTTTTGAACTCGGAAGAGTGTCTAGTCGTAAGTCACGCGATTCAAGTCGATCGTAAGACACAGCCAGCCAGGTAGGAAAAATTCGGATTCTGTGTTTGAGTGTCTAGCTATCAGTCATCTCGGGTGAAAGTCGATTCCCGATCATACAATCCGCCTGCGGTGGATCGGATGCAGTGGGAGTGTAAGTCGCTCGTATGCAAGTAGCTAGTCAGGTAGGCAATCCGACTACGTCGGATCGCAGACCATGCACCGGGTGTGTATGTCCGGTTCTCATATGTGTGTTGAAATCGGAAATTCAGGTTCTGAGTTTGAGTGTCTAGCTATCAGTCATCTCGGGTGAAAGTCGATTCCCGAGTGTCGGATGCAGTGGGGGTGTAAGTCGCTCGTATGCAAGTAGCTAGACAGGTAGGCAATCCGCCTGCGTCGGATCGGATGCAGTGAGGGTGTAAGTCGCTCGTATGCAAGTAGCTAGTCAGGTAGGCAATCCGACTACGTCGGATCGCAGACCATGCACCGGGCGTGTGTGTCCGGTTCTCGTATGTGTGTTGAAATCAGAAATTCGGATTCTGAGTTTGAGTGTCTAGCTATCAGTCATCTCGGGTGAAATTCGATTCCCGAACGGACAATCCGCCTACAGCGAAAAGTGCTCGAAACGGCCGTTTAAATATGAAAAAGCATACAGGTGGTAATAAAATTGTATTTTTTGATAATTATAGAGAACAGTTATCATTTGTTTTATGTTAGGCTTCACTGTAATCAATGTAATCATTGTTATGTGGTTATAACAAATAAGTCGACAAAATCTAATTTTCTGATTGGATATTTTCTAAAATATACCTACCATGTATATTTATTTAATTATGAGAATTAAATCAAATTCACAAATTGATAATTATATTGGTGAATAACAAATTTTATTGAAATGTAATACTATCCTATTAAACGTAGGTATGTACTATGTATAAATGAATACACTATACAATTTTTTGGCACTTATCTTCGTAAGTACCTACTATCATAATATTTTGCTGTTATATTGTAAGACTGTATATAATATATTGTGTACCTACCTACCAATTTATTTAATGTCATATGATATGATATTTATGATGTTATTCGGATTCTGAGTTTGAGTGTCTAGCTATCAGTCATCTCGGGTGAGAGTTGGGTTTGGTTATTTATTCAACGTTATTTCTATGATTTAAAATTAAAATTTGATAAACCATGTCCTTTAGTTTATCAAATAATTTCAGAACTAAAATAAAAAAAATGTATATTGTAGTACCTCTACTATTGTTTTATTATTATTTTTTTTTTTTATAACTTTATACTTTATTACTTTATAACCTAACTTTCTAATATTGAATCAAAATAAAAATAAAGTTTGTCATGCTCATTTTATTTATGTTTTTTCTTCTTCCTATTTTATACTATTATATATTTGTATGCCTACCTACGTGTTAAAATGTATTATATACTATATATAATTTTAAAAAACCATCTATGCCTAATTTGTGAAGATTTGTAGGGGAGGGGTTATAATTTTCTAAATCAAACACGTAGCTTTACTACTACCTATTTATAATTGCTACCTTTTTAAGGGGACTAAGTCCCCCTCCTAATTTAGGATTGTGGAAAATTAACCTGGTTATATATTTATAGTTTCAAACAGCTTATTTATTGATTTAAATAAAAAGTCTATACATTTAATAAATTTGTTTATTAATATAAAAAATTCCTTTTAAAAATTAAACATTGATTTTGTTAAATTAATTAATATAACATGGTTTAATTGTTAATATAACATGGTTTAAATGTTAAAACAACAAATTTTAACAACACTGCTGTTTAAAAATGTAATAAACTACTTTGTTTCATTAAACCGCCAATTTAGTGAAACAACAATGCAGTATGTTAATCTACCGATTAACAAAGTTTTAGTTTTGAAATTAACAATGATGCCTGTAGGCCCTATGTTAACAATGAATTTGTTGATTCAATTGGTATTATTATTAATTTGAACGAAGATTTTCGTTCTGTATATGCGGGTGTATAATGCACCCGTATACCACAATGCTGTGTCCGTGCGCCGTCCGGGAGGAAACGCCCGACGTAAGTATTTAATAAAAAAAGCACATGCGTATTGCATAAGCCAAGTATAACACTAAACATGATTTGTTACAGGATGTTACAGGTGGGTCACCTAGCAAGGAATTGTGGTTAGTTTGTCCTATTATTTATTTTTTCACGTGCTAAGCTTTTGTAAATTTTATCAAACTCCCCCTGCTTGGTTGTGGTACCTGCGGCATCGTCGGGCGCGTCCTCGTCGGTCGTTAGACCACGGCAGGGGCCGCAGCCAGGACAGCAGCAGCAACAACAACGGCAGCAACAAAAACAACAGCAGCGAGGGTCGAGGCGGCGGAGCCGTGGGAGAAGGTAAGATCGCGAATACCAAAATATGTCAATCATCATCAAAAACATAAAATGTATTGTTTTCAGGTCGAGGTTTCTCGAGGTTGGCCATTGTTTCCAGCAAACACGACTGAAACTTCGTTGACTTGAGTTAGGTTAGGTTAGGTCTCGACGTCTGCCGGCAAAAGTTCGTCGTCCATCTGGACTTTCATGTTGTCCACGTCGACAATTTCCACATAGTCTTCGTCCATAACGCCGTCTTCCATCACAACTTCAATGATGTGGTCGTCCATCATGGCGTTTTCGTCCCCAAGGTTAGGTTCAACTTGCACGGGGTCTCCACCTTCAGGCTCTTCACTGGCGCATGTTGCCGTCCGATAAATACCTATAAATTAATAGGCGATTAGTGTAATTCAATTTTAAATCACATATTTATTTATCAATTAATTAATTGTATTAATGGCAGAGTAAAAATGTTTTAGCGTTATTTCATAGTTCTAAAATGTTTATATCTTTTTATTTTATATTATTTATGTTTTACATTTTGATATATAATGTTATATATTGTATTCTGATTTATGTTTTTATTGCTAAATGTAATAAAACTTATTTAAGTATACAACTTTAAAGTAATAATTTAATAATAAAGTAATAGTAATAATAACTTTAGTAATAAAGTAATAATTAAATCAAAAAGTACAGTTGTATATTTAATGTCAATTGTTTAATAAACTATATTGTAAGCATATTTGTCAAACAGATATTAGTTAAAACAATAGGAGCGCAGTTTAAAATATGTTTAGTCATAGCAAAAGAATGGTTCTGAAGCAGTGATCAATTAAACAGTTAAGTCAAATGACAAAAGGGAAAACTAATAAGTGAAATAAAAGTGTTGTGTAGAGATACATGTACACATATATCAAACATTTGTTTGTAATTGAAAGTAAAACAAAATATTAGTTTAAGGCAATCATTAAAAATCATAACATGTAAGTTTAACGTTTAAAGTCTGACTCTATGTCGAGCTATAATCAATGAATAGGTTAAAATAAATAGGTACATAATCACAGTCCATAAGTAGTAATTAACAGTTACACATTAAATAGTTAAGTAAAAATAAAAGTGTTCTGTTGAGGTATTAGGTATACGTCATGATACTCAACAAAAATAATAATCAAATGAACAAATGCCTAACTGTTTAGTTAGTTTAGGTTTGAGCACGTGTAAATCAAGGTAATAGAATGGAATGTGTACGTGATAGAAAAAACCAATATTAGTTATTATGTATTGTATAGTTATAGTATGTATGTAGGTATGTAGTATATATAGTAGGTATATAGTAGGTATGTATGTAACTGACATAACATTCATTGACATAATGATTCTAATGTTATACTTAAGAAGTAAACATAATCATGAACAATTATGATAGTAATAAAGTAAGTTGTAACTAAGAGTTAGCCAGTGTATTAAAGTAATAATTAAAACAAAAAGTAAAGTACATGTCTTTAATGTTGAGTAGTAAATTTATGGTACTGAAGCAGTAAAATTGTAATACATGTAATGCTATAGTTAACTCACAGAACACAGTCTGTACGTTAAAGTAAAACAAAATATTAGTTTAAGGCAATCATACTTGAATAGCTTAATACATAAGTTTAACATTTAAACTTTAACTCTAATATATATATAAACACCGTTCATAAGTAGTAATATATAATTAACAGTTACACATTAAATAGTTAGGATGGTTGAGGATAGTTATATTATACAATATATAATAAAAACAATAAACAATGAGCAAATCAAAAGTAAAGGAACAAACGTATTTATGTAATAATGTAGTTAACTACAGTGTGTATGTGTATATTAGTATAATGTAGTCGTGCTTTAAATATCCTAACCTAACCCTAAAAATTATTTTTCTTACCTATATACTTATAACTACTATAAATGTAATAAAACTTATTTAAGTACCTAGTAACACAGAGTAAGTGGTTAAAGCACAGAGCTTAGTTTAAATTATGTTTAGTCATACTCATAGCATATGAATGGTTCTGAAGCAGTTGTTAAATTTGATTACACATTAAATAGTTAAGTCAAATGACAAAAGGGAAAACTAATAAGTAAAATAGAATTGTTCTGTTGAGGTAAAGTTTTTATAATTAGTTCACTAACAGAACACAGTGTGTAGGTGAAAGTATAAAAAAAAACTATTAGTTATAGTACACAGTTATTCTCATCATATATATATATATATAATATATATAAGTACATTAGTATTATATTTAAGTGTATTATGTATGTATGTATGCATATGTCCACATTAATTACACATTCGTTAGTAAGACAAAATATTAATTTAAGGCAATGAATAGGTTATAATAAATATATTATAATAGTTCATAAGTAGTAATTAACAGTTATTGGAATTGTAAAATTGAATGTACATGTTAGGTTAATTTCAAATTATTAAATGGCGATAGAACAGTTTTAATAGTCGAGTCAAATGCATTTATCATAATTTTTGGTCTTAAAAATATATGTCAGTATGAATTAAGCATGGGGCTAGATTGTATTAATTGTATAAATGTACACACAATGGAAAGAAAATATCGCTCATAATATGTAAGTGAAGTTTTAATAACACTAAAAAAACCTTATTTCGTTAATAATACTCAGTGATGTGTACTTAATAATGAACATACACTGTCGCATTCAGTAATACAATCTTTTACAATAATAATGACTTAATATAAGTACATTCCTGTCGTAGAATAATCTAAAAATGTCATTGTAGTAAGCAGGTTTATTGTTGAGATAATAAAATATGTATACTGACTTTTGTTATAGTTAAATAAATAAATTTTAACTTTAAAATCAAGAACCAATCAAAATACAAAGAAATTCACAGAAGAATGTTTAATTTTTTGAGCATTTATACATATTTATATTCTTTCTAACAACAATAAATTTGAAACATTGTAAAAAACGTATTGCACTGTATAACAGTAAGTGTTATAGTGAAATCATATGATACATGTTGTAGGTAGTTCAAATCATTTTTCAAAGAGCTGTACAAAATAATGTTTAATTGAATGTGTATTAAAATAATATAAACATTTCTAAGAGTACTACATGTGAAATGATAAAAAACTTATCTAGTACACAACTTAGAAATGACCTAGATCAGTAGTAAGTAGTAATAGTAAAAAAGAGTGTAGTTTAATACAGAATTTTAACTTAAAACAATAAAAAGTAAAACTTTTAATACATATTTAATATAATCTTGTGTTGGTTAGGTTTAATGTGCTTATATGTATAACCATAACAATAACAATTGTATTGCACTCTATAACACTATGTGTAGGTACTCAAATGCAATAAGTGCATTTCTATGAGAATTGCATTATATGATAAGTTGAATGTAAAGTTTATGTTACATTGAAATATCATACATGGTGTGTAATAAAATCAAGTGCACCTATATTTATCAAATAAGTAACACTGCAGTACAAACAAAGTTAGTTGTTTAAATAAAGTAAACAAAGTACTGAAATGATCTAAATGAGATCTTAACACTTATCCAGTACACAATTCACAAAAAAAAGGAGTGGTAATACCTACTTTGTGTAGTAGTAACATTAAGAAAAATTGTATTGTGTCAAGAGTTCCGTTTAGGCCAATATAGTAAAAGTTGATATATTAGTATAGTTATAAGTTTATAAGTATAGTTATAATTTTAGGCAAAGTATGAAAATAAGCTCGACCTAGTGTTTGATATGCAATTGAAATCTGAAACAGCAGTAACACAATTGATTGTCGTTCAACTTATTCTACAATTTAATTTCTATACAATAGTTTATATATAATAGTTTTCAAGAATGTTGTATCGAGCCAGTATAGTATAGTAGGTAGGTATATAGCAGTAGCAGTATGTACAGAAACAATAATATGTATCTAAGAGCATAGTGAATAATTAAGCATGTAAGGAATGTTGACAATTACATACTACAGTGGGCTACACTATCCAACATTATATTAAGTAATTTCCATATTGTAAATGTTGTGAAAATTGATCAAACTTGAAATGATAAAGACACGTACCTATTTATCATGTTTATTAGTATACTTGTGTGAGCTTATATGCATTATGTTGCAACAAAAACGTTGAATGTCATTGAGTTATGTTATTAAATTAAGTTAGGTTGCTTGTCGTTAGCCACAAGTTTGAAAGACACAGTAGGTACATTAAACCCATGAGAGTACACAACAGTATTAGTATTAGAAGTCCAGCCAGACGGGCATACAGGCATGGTGCACTGCAATGAATATACTCACCAAAGACGGCACTGCTGCGGGCCTCAAACGGCGGCGCAGCGCATTTTCCACAGCGTAGTCGATACCGGGGACGAAATGCCTCGAACACAGCTGAGATGTGTGGTTCACGGGAAAACCTTGGTCCACCACAAATGCCACCCACTGAAGACGACGTTGTACGGCGATTGGAAATCTAAGTGGCGACACATAATTTATTATGATAAATTGATATTTAACGTGTTGTGTGAAATACCTGTATACGGAAACGTCATCGTCGTTGTTGTCCACAACTCCGCATAGCGCGCAGCGTTTGACCATTTTGAATAGCCTAAAAACATCACAAACGAATATAATATAATCATGAAAAGTATAAATGCTGAATACTCGTAAAAAAATCGTTGCAATCGAATATAATGACTGTGTCAGTTTGTTATCAGCGACTTGTGTTATTTTTAGAATGAATAGGTACACACCGGCTAACGTGATGCACATAAAAAATAGAAAAATGACATACCCAGCTCGTAGTAGCACAAAAAAAGCGATAAAACACGTGTACTGCAATGGTAACGCGCCGAAACGGCCAACGGACTTACACGTCGACTTCGGCGACAGCTAATACGAATGCGGATATAAAAAACGTTACCTATAGGTATTCAAAGTGTACGGAAAAAACACGAAACAGCGGAAAACGATGTCTGTAGGTGGTGAAAACATTATGTTCGTTCGCGATACGCGCCGCCATGAATGCACCTGTAGTTTATATGCATAGAATATAGTATAGTAGTAGATATAAAAGTTGACTTACCGGTGTGTGAAAAGCGCTCAATGCAGAAAAACAAAAGTCAAAGGAAAGCACTGAATATTAAATAATAACACAAAGTAATAGGCTTTTCCGTGACAGTTGATGTGCGTTGCAAGAGGGCCGGTCACCTCGTGATCAGGCAGGTCGAAACAAACGCGTGTCGCGTCGCCAAAGTTGTTCCCCCGCGGCTCCACTCCATCACTCCACCGGTATAATGTCGCGTATAAGAACGGTCGCACTGTAGTATCGCAGACCACAGTGTCGCTCCTAAATCATAATAATATTAAGTATAATAACAATAATAAGAAAAAACGACGTCCTTACCTGAAATCGTTGAAATCGTGACGACGCAGCGTCCTCCGCGATCGACTCGTGCGCCGCGGCCGAGAAAGCGCGGCCTATAAAATTAGAGGGGAACGCGAATAAGTCGTCTACGGGGAGGGCAGAAGTGTCGAAAAGGGCTAGGACTGGAATTTTAGAAAAAAACGGCAATAAACGACTCGACAAATGTATTTATGCCTGTAAATAGCGTACCGTACCTACACGGTACCTACTCTTGTTTCCGCGACGCCACTCCCCTCCGGGACTCGTATGTGAAAAAGTAGGGCCGCGCGCCGGCTGTAAATTTAGCGTGGAACGCGAATAAGATCCAAACGTTGAGGGCGATACGACCGAAACGGGCTAAAACTCGAATTTTTGAAAAAAGCGGCAAAAAAAAAGGAAATCGAACTCTTCGACGCATATATTCACGCCCGTGTATAGAAATAAATAGTATTAAGGGCTGCTTTGACGGGGAACTCAAATAAGTCTTCGATGGGGAGGTCCGAAGTCCGTAGAGGCGGTAAAACTCGAGTTTTGAAAAAAATCGGAACATTTTCGCTAAATACAATAAAAGAAACAAACGACGAAAAAAAAAAGTGAAAAAAAATTCCCATTTAACAGAGGCGCCGCAAATTATCGAATATTCCGGCGGCCGGGTTCGAACCCACGACCCTCGAGTCACCTATCCTAACGCCTAACCAACCTAGCCACCTACTCAGATGAAAACCGGAGTCAATTCTATGACTCTTAAGCCGCGTCACCGTGCTCGCGAAAGGCGAACGCCGTTTGGACGGCCGTCAAAGGGCGTTTGAGCGGGCGATCCGACAGCGTCGGCGAGCGGACGACCGGCTGCGCCGTCCTCGGACGTATAATACCCGAGCTTTGCGAAAAAAATCGAACCTCGAGACGCACGTATTTATGCCTGTATATAGCGGTACCTACTCGATACCCCATCGGTACCTACTCTCGTTTAAGCGACGTCGCTCCTCCCCGGGACTCGTTTTTGAAAAAGTAGGTACCCTCGCCGGCTATAAATTTAGCGGGGAACTCGAATACGTCGCCGGCGGGGAGGTCGGACGTCTCGTAGAGTTGCTACACGCGACTCTAGTCGAAAAAGTCGAGAAAACCGTCGAAACGGCGACGACGCGGCGCCCTCGGCGATCGATACGTCCGCCGGGGGACTCGTTTTTGAAAAAGTAGGGCCACGTTTCGACGTTAAATTTAGCGGGGAACGCGAATAAGATCCAAACGGGGAGGTCGATAAGCCCCAAAACGCCTAAAACTCGAATTTTCGAAAAAAAATGCAAAAAACGCGCGCGACGGCGGCGCTCGTATCGCACGCGACATCCGCCGCCGCGGGCTCGCCGGGAAAAAAGTAGGGCCGCGCGCCGACTATAAATTTACCGAGGAACGCGAATAAGGTCCGAACGGGGCGGTAAAACTCGATTTTTTTCGAAATTTCTTTGATTTTTGAAAAAAACGGCAAAAAGTGATAAGAGGAGTGATAACGCAGCGACGGCTCCGGGAGACCGCCCACGGATAGAAATGTAATTTTCCGATTGGAGGGTTCCCTAAGTCAGTTCGGATTTACTCCACAAGCTGCGCCCTCGGGTTCACGTTTTATAGTATAAGACTAGCTCTCCGAGCGTCGCTGGGGGATACCCCCAGACCCCCGGGTGTCGGTCATGAGTGTTTTCGATTTCGGAAGATGCAGTGGTCTGTTGGTCTGGTCGTCAGTCTCGAGCTGGTCGGTGTGTGATAAGGAACTCTGATAAGGTTAGGTCCACCGTGGTTTGGCTTGGTAGCCCCCCCGGTAAGCAACAACGTTCGACGACAACGTTCTTTACTGCCGCCGGAAATTCAAAATTCCGTAAAAAAATTATAAATCGTCGTTGTATTTTTGTGGGTGTCTAGCAGGTCAGTCACCTCGAATGACGTTCGCCGTAGTAATAGTATTTGGGGTCTAGCGGGTCAGTCACCTTCCTCGACTTTGGTCGTAGTCACCCTGGAAGGCAATCCGACAATACTCGACGGCTGGGGAACGTCATCACGTATGCAATCCGACTGCGTCGAATCGCGGACGACGTTCATTACTGTTACCGAAAAAACAAAAAAAGTAATAAATTACTTGAAAAGTATTTAAAAAATTTCGGACGTCCATGCAAATCATATAGCCTCCGTCGCCAGTCGCCAGTCGCCAGTCTCGAGCTGGACGGTTAATGGGTGGTATGAAGGTCTAGTGATAAGGATTCGTGGTATAAATTAGTGATGGGGAAACTGGATTTGTGATAAGGATAGTGGATTATTGATAAGGATTGTAGATAAGTGATAAGCATGGTGGATTTGTGATAACAATATATGATAAGGATATTGGATTTGTGATAAGAAAAGTGGATGTGTGATAAGGATGGAGGATTCGTGATAAGGATAGTGGTTTAGTTAACCGGATACCTGTCAAAGTCTTTTCTTGGGGTTCTAGCATGTCAGTCACCTTCCTCGATGTTGGACGTAGTCACCCGGGTAGACAACGTGACAACCGATTCGATGCATCGGTTATATAATTTATGTGAAAACATGTTTTGGGGTCTAGCAGGTCAGTCACCTTCCTCTACGTTGGTCGTAGTCACCTTGGTAAATATGCGATTGCTGATGAACGTCATCAAGTATCACAGTGTCCATTACTGTTAACGAAAATGCAAAATTAAAGAATAAATTACGTGAAAAAAAATTGTTATCCGGGTAGGCAATCCGACTCGATGTGAGACGTAGTCACGGTAGACAACGTGACGACGTGTGACGGCCGGTTCGATTGTATTGGGTGTATAATTCACTTGAAAATATGTTTTGGGGTCTAGCAGGTCAGTCACATTCCTCTACGTAGGTCGTAGTCACCCTGGTAGGCAATCCGACTCGATGTGAGACGTAGTCACCTGGTAGACAACGTGACGACGTGTGACGGCCGGTTCGAGGATTGGGTGTATAATTTACGTGAAAATATGTTTTGGAGTCTAGCAGGTCAGTCACCTTCCTCTACGTATGTCGTAGTCACCCTGGTAGGCAATCCGAATCGATGTGAGACGTAGTCACCTGGTAGACAACGTGACGACGTGTGACGGCCGGTTCGAGGATTGGGTGTATAATTTACGTGAAAATATGTTTTGGAGTCTAGCAGGTCAGTCACCTTCCTCTACGTAGGTTGTAGTTACCCTGGTAGGCAATCCTACTTCGTCGGATAGCGGATAATGTGCGACGGCTGATGAACGTCATCACGTTCATTACTGTTACCGAAAACGTAAAAATAAAGAAGAAATATTTCGGGCATCATATAGCCACCGCCTTTTTTTGGTTGTCTAGCAGGTCAGTCATCTATGTTATCCGGTAGTCAATCCGACCCCGTCGGATAGCGGACAATGTGCGAAGGCGGGGGCACGTTCATTACTGTTACCGAAAACGCAAAAATAAAGAAGAAGAAAAATAAAATAAAATAATAAAATAATAAAATAATAAAATAAAATAAAAAAATAAAATAATAATAATAATAAATAAAATAATAAAATAAAATGATTTGAGGGGGGCTGTATTGAAGCCTGTATGTTATAGTAAAAGCGACACGACGCACGACGGCGGCGTTCTCCGCGGTGTCGATCGACTTGATGTTGGTCGTAGTCACCCGGGTAGACAACTTGACGATGTGTGACGGCCGGTTCGAGGGAATCGTGCCGCCGTGATCTGTTGAGTGTCTAGCAAGTCAGTCACCACCTTGATTGATGATAACATCGTTAAATGCGTAAGCAATCCGACTAAACGTCAGATAAAAGATCCACCACTCCGAAGCCGGGTCGAAAATGAAAATAGTATTTTTACCGTGCCCAAAAATTACTGATAAGGCCCGTAATCACTTACGAATAAATGAAGGTGTCCTGAAATAATAGCATACTGTATTTCCATCAAGAATTTCAGCGTTGCATTGCCGAAGGCGCAACGATATGGAAACGGAACTCGGTCAGCTGGTTGTGGTTTTGTTTCCACGCACCAACATGGTTTTAGAACCAATGTCTCCCGTATTATGTAAACGTTTGTTAAAAGTCGCGCCAACAGTAACTGTATACGGTATACGGCAGTTGGAAATCTAAGGCGACACATAATTTATTATAATATATTGATAAGTAGGTATTGGTACGTGTTGGGTGAATTACTTGTGTACGGAAACATCGATAATGTTTTCTCCACAATTCCGCATAGCACACATCGTTTGACTATTTTGAATAGCCTAAAAGCATCACGAACAGGTTATAGTAATAATAAGTAAAAAGTGAATACTAAATATGAAAAACTCGTCATAAAAAAAAAACGTTGCAATCGAATACAACGACTGTTGTCTGTTGTAGGTATCAGTTATTGTTATCAGCGGTGAGGTATGAGACTCACGTGTTATTTTTAGAATTAATAGGTACACACCGGCTTACGTGATGTACATAAAAAATAGAAAAATACGAAAAATAACATACCCAGCTCGTAATTGCACAATTAACTGTTAAGTGTTAACGCAAAATGTAAAGCGATAAAACACGTAGGTACCGCAATGGTAACGCGAAGAAACAGCCAACGGACTTAAACATCGACTACAGCGACTGGATAATACACAACTAATACGAATGCGGATATAAAAAAGTTATAGGTGTTCAAAGTACATTTGCGGTGTACGAAAAAAACACGAAACGCGCCCTGATGTCTGTAGCTGGTGCAAACATATAGAATCAGTAGTTTATCTGAATATTATATAGTAGTAGATATTATTATAGAAGTTGTACTCACCGGGTATGTGAAAAGCGCCCAAAAGACAACAAAACTCAAAGAAAAACACTGAATGTTAAATAACACGAAACGTATTTGGCTTTTCCGTGAGAGTCGATGTGCGTTGTACGAGCTCCGATCACAAGAGGCAGGTCGAAACGGGCGCGCTTCGCGTCGACAAAGTTTCCCCCCCGCATTCACTCCATCCCACTCCGCGGCCCACTCGCATAATGTCGCGTATATTAACGGGCATAATATGTAGACAGTATCGTATAGTTTAGTCATATCATTATACAATTTACCTGCCAGAATTTAATTAAATACATTAAGGGCCGTTCTTACGACGTCCGGTTAAAGTTAACCGACACTTAACCGGAAGAATTCTGCCGGTAATAAAATCTGTTATCAGTCGGTTAGCGTTAACCGACACTTTACAGGACATTGTAAGAACGGCCCTAAGTTATATTTTGTTTATTGATATACCTACATAATTGGACTCACCTAAAAACTGTAAAAGTACCTACTACATAGTATATTATATACCATTGGAGTACCTGTGCCCAACTACTTTATTTACTAATTTTATTTCACTATCAATTCATCTACTTACTATATAGGTACCAATAATATGTTAACTGAAATAATTTTTATAATATTATGTGTAGGTACTTTATTTATATTTTTGGCCCAATGAACGAAAATGTATACTAATATCACTATTAATTCATGTACATACATATAATATGCTTAAATTATATAACTATACTATTATGTATATACATAGGTACATCTATAAAATACATTAGTCATATTATGTAGGTACATAATATATATATCAATTTATTATTCATAAATTATTACATTTGATATTAAATAAATAAATATAATAGACCTATATTATTTTGAGTAATATCAAATTATGTCATATCATTATACAATTGAACCATCAGAGTATTATATACTATTTGAAAAATATAGGTGCGTTGTTCATGGTAAATGTGTCAAGTATTAACTAAATACTTATTATAAATAAATATTTATTAAATACTTATAGTATAGTCATATGATATGACTAAATTCATATAATTCATATTTTTAATATCACCTAAAAATTTAGTACCTACTACATAGTATATTATATATATATATATTTATAATTTGTTATTATATACTTAGAAGTGAAATCCTCTGTTTCCAATACTTAGTTACTCTCTATTAGTCCATCAATGTTATGTACCTACTCATGGAGTACTAACCTATGACCAACTACCTTATTTACCAATTTCACTGTTACTTTTTCTAATTAAATTTTTACATATTACAATATGCCCAGTTCATATATTATAACACTATACCGTTTAACACACAATGCAAACTATTAGAAAAAGACATATTTTATATACCAACCAATACCAACCAATACCAATGATATAATTAATAGTAAATAGTACTTCATTTAAACTTTTAGACCAATGGACCAAAATATGTACTGATTTCACTTTGTACATACATAATATTATGCTTAAATTATATAAATATATCATTAGGTATAAACATACATCTATATAATAAATAGTACATAATGTATATATATATCAATTTGTTATTCATAATTTATTAATTTGAAACTCATAATTAAATTAATATACACTATAGACCTACCTATATTTTGAGCAATAACAAATTATGTCAAATACAATTTAACTATCAGAGTATTATATACTATCTGCAGCAGTATTTGTATCGTACCTCAACCAAACTGTGATATATTAAGTAGGTACCTACTACAAAGTATACATGTACCTAGGTTAGTAGTTATATTGTACTTGCACTATGTTTTATTGAAGTATAAAGGAAACATAAATGTGCGTTGGATAAAATCAAGTGTAAATTAAATATTTATTATTATTATTTATTAATAGTTTAATAAGTATAGTAATATTTAAATACGTTAAGTTATATATTAAATAGCTACTACATCAAACGATCAAACCTATCCATATAAATAATATCAAAGAGAGTAGTTAGGTATATTATAATAATTGTACAATTTAACTACCAGAATTTAATCATTTCAATTAGATCTATTAGTTTATAAATATTATTATATCAAATAGTATTTATAATCTGTAGCAGTGTAAACTAAATATTTATTATTATTATTATTTATTAAATAGTTATAGCATAGTCATATAATTTAATTAAACACATTAGATTATATTTTTAATATACATAATTTGACTCACCTAAAAACTGTAATACATTAAGTACCTACTACATAGTATAATATATATATATTTTTATAAAATGTTATTATATAAATATATCAATAGGTATAAAGATACATGTATATAATAAATAGCACATAATATATATATATATATATATCAATATGTTATTCATAATATTACCAACAACTCAACCTCAACCAAACTGTGATATATTTAATAGGTACCTACGACAAAGCATACATGTAAGTTAGTTATTATTATCGCGTCGAATCGCGGACGGCGTTCATAACTGTCACCGAAAAATTTGAGAGGGGGTCAAAAGTACCCCGACTATGGGGGGACTATTTAGAGGGTCTTGAAACGTAAATTTTGGTGGAGTAATTGTACTATATAGTATATAGTATATTAAGTAGTACCTAGTATACCTACAAGTATGTTGGTTATTATTACTATTTTCTATTCAAGTAAGTATAAGATAACCATAGTCGTTATAATAACATATAGTTTATTTCATATAATACTCATATTTAAACCTACTTATATAAGTTATATCAAATAGTATATAGTCATATCATTATACAATCTAATTGCCAGACTTAAAATAAAGAGGTACTTACATAAAGTTCTATTTTGTTTATTAATATAGTATTAACTATTATTTGTATCTGTAGCAGTATTATAATCAAACCAAATCTTACTGACCTAAAAACTGTAATAGCTGTATCAAGTACCTACTACATAGTATATTATATATTTATATTTAATCGAGCCCATGTCAAACGATTTAGGTGCGTTGCTCACAAATGTAGATAATAAAAGCAATACCTAGCTGTGGTTGTCAATTATCTAAATATTGTTATTTATCAATTATATATTTATTAATTTGATTAAACCTACCTATTGTATACTTAAATTAATAATACCTAATATATAATTATTTTATATTATTGTTTCTGTGACATCCATCTTCGACTCGAGCTGGGATAATATTTTATAAAGTATATAATTTAACTAAACCAACCCAGCCACCGTGTATCACTCTTGATAAATATACATTTATATATTATAATGTGCATGTACCAGGTACCTACAGACCGACTCTGTGGGTAGATCGTGTAAGCAGTAAAATATAACATAATAACGCAGTTTCTTGAATCAAAAAATCGAACTTTTCGTCGCATACTTTCATTTCCGTTTATAGTAATAACAACAATGTCCGCTGCGCAGTGGCGGCGTCAGAACTTTAATGCCAGGTGGGCAAGGCTGGGGCCCAAATTTTTTAGGGAGGGCCAAATTGTTGACTTGATATATATATATAAACAATAGTGCTGACAGGCAATTGCGCAGAGAGGTAAGGGGGAGGGTCAACTTCCAATTTTTTTTACACTTCATCGTGTAAACTTACTAAAACAATGATTTGTAAACATGTATTGTATTAATAGTATTTATTTCCTATAACAAAATATAATATTATATTCATGTAAACACTTTTTAATTTGTATACTCCCTAACCCATAATTATACTCAATACCAACGAATATTTAATAATAATTTATTATTTTCGTATATTCAGCCTCTGGAAAATACACGTTATTTATGAGGCTTGAAAGCATATATAGAGCATAGTTGTCAACCCATTCAAAATGTTGTTCACGCCATCTATCATGGCTTAATATTTTCATATATTTTAATAAATCATGATTTATTCAAGAGATATTTTTTAGTATTCTAATATGATTAAATTTAATTTTTAGGGTGGGCCACAGGGGGGGGCTGGGACTTTTTAAGGTGGGCCCGGGCCCACCCTGGCCCACCCCTGGCGCCGCCACTGCCGCTGCGAGATCTCCTCCGCGGAACACGACTCGAGCGAAGTACTGACGCGGGCGGCTTATAAATTTAGCGGGGAACGCCAATAACATCCAAACAGGAATGGTAATACCACTAAAACGGGCCAAGAAACGAATTTTAGAAAAAAAACGGCAAAAAACGACGCGACGCATGTATTTATTGTTGTATATAGCGATACTTACACGGTACCTACTCCCTTTTCCACGACGCCGCTCTTTCCCGGGACTCGTCTGCGAAAAAGTAGGGCCACGCACCGGCTATAAATTTAGCGGGGAACGCGAATAAGATTCAAACGGGGAGGGTAATACGACCAAAAGGAGCTAAAACTCGAATTTTGAAAAAAAAAAAAAAAAAAGAGAAATCAAACTCTTCGTCGCATATTATATTCACGCCCATGTATAGTAATAAAGACACTGTCCGCTCTGCTAAATCATTTGACAGGGAACGCGAATAAGTCTTCAACGGGAGGTCCGAAGTCAGTAGAGGCGTTAGACTCGAATTTTGAAAAAAATCGGAACATTTACGTTAAAAATGATAAGACGAAAGTGATAGCGAAACGACGAAAAAAAAAATTCAATTTATCACGGCCGTCGCAAATATTATCGATTTTCGGGCGGCGGGTTCGAAACCACGACCCTCGAGTCACCTGCCCTAGCGCCTAACCAACCTAGCCACCTACTGAGATGAAAATCAGAGTCAAATCTATGACTCTTAAGCCGCGTTGCCGTCCCCGCGAAAGGCGAACGCCGTTTGGTCGTCAGTCAAAGGGCGTCGTTGCGGGCCATCCGACCGCGTCGGGAAGCGGACTACCGGCTCCGCGGCCCTAGGACGTATAAAACGCGAGAATTGCAAAAAAAAATCGAACCTCGAGACGCATGTATTTATGCCTGTATATAGCGATACGTAATCGGTACCTACTCTCTTTCCGCTCCAACCCGGGACTCGTTTTTGAAGAAGTGGGGCCGCGCGCTGGTTATAAATTTAGCGGGGAACGCGAATAAGTCGTCGACGGGGCTAAACTCGAATTTCGAAAAAACGGCAAAAAGAGCAGTCATAATATAGTCGTAGGTAATACTTAACTGCCAGAGTTTAATCAGTTCTTTTAGATCTATTAGTTTTATTAATATCTTATTAAACAATATTTAACCAATCAGAATCACTTAAAAACCGTAATATATCAAGTAGGTACTACAATATATGTCATATAGGTTAGTTATATTATATTGTATTTATAAAAGAAACTTATTACATATAGGTGGCGTTGGTCACGTAAAATCAAGTATTAATTAAATGCTAATTATATAAAATAAATATAGTTAAGCGAATTATAATATATAAAATACCGATATGTTTAATATAATAACGCGAATTTTGAAAAAAAATGTGACGAAGAAAAAAACGCGAGAAAAAAAATTACATTTATCACGGCCGCCGCAAATTATCGATTTTCGGGCGGCGGGTTCGAAACCACGACCCTCGAGTCACCTGTCCTAACGCCTAACCAACCTAGCCACCTACTGAGATGAAATCTTAGTCAAATGTATGACTCTTAAGCCGCGTCGCTGTGCTCGCGAAAAGCGAACGCCGTCTGGACGGCCGGCAAAGGGCGTTTGAGCGGGCGATCCGACCGCGTCGGCGAGCAGACGACCGGCTCCGCCGCCCTCGGACGTATAATACCCGAGCTTTGCGAAAAAAATCGAACTTCGAGACTCACTTATTTATGCCTGTATATAGCGGTACCTACTCGATACCCAATCGGTACCTACTCTCGTTTAAGCGACGCCGGTCCTCCCCGGGACTCGATTTTGAAAAAGTAGGTCAGCGCGCCGGCTATAAATTTAGCGGGGAACTCGAATAAGATCCAAACGGGGAGGTCGATACGTCCCAAAACGCCTAAAACTCGAATTTTCGAAAAAAACGGCAAAAAACGCGGGCGACGGCGGCGCTCGGTTCGCACGTGATATCCGCCGCGGAGGGCCCGCAGAGAAAAAAGTACGGCGGACTTATAATAGTAAATTTAGCGAGGAATGCGAATAAGGTCCAAACGGGGCCGCCCGAGGACCCGAGGGGAGTAAAAGTCGAAAATTTTGAAAAAAAATCGTGAAAAGTGATAAGGAGGAGTGATAACGCAGCGACGGCTCCGCAAAAAACGACGCGACACATGTATTTATGCCTGTATATAGCGATACATACACGGTACCTACTCTCGTTTCCGCTCACGTTTAAACTCCCCTGGACTCGTTTTTGAAAAAGTAGGGCCGCGCGCCGGCTATAAATTTAGCGTGGAACTCGAATACGTCGACGGCGGGGAGGTCGGACGTCTCGTAGAGGTGCTAAACGCGACTCTAGTCGAAAAAGTCGGAAAAACCGTCGAAGTCGCGACGACGCGGCGCTCTCGGCGATCCAATCGTCCGCCGGGGGACTCGTTTTTGAAAAAGTAGGGCCGGGCGTCGACTATAAATTTAGCGGGGAACGCGAATAACATCCAAACGGGGAGGTCGATACGCCCTGAAACGCCTAAAACTTGAATTTTCGAAAAAACGGCAAAAAAACGCGCGTGACGGCGACGCTCGTATAGCACGCGACGTCCGCCGCCGCGGGCCCGCCGGGCCAAAAGTAGGGCCGCGCGCCGACTATAAATTTACCGAGGAACGCGAATAAGGTCCGAACGGGACCTTCCGAGGCCCCCGAGGGGGGGTAAAACTCGAAAATTTTGAAAAAAAATCGTGAAAGACGGTAAAAACCGCGAAAAGCGATAAGGAGGAGTGATAACGCAGCGACGGCTCCGCCGCCGAGATTTCCCGCCACTGTTCCCTAAGTCAGGGCCGATTTAAGCCATAGGGGGCGCCCTCGGTTTCTTGCTTTATATATAGAGACTAGCTCTCCGAGCGTCGCTGGGGGACACCCCCAGACCCCCGACAGTTGGTCATTAGTGTTTTCGATTACGGAAGCAGCGGTGGTGTCGTGGTGCGGTAATGGGTCTCGGCGCCACAGGTGTATGGGTGCTGAGGAGGTATGGTGATAAGGATGTACGATAAGGCTAGGAGTGCCTTGGACCACTGCGGTTCGACTTGGTGGCTCGGGCAGGCCATCCGGACGGCCGGGTCGTCGAGTAGCGGACAAAGTCTTTGACAGAGTCTTTTCGACAACGCCGCCGGAAATTCGAAATTTCGTAAAAAAATAATACAGTCGTTGAATTGTTGTGGGTGTCTAGCCATGTCTTCGCCTTAGTAATAGTATTTGGGGTCTATCAGGTCAGTCACGTTCCTCGACTTTGGTCTTAGTCACCCTGGAAGGCAATCCGACAATAATCGACGGCTGGGGCATAAATTCAAAATAATTCCGTCGTCTATCCAAATCATACTGCCACCGTCTTTTTATTTGGTGTCTAGCAGGTCACCCATCTATGTTATCCGGGTAGTGACGGCGGGTTCAAGGCGTCGGGGATATAATTTACGTGAAAATAAGTATTAGGATCTAGCAGGTCAGTCACCTTCCTCGACGTTGGTCGTAGTCACCCTGGGTAGGCAATCCGACAATATTCGACAGCTGGGCCACAACGTTTTTTTACTTATGTTTAGTCACGTAAAAAAAATCAAATATCACATAGCCGCCGCGATTTGTTTGGAGTCTACCGGTCAGTCACGTTCCTCGACTTCGGTCGTAGTCACCCTGGAAGGCAATCCGACAATATTCGACGGCTGGGGCAAAAATTCAAAATAATTCCGTCGTCTATCCAAATCATACTGCCCCTTCTTTTTATTTGGTGTCTAGCAGGTCACCCATCTATGTTATCCGGGTAGTGACGGCGGGTTCAAGGCATCGCTGATATAATTTACGTGAAAATAGTTTTGGGTCTAGCAGGTCAGTCACCTTCCTCGACGAAGTCGGATTGCGTACAATATTCGACGGCTGGGGCGGGCATTCATCACGTATGCGATTCGACGCAGTTCGACGCAGGACGACGTTTTTTTAAAAAGCCAAAATTTAGTAATAAATTACGTGAAAAAATATTCAAAACATTTCGGGCGTCCATGCAAATCATATAGCCACCGTCTTTTTATTTGGTGTCTAGCAGGTCACCCGTCTATGTTATCCGGGTAGGCAATCCGACTCGATGTTGGACGTAGTCACCTGGTAGACAACGTGACGACGTGTGACGGCCGGGTCGAGGATTGGGTGTATAATTTACGTGAAAATATGTTTTGGAGTCTAGCAGGTCAGTCACCTTCCTCTACGTAGGTCGTAGTCACCCTGGGTAGGCAATCCGACTTCGTCGGATAGCGGATAATGTGCGACGGCTGATGAACGTCATCACGTTCATTACTGTTACCGAAAACGCAAAAATAAAGAAGAAATATTTCGGGCGTCCATGCATCATATAAGCCACCGCCTTTTTTTGGGTGTCTAGCAGGTCAGTCATCTATGTTATCCGGTAGTCAATCCGACCCCGTCGGATAGAGGACAATGTGCGAGGCGGGGCACGTTCATTACTGTACCGAAAACGCAAAAATAAAGACGAAATTACGTGAAAAAAAATTAAAATCATTTGGGGGGGGGGGGGGCTGTATTGAAGCCTGTATGTTATAGTAAAAGCGACACGACGCACGCCCGGGGCGTTCTCCGCGGTGTCGATCGACTTGATGTGGGTCGTAGTCACCCGGGTAGACAACTTGACGATGTGTGACGGCCGGTTCGAGGGAATCGTGCCGCCGTGATCTGTTGAGTGTCTAGCAAGTCAGTCACCACCTTGATTGATGATAACATCGTTAAATGCGTAAGCAATCCGACTAAACGTCAGATAAAAGATCCACCACTCCGAAGCCGGGTCGAAAATGAAAATAGTATTTTACCGTGCCCCAAAATTACTGATAAGGCCCGTAATCACTTACGAAAAATAAGGTGTCCTGAAATAATAGCATACTGTATTTCCATCAAGAATTCCGCGTGCATTGCCGAAGGCGCAACGATATGGAAACGGAACTCGGTCCGCTGGTTGTGGTTTTGTTTCCACGCACCAACATGCTGTTAGAACCAATGTCTCCCGTATTATGTAAACGTTTGTTAAAAGTCGCGCCAACAGTAACTGTATTCGCTGATAGCGAGCGGACCGGCGATAAACGGTCGGTGATAAGGCTTTGGCGGTATTCTGTCGAAGGCGGGAATGTTGAATGTAAATTCGAGTGATGGGCTATGGCATTATTATAACCATATGAAAACATTTTGTAAAAATGAAATAAGAACGATGGCCAAAAGTGTAAGTTTTAATGCCGTGTTCGAATGCATAATAAAAATATAAAATTTAGATATAATATGTCTATACAATAAATCAGTTTATCAGCCGTGCGATTCATTACCCCCATTGGTTACCTGCCTTGACTGTTGTTATTGTCGCCGTTTCTAAGACAATGGACTGTGCCGACGTCCGACTAACCGTTCTCAAACGTACAATTGAGGTCCACACAAGAGGTCCACTGTCCACACCTACGTGCCGAACAAAACGGAAAACACGTGGTATAATAATGTAATATTAATATTTGAAATATTATATGTAATATTGTATTGGTTAATTTAATTCGCTGCTTTTGAAACCTGCTTTTATCTCCGTTTTAACGAATTAAGTTTCGTGTACTATACACTTTGTTTATTGCTTTTGATTGGTCGACTTAGTTATTAGTAATAAGAATAACAACACGTATAAAACATTAGCGGCAATTGCCAAGCTTACATCAGGACCTTGTTTTTTCTAACACGTTCAAGCCGACATATATCAATTAATATTATAATGTATATGTTGTTGTACCATAGACATTTTCTTTATTTCTTTTCATTAATTTACTTTAGAATGAGTACAATATTGTTAGGTGGTTTTTAACACATCCAATGCGGATGTAAACTTAGAGGGCTTATTTTCTTGTAAGCACCTGCCCACGCTTTCCGGCAAAGTAGTTAAATATTTATGCTGTGTCTACGCTAAATGTTTCATCTTTTTTTTTTTTAGAATGAACATTGGAACAGTAAACATTTTTAACGGCGCTATTGCCAGTCTGGTGGTCGGCTCGGCTCCGGCCGTGGCAGCCGCGCCACCGTCTGTGGCAGCCGCTCCACCGTCTGTGGCAGCCGCTCCACCGTCTGTGGCAGCCGCTCCACCGTCTGTGGCAGCCGCGCCACCGCCGGCCAAGACCGCCGTCGCCACCGCCGGCCAAGACCGCCGTCGCCATCCGCCGCCGTCAAACAAACGTAAGTAATTAGGTGATAGGTACATTTAAATGTTTACTATTAACTAACGCCTACATCGTGTTTCAGGATGTTACAGGTGCAACAGAGTGGGGCACACCGTCCGGCAATGCCTCGGTGAGTGTATATCGCAGTTTAATAATGAATTAAATAATAATGTTTGTAATATTTATAGCCCCCAACACGCCAATGAGGACGCCATATACGATGCACCCAGCCATACAACGTGGGGTCGGGTCGAGTCGCCATCGTATAAGGCCGCCGCGGAGTCTGTCCGAAAGGTCACGGACTCCGGCTCCCGCGGCACCTATGGCGACGTCGACTCGGACGTCGACACCCGTAAGTAATATTTTTAATCCTAATAGCGCTAAACAAATAAAAAAATGTAGGATATGAATGAAAGTGGACACACAGTCATTTGTGAATTTGAGAATATCTTTTAATGCTAATAATATGAATTGCAGACGTTGTATGAATCGACGGCTGGTGTGTCGTGTGGGTCGGCGTTGGATCACCTGGCGGCACTGTTTATTTCACCACAGTAAGTTGTCAATTGGAGAATTTTTTTTGAAGCCATTATCCTAACACTGTTTTTTCGCTTTAATGTTTTTCAGATCAGATGAATAAAAACCTTTTTTTTTACATGTCTTGTTTTTATTTCCTACCTTAATATTATAATAATCATGGTTAACACATAAGTTAATATTGTAGTATAATACTATTAGTAGCCTATGTGTTAGGTGTAACATTTTGAGGGGTCTGATGTAATTGTGTAATTATGTATTTTAATAGTGTATGCCATTGTTAGATGTGTATAACAACAATTATAGGCAGTGTAATACAAAGAACATAGATAAATACCAACCAATATTGATGTATCATTACAATAAGGTGACGATCCAAATAAAACATTAGGTTGAGATGGTAATTTTTTTTTTATTCTTACATAGACGTTACAAATCACAAGAAATTCTCAGTAATACAGTAATATTAGCTTATAGTATTGAATTGTGTCAAATAGTAGTATAATAGGTGGGTTATGATACATAGTTATGGTACAATTGAAACGTTACATATCAAACATAACAATACGGTCTACTTCTACCGACAGATATTTGGACTATTATTTAAAGTTATTCATACAGACATAAAATACAGACAGACATAGACATATACATAATAGTGATAAAAGGTATGACAACTACTATTAAATAGTTATAAAGTAAAAACCATAATATAATAATAACTTATAATAACAATTGGTGGTTACTAAGTACAAAACAAAATGTAAAAAGTTACATAATAATATAAGTATTTTCAATTGATACAATCATAGCACACAATCTCAACTATAATGTATCCGTTCAGATGTAAATAGAATTGTGTTTAAAAGTTAATATTATACTAAAAGTTAATATTATAAAAAGTAAAAACAAATTAAGAAAGGTACATAATATCATAGTATGACATATTATATAATGAATAATATATTAAAACAAATTAATACAATCAAATCTGTATCAATTATATTAAAAGATATTTTCAAAGTTACTCATATAATTAGAAGTTAAATACTGACAAAACCTAGTATCATTTAAACAAACGTTACAAAGTGACATAATATTATTTAAACGCTTTTTGACATTACATTAAATTGACAATGTATTTTGAAGTAGGTATAAATGAATACATTGTAGATATAGCGTAAAATATGAAAAGTACAATATTATAAATATTATTTAGATTATTATAAAAAGTTATTCGTTTAGACATAAATTGCAAATTGTGTTTAAAAGTAATTGGCATAGACATAATAGTAAAATAATATTAATAACAATTGTTGGTTAGAAATTACCTAACAAAATTTAAAAAGTTACATAATATTAGTTTGTTACAAAAAGTGATTCATACAGACATGAATAGCAAAGTTATAGTAGAGAGCTTATAATAACAATTTGTGGTTGAATACCAAGTATAGTAATAATAATATTATATGAGGAGTGTTAATGATAGTGTTTAAAAGTTATTGGCATAGACATAATAGTAAAAATAGTAAAAACATATTATATCATAATAACTTATAATAACAATTGGTGGTTACTAAGTACAAAACAAAATGTAAAAAGTTACATAATAATATATGTATTTTCAATTGATACAATCATAGCACACAATCTCAAATATAATTTATCCGTTCAGATGTAAATAGGATTGTGTTTAAAAGTTAATATTATACTAAAAGTTAATATTATAAAAAGTTATTCGTTCAGACATAAATTGCAAATTGTGTTTAAAAGTTATTGGCATAGACATAATAGTAAAATAATATTAATAACAATATTGTTGGTTACTAAGTACAAAACAAAATGTAAAAAGTTACATAATAATATATGTATTTTCAATTGATACAATCATAGCACACAATAATTGTAAATACAATCTCAACTATAATATTGAGATTATTATAAAAATTTATCCGTTCAGATGTAAACATAATTGTGTTTAAAAGTTAATGTTATACAATTAAAAAGTAAAAACAAATTAAAAAAAGGTACATAATATCATAGTATGACATATTATATAATGAAATTAATACAATCAAATCTATATCAATTATATTAAAAGATATTTTCAAAGTTACTCATACAGACATAAATAACAAATCCATTTTATAAAATTAGCAGTTAAATACTAACAAAACATATAAAAAAGTTAAGTAAAACCGTTACAAAGTGATATAATATTATTTAAACGCTTTTTGACATTACATTAAATTGACAATGTATTTTGAAGTAGGTATAAATGAATACATTACATTATGAAAAATACAATATTATAAATATTATTTTTAAATCCTAACAAACCGTTTGACATTAGTTACGAATACACCTTTGAGTATTCGCATCCAGAGAGACCACGTGGAGGTTGTCAAACTTTCTCTCCGCGTCACATAGACTTGAACATCAAGTGTCACGTAGACTGGATTATTGATAGTGACGCTAGACTTGATCACCTAGCGTCACCTTTACTTGTACATCGAGCATCACCTATAATTGAACATCGAGTGTCACGTCGACTGGATTATTGATAGTGACGCTAGACTTGATCGTCTAGCATCACCTTTACTTGAACATCGAGCTTCACCTATAATTGAACATCGAGTGTCACATAGACTGGATTATTGATAGGGACGCTAGACTTGATCGTCTAGCGTCACCTTTACTTGAACATCGAGCGTCACCTAAAAAATGAACATCGAGTGTCACGTAGACTGGATTATTGATAGTGACGCTAGACTTGATCATCTAGCGTCACCTTTACTTGAACATCGAGCGTCACCTATAATTGAACATCGAGTGTCACGTAGACTGGATTATTGATAGTGACGCTAAACTTGATCATCTAGCGTCACCTTTACTTGAACATCGAGCGTCACCTATAATTGAACATCGAGTAGTAGCTTCACTTACCGTTGTGAACACATAATGCATTACAGAACTTCCCTGTACACGATGTTCTTGGTGACGAATCGCCCGTAGTCATCGGCGTACATGCCGACTTTCACGGACTGTGCGTTTCTCACCCTAGAAAACGCCACGTACAGCTGCCCGTGCGTGAACGGGGGCGACGTCAGAAGCAAACCTACTCTGTCGAACGTCTGACCCTGCGACTTGTTGATGGTCATGGCGAACGACAACCTCACCGGGAACTGAACGCGTCTCAGTGGGACGGGCACGTCGTCCTCACCGCTGGAAATGAGCGGTATCTTGGGCATAACGATGTCGTCGTCCTGCGGGTCACCGCCCAAAATCCTCGCCTTGAAGTTGTGTTGCCGCAGTTGGGTGACCACCAACCTCGTACCGTTGCACAGTCGTCTCTTCGGATCGAGATTTCTGAGCAACATCACGATGCACCCCACCTTCAACTCGAGCCGGAACGGCGGCAGGCCGTCCGGTACCAAACCGTTGAGGAACTCTGTTGGAAAATTAGCCACTTCGTCGGCTCCGTCCACCTCCGCGGTGTCAACGGCCAGGTAGGTCCTCGAGTTACCGTCGACGCGCTCCAGCACGTCCGCGTTGATGCCTCTGCACTCTTCGTTGGTGGGGCACACGACGACTCTCCGAGCAAATTCGTCGACGTTGGCCAACGACATTTGCTGCGGATACACGAAATCGATTAAATCGGTTACGTCGCATACCATTTCCTCCGGGATTTGCACGGTGTCCGGAACACCGTCGACCGCGGGCAGTTGGCCGTTGCCGAGCCGAAGCAACCAAGAAGCGAAGTCCGCGTCCTGTCCCGCGCGCATGTTCCGTACCAGATTGAAGCGCTCCATGACGTTCCAGAGACCGTGGTTTTTGATCGACGACATGACGATCTCGGCTCTCGTCCCTCTCCGGATCACGGGCAATATCTGCCTGAAGTCGCCGGCGAACAGCATGGGTTTACCGCCGAACGGTAAATCCGAAGCCATGACGTCCTTGAGCAGGCGGTCCACCACCGTCAGTTGCAGTCCCGGCGACATGGGGGCTTCGTCCCAGACGATGAGAGCCGCGTTGCGTATCCTCTGCGCTCGCTCGGACTGCAAGCTGATGGTGGACGTCGATTCTTCGGTCAGCGTGCCGAACGGAAGTCCGAACGTCGAGTGCACGGTCATGCCGCCGTCCATGAGCGACGCAGCGATCCCGGTGTACGCGACGCTCAACACTTGCCGCTGAAGCTGCTGAAGCGACCATATCAGGCATCCGTACAGGGTAGTCTTTCCGGTACCTCCTGGTCCGTCGACGAAGAAAGTTTGCGACACCTCGCCTGGGTTTCGGACGGCCGCCATCACGCGGTCGTACACCGTACGCTGTTCGGCGTTCAAGGTGTTCACTTGATCGGCCCACCGTACCGCCGCGTCTACTTCTCGGAACAGCGCATTGTCGTCCTGCAGCGGTTCCAGTAGAAGGGGGTCGGCGAGGGGCAGATTGTAGTGGACCGAGGGTGACTTTCCGTGCAATCGAAGCAGATCCTCGATGGCTGCCAGACACGCGGCCCTCGCGCGGTTGACCTCTTGAAGACGCCAGTTGAAGTCCTCCATCAGGTACTCTTCGTTCCTCTCGTACAACGCCAGCGCGTTTGACGGCTGGCCGAACACCAGTATAGTGACGAACAGATACCGCAGTTGCCGCGGTGTATCCACCAACCGCGATTCCTCCAAACAATTCCGCCACGCTAGGTCGTCTGCCAATAGTCCGAGTGCAATTGCAGCCGCCGTGTATGTTTCGTGAACGACCCCGTCCACCGTCCTTATGTCTCGAAAGGACTGCGGGCCTCTTCGGTTCAGAAGTAGCAATCTCAAGTGGAAACGGTCCTGGTCTTTTGGGTTCACCGCGTACATCCGAGCCAATGTAACGTGTGTCATCCGATTCACCCGCGGACGCCATTGTCTGACACCCGCCTGCCAGGTGTAATGCATCGGTATGTCGTGGTACAAGTACTGTCGAGCCACCGCGTTGGTCGCGTTGAGCTCGAAGAACTGCGTGAGTTTCGTGCGACCTACAGCTTCGTTCTGTAGCCGTTCTTCTTCTTGGCCCGGCTGAAACAACACGTTCTGACGACCCTCCAGGTGAACGGGAAGCCTGACGACCGTGTGACTTTTGCCGTGCAATTTGTACGAAAACAATCGCCAGACGGCTTCTGGCGGGCTGACGTATCTCGAGTTGACGTACCTAAGAAGGAATATTTATCGCTCAGTATAAGATGATACCGTTTGGTGTTGTATTATTATTATTATTAATTTATTTTTTGTTCTGTAGACGCATAGCGTTGCATCGCAATATAATATATTACAGTATTTAATAATTTAAATTAATTTTGAAGTAAAGCGAATTGAAACGTTCAACCATACTAAGTTCTTTATTTTAACTGTTAGTGGACAGATAGACTAACGGTGTGTCATTATTAACATTGAAAAATATTAACGTTAAATAATTAATTATAATAATAATAATAATAATAATACCTAAACAACACATTAAATATAAAGTATATAATATAGCTAGAATACAAAAGGTATTAGTAAAAGTATACAACTATCCTAAAAACCTAAAAGACAGTGAGTAAAATAACACTGGACACACTGCTAATTTTCAATTTAATACCTAGAATAAAAATCTATCAATAGTATGTAGGTATCACAGTATTGAACTCTTTGTGGAAGTACATAATAAAATAATACCTAAACAACATAATAAATAGAGGTAATGGTGAATGTATGCAACTGCCATATAAAGCAGTAAATAATTCATTCACACTGAACACACAAAATGAAAGTATACAGTCCACACTAATAATCATTATACCATACACATGTATTATTTAATTGATGTGTAGTACTGTATGCAATAGAATGTTTATTATGTTTATTATACACAGCTTGAACAAACTAAAATTGAAATAACGCATCTAATGTAATAAAAATATGATAAAAATATAATGTTACTTGTGTTAAAAAAGGGCCAATGTCTCTTACTCTGTAGGATAAAATTAGATATAAAGTTTATAAATGTAGAAGTTACTAACATTATGCTAATATTATAGTTATTAAAATGTAGAAATGTTTTCACAAGTGTTTATTTTGAATTTAAGTTTTTAGCTTAAGATTGAATTTCTGAACATTGTCAAAATATGACATTGGCTCTTCTTGCACCAGGCCACATGACAATATAATGTAATATAATAAAATATATGATATGAGGTGTATTGGTGAATGTATACAACTGCCCCTAAAAAGTAGTAAATAATTCTCATACACACTCAACACACTAAATAAACGTATACAATACATCATAACAATTATTATACCATGCACGTGTATACATTATATATGTATATTTTTATATTTATTTAACTGATGTGCAGTACTGTATGCAATAGAATGTTTAATGACCAACACGTAAAATAATTCAGTGGCTTGGTGCAAGATGGCTCAATGTCATTAAAATTTGTTTATGTCACATGTGTATTAAAAGGGCCAATGTCTCTTACGCTGTACGACCAAAGCAGATAAAGTTTACAAATGTAGAAGTTACTAATATTATGCTCAAATGAATATTATTATTGAAATGTAGAAATATTTGAATAAAAATGTTTATTAAAAATTTTAGTTTTTGGCCAATATAAAAACCAAAGCAATTTTATTATTTCTTCTGGGTGGCCAATGTCAAAGTAAAACGTACATATTTATACTTGAAAACAAAATGAGAGTCATACAATGAAATAAAAACAAATATAATGTTTAGAGTTCTTGAACATTGGCAAAATATGACATTGGCCCTTCTTGTACCAAGCCACATAATGCAATATATTATAATACAATAATATAATATGAGGTATTGGTGAATGTGTACAACTGCCCTAAATAGAAGTAACACACTGAACACACCAAATAAACGTATTCAATCCATCATTATAATCATTATACCATACACATGTATACATTATCTTATTTTCTATTCTATTATGTTTATAACGCTAAGTGTAGTGTAATGTTAAGACTCACTGTATAGTTTCATCGTTATCCTCAATCTCCAATGTCACACGGTCGTGTCCCTTGTATACATACTTGTATATATACATGACGCTTTTTATGGTCGTGCATATCTCGACGTTGATGTGAGCGTCGTACTTGGCCAGAAGGTAAGGGTTGTATGGCACTACACACTCGTTACCGACCTCGCGACCTCCCACAAGTACCGTCCGGCCGTCGTCCGGTCGGCGGTACCTCGGATAACCGCCTTCCGCAACGTACACAGTCTCCTCTGCGTACGCCTTCGGGAAATCTTTCGAACATTTGCCGTTCACCATGCACGGACACCTCGGGTTGACTGTTCCACACGGTCCGTGTATCATGTGGGACCGCACGCAGTCGTGTAAGCGCCTGTCTGTCTCCGGGTCCGGCAAGAAGGCGCAAACCACGTCGTCGACGTCTGCCGCCGTGCGGAACTTATGATCCTCCTCCAGGATTACCAGTATGTGCGCATGGGGCAGACCGCGTTTCTGAAACTCAATAGTATATACGTAAGCGGCGACATTACCAAACACACGATTAACAGTTAGGTCACCTAGTAGCTCCTTTAGTTTCATGTTGAACACCCTGGCCGTCAGTTCGGGCCTGTCATTCGGGAGGCTGTGAGCCGCCAGGTTTTCCGTGATCTCGGGCCACCTTGGATTGCACGTAAACGTTATGAACAGGTCGGGCTTCCCTTTGCTGCGGACCATGGCCATGGCGTCTTGATAACACATCTTGTTGTATCGGTCGCTGCCCACGAACGTCGACGGTAAAATGACCCTACGGCCGACCGCCATAGGATCGATGATGAGACGTTCGTTCACATGGTCCACCAACCCTTGATACGCTTCGGCAAAGATTTCTGCCTGATGCTCACGTATGTAGTTCAGATTGTTGGTTTCCATCTGAACGTAGTGGTCGCACAGGAACTGGTGAAACAAGGACCGGCCCTGATGTATCGAACTGAACCGTTGGTGCCTCGTGTCGTTATTTCCCTCGTATCGAATGGCCACGCGGTAGCACGCAAACTCTCTTATAGAGTTTCGACTGCGGACGTTATTTCGTCGAGGGCCCTCTTGCAACATCTCGTTATGCCAACCGGCCTCGCCGTACGGGAAGAACAGCGGATACAACATGGGATCCGAGTGAGACGAACCTTGAGAAATATAATGAATTTTAAATTAATTGCTGAGCCAAAGGTCTGTTAGTAGCTGAGAGTTGGTTTATGGAGATACGTTTGTATTGCGTGTACACAATTTGGAGAACCGCTAAAGAAATTTATGAAATAATGTACAGAAAATATTAACTCTAAGATCGGCTGTAATATTGTAAGTGCTATTAGTTATTAAGTATATTATTATATACTGTGAAATCGAAACTATAAATCTATACGAAACTGTGATTCTTTAACTCTATTTAGGAGTTATTTATATCTATTTGTTATTTATTGTAATAGCAAGTACCTACATAACGTTTTGTAGAACCACACAAATTGGGGAAATATATTTAGGAGGACAATCCATGAGACAATAACAATATGTGATAGGTATTATGTTGATCCACGTTGTTTTAAATTTATAATAATGTAATGGCTTGTTTCACAACAACACAACGAATTTACACTGTTAATTTAATAAGTATTATTATGTATGACGGTTTTGACCTAATTAATCAGTGAATAACTAATTAAATTTCAAAAGAATGTCCAGAATGTATGCGTGATAGGATATTTACCAGTTATTTATTTATTGTTACGATTGGGTCGTGTACTTGCGTGTATAGCAAGTACATAATGTTTTGTAAAACCGCAAAGGAAAGGTAATTTATAAAACAATCTAAAACATGAACTCTAAGGTGGGCTAATTTCTATACCAAGTGTTAATAACTCTAAGTGATGTTAGTTATGAAGTATACACAAATTATGAAATAAGAGAACAGCGAATTAAGCATTGAAGTAATGTTACTATAAAACTGATGAGAGTTATGTACTAAATGAATAATAATGTGATGACTTTTGTTTTATCACACAACAGACTCAAACTGTTAATGTAATAAGTATTACTGCACAAGTGAAAGGGTTGAAGTCGGTGTTGACCTAACGTATTAGTTATTAAGTAATTAAATTTCAAAAGAATGTCCAAAATGTAGTAAAGGTGGGGTGTAATTTGACTCTTTGTTGGTAGCAGTTAGACATCTGTTATAATACTATAATTATGTGTGTGTCTGTGAGGTGTACTAACCCGCAGGCATCCTTTGCGACCTGTATTGCATGTCGATTGGATTGGTGTCGAAGATGACCAGATCGATGTGTCTGGGAGGATGACCACCTTCACCTACGAACACGGCCGCAACTTCATTTGCGGTAGGCAGGTTGTTTCGGCCCCTATCCCGGGCCGCATCTTCAACGAAATTCATCCTGACTGGTCTAGGTGGCGCGGCTGCGGGATCGGCCAGGGCTCTTTCTGCCAGCCACACCTGACGCATGTTCCTGAAACGAATATATTTATATATTTATGTTAAACACACTCCGCATGATGTGTACAAATAATTGTGAATTTTCAAAGAGCTGAGAATAAATCATATTACCTAAAATGTATTAATCAATAGTAATAAATTGGTGTATTAGTGTATCAGTGATATTGTTAGAAATAATTGTATATTATGTGTAATAAAAACATCCGATCATTCAATCCATTTAACTCTATATCAGTAGCGGTGAGAGTATATTCTATACTAAATATTATATATTATAAATCTTCCATGCACGGTCAAAAGGGCTTAAGTCAAAAATACACATTTTGAGATTGTTATGTGTTTTATCTCTAATAAATATGAATTATTTTTTGGTAAAATCGGATTAAGTCAATATTTTTTCCTCTTTAAGTTATAACACTTATCATTTATCATATCCAATTTGGCGTTTAATTTTATTGTAAAATATTACTTTAATTTTTATCAGTTTGATTTATCAATTACAATGTTTATTATATAATTTTAATACATATCTCTGTCAGCCCTTTTGACTTAACCCCTTTTGGCCGCGCACGGAAGAAATATTTATGTGCCTGTGTGTATTTGTAATAAGCGTAGAGAATCACATTCAATGTGTATAAAATGTATTATTAAATGTACCCCAAGATAGTTTTACTTCAAAGTCATATAAATATGTTAAGTCATAAACATCCAAGCCCTGTGTCATATTTAATGTTATATCATTAGTACCTTAGGTATTTCAAATAACTAATAAGGAGGAGTTAAGAAAACTATTTGCTATGTATACATTATTTTAAATCATTATTAAGTCTATTATATTGGTAAATGTTTTTTTTTTTTTTTATGTACTGTAAGAAAGGTATGTGTAAAATGTATTTACTGTAAGGCTAAATTCACATCCCTAGTGTTCATAAATACAATAGTTTGAGTTTTCTTACATAAAAGCCATTGCGTACGGATTGATGCCCCGCAGCAAACCGTCCAATAAACCCATCACGATTTCGCACAGTTCACGATTTGCCCGTCGTGCAATATCGAGGCGGCGGTGGTTGGCCTCTACGGACTCCAAGAAATACAACTGACAGTTGTACGCATTTTCCGGGGCAACGGCCACCTCATGATTGGTCGTCCGATATGTCTGACCGTGGACAATAAACACAGGCGGTCCCCGCCCTGGCAAACGCCTGTCGTGTGCGTCGGAGGCAAACGCAGCGAATGCCAGTAGGTTGTTGAACCGGCGAACTTCAGCTCGGAATCTTCGACCATCCTGCGAATCATCTATAAACAAACTCTGTATTAAATATGGTACTGGTAACAACACGTGTTGTCCTGCAGCGACCATTTGGCCGTTGTTACAACACGTGTTGAAGTGTCTATTGGCACCTCGGCCCACAACCTCGCCTTCGAAGTGGCGGGCGTAACAATGTATGCAGATTCTGTCTAACGCGCCCACGTAGTGCCGCTCTGGTAGCGGGTGTGTCACGCCCGCCTGCCGGTTAATTATTGGCGCGGGCCCTATGGGTAGTTCGACCACTAACACGTACTCTATCTCCTCTTCCGGGAAGTCGTCCTCCACCACTTCCTCCAACCCGTCGTCGACCACTTCCACGTACTCCACCAATTCCACGTCCTCTGCCACTTCCACGTACTCCACGTCCTCTACCTCTTCCACGTTCTCTACCACTTCCACGTACTCCACATCCTCAACCACTTCCATGTCCTCAACCCCATCCATCTGGAGTTCTGCCACTTCCAAGGCCTCCACCACATCCATCTGGACTTCTGCCACTTCCAAGGCCTCCACCACATCTATCTGGACTTCTGCCACTTCCAAGGCCTCCACCACATCCATCTGGATGTCCCCGAACACCTAAAAGTTTGGTTGAGTTTAGAGTATTTTATTTTCATTGCATAAAATTATTATTGTTTAACCAGGAATTAATATAGTGTTTATCAGTGTTTTTGTAAATAAGTAGGTAAAAATAAATAGGAATGTGTTCAATGTGATCAAGTTAACTACACCTATACAAAACTTAATACAATCTTTTTAGTACCTACCTGCTGTAGTATAATCTAAAATTGTCATTGTAGTAAGCAGGTATATTGAGATAGTAAAATATGTATAGTGACTTTTATTATAGTTGAATAAATAAATTTAAACTTTAAATTAAAACTTTGGTTGAATGAACTATATGTATAATAAGCCATAGCTATCAATCAAATGAAAGGTGAAACAGGTGAACAGTGAAATGTTGTTGTTTTTATAACGCCTATGTTAAAAGTACATTTAGTCCACTGAGTCATAACTCTCATTCATAGTTCACCTGAGATTTCCAAGAGAAAAAAGTCTACCTAAATAACAAATCAGTACAAAACTATAGGTTAAGATAAATGTTGTATTAAAAATGCACAGAAGAATGTTTATTTGGTTTTATAGGTACATATTTATAATCCTTCAAACAACAATAACTATGAAACATTGTAAAAATGTATTGCACTGTATAACACTAAATGTTACAGTGAAATTATATGATAATTTAGGGTTTATGCTATACCTAAATCTAAGCTCTGTCTAACCTAACATCAATACAATCTATTGTATTAACTTTTGAAATAATATAAACATTTCTAAGAGTACCACATGTTAAATGATAAATTGCCTATACAGTACACGACTTACTTACCTAGGTCAGTAGTAAGTAGTAGTAGTATTATTTTGTTCATTGGTTGTAAATGCCCAACAGAGAGTTAACTGTGACTTACACTACCTATTGCGTAGGAGTGAATATACAGTTTATCATTTTAACAAAATGAATAAAAATAAAGAGTAATTTAATACAGAATTTTAACTTCCAACAATAAAAAGAAGACATTTTAATGGAAGTGTGTTCATTCCTCATTAGTTTAATCTTGTGTTGGTTAGGTATGTGTGACTTTGATTTTAAAAATGTATTTCACTCTATAACAGTTACACTAATAAAAGCATACCTATATGTATCACCACTATGTATCAAATAACACACATCAGTAGTGAATATGTTAGTCTGTTGTATAAATAAAGGAATGAATGTATTGAGCACTATGATAAAACATTTATGTTTGGTTGAATGAACTATTAAATCCAACAACAATAACTTGATAGTTATAACTTGAGTTTATAGTCGGTACAATATTAAATATCTAATATTTTTTTGTGCATTGAACGTCAAATCAATACTCAAAGCTAAACCTAACCTTAATAAAATCTTTTACATCGTAGTATAATCTAAAATCAAGAGCCAATCAAAAAACAAAGAAATTCACAGAGGAATGTATAATTGGTTGCGCATTCATACTTCATCTTTCTAACAACAATAACTTTGAAACATTGTAAAAACGTATTACTGTATAACAGTAAGTGTTATTTCTAAGAGTACTACACATCTAGTACACAACTTACAAATGACCTAGGTCAGTAGTAAGTAATGGTGGTAGTAGTAGTAGAAGTAGTAGTAGTAGTAGTAGTAAGATGTAAGAAAATATTTAAGTATTTTGTTCATCGGTTGTAAATCCCCATAATAAAAGTTAAAATACAGTGAGTTGAACTTTTAATGGTTGTGTGTTCATACATAACAGTAAATGAATGTACTCATATGCAATAAGTGCATTTATATGAAATTATTATATGACAAGTTAAATGCAAGGTTTATGTTACACTAATAAGATCATACATGGTCTTCAATGTGATAAAATCAAGTACACCTAAACCATCACCACTATGTATCAATTAACACACATCAGTAGTAAATAATATGGGGGGTAAATACCTGACAGAAGTTTTGTACACCAGATTACTGATTTCAATGATTATACCTATGATTACCCATGATTTACTACAAACATTACCTATTATTACCCATGATTACCATCACCTTGTACACTGATTACCCCCAAGGTGTTTACCCCTCGGTTATTTAGTGTTCTGTTTAGGTCAATATACCCACAGTAAAAGTTGATATGTTAGTATAGTTAGATATGCATTTGAAATTTGAAACAGCGGTAAGACAATAGAATGTCGTTCAAGTTATTCTACAATTTACTTTATTAAAATAGAGATTTAGTTTTGAAGAATGTTGTACCGAGCCAGTATAGTATGTCAGGTATAGTAGTCTGTTATGTACAGAAACAATGTATATAATATGTATCTAAGGACACAGTGAATAATTAAACATGTTCGGATTTTTAACCGTAGGTTAGACACTACTTAGTAATAGTAGTAGTAGTAGTATTTGTTGTATTAGTATTTATAATAAAAGCAATTAAAAAAAAGAGTATAATTTAATACAGAATGTTAACCAACAACAATAACTTAATGCAAGTACCTATAGTGTGGTATCAAACCGTAGCCACTGTAAAATACCTGCCACCTGGGTATATTGAAATAATAAACACATGATATGTGATATTTTAATGCACACAGTATTAGTAAGCATAGTAGTGTAATGATCAAGTGGGTGAATTAATACTGTGATCAAAGGTTTTATGCCGGTTGTTACTCACTACTGACGGCACTGCTCCAGCAAATAGTCGACGGCGACGTACAGCTGCTCCGTGGTAATCACGACCTGCTACAAAATGCCTCGAACACAGCTTTGAATGAGCCAATATCTGTCGAGCATTGACACCATTGTCCACGGCGAACATCACCCATTGACGTTTCCGATCGACGTTTGCTGGAAATCTAATGCAAACATGGTATTATGAATTATTATGTATTTAAATCTCAAAATTAATCGTACGTAATAGTACGTATAATTATAGGTATATTAGATAAATACCCATGCACTGAAACGTCATTAGCTCCGTCGACGTTGCCACAAATCACACAATGATTGACCATTGTTATATTTGCCTAAAAAGATATAATATAATAACAATATAATATAAAGAAGTAATGGCTAAACATTTTATATATTATTATTATAATAAATAATATGAGTAAAACTCCGTGTTCGTGTGATGGAATAATCTTATCAGTACCTATGTTATCAGTGAATAATCCGGTGTTGTGTGTTTATTTTTAGAATTAATGCAATAAATTGTATTATTTGAACACGGTAGGTATATAATATTATTATTGGGTATGAACTAAACAAAAGTAACACACGATATTATGGTCTTGCAAGTCGTAACTGCAAAAATCGTCGTTTAAAACGTAGCGAACGTAGGCGTTTAAGTCTATGTCCGGATATGAACACGGCAAGCGGAAATAAAAATGTCGTATTAATATTGAACACGAAACGCGTAAAGGTGGAAATGGCGTGTATAATAATATAGTAATAAACAATATCGTGTGTACGGAAACGCATCGTACACGAATGAAAGAAGATGAATCCAGCTCGTGTACGTACAACGTCATGAATAAGCCAGTAGGTACGCGGGCCATACAAACGTTATACTATTAATTATTATTATGTATTTCAAAATTGTACTCACCGGTTTTGAAAAGCGCCCTACGCAGAACACGATACGCCAAGAAAATCTAAGAAAGCTAAAAGCCTAATAATTAAATAATATATTATATATTATAAATATGATTTTCTGTGCGCTTCGGTTGTGCGTTCCACGGGCGTTCGTCACAAGATGACGTTCGAAAACGCAGGCACGTTTCGCGTCGCAAAAGTTGACCCCTGCACGTCACCACTCCGCCCACCGGTCCGTATCATCAATTAAAAATGGTCATACTGTAGCATTCCAGTGTGTATCGTTGATATTGACATAGAACAATACATTGAAGAGACGTTCGTAATTACTAATTATCATGGTAATTATTAACCGTCCGACTCGCATAAATAATCGTACGTCTCAAGCATATTATTGTATATTATGTACATAATAATAATTATATCTTATATATATTATATTATATGTGTAATACTTCATTATAATATTATATGTAGGTATGTACAGTACAATTCAGTGGCGTGTAACACGGGGTCCAAGTAATTTTTTTTTTATGATACACACCACTACAGTACATACAGACCGAATCGAACGTCTTTTATAATAAATCAAACCACAGAACTGCGTTCACTTTAAGCAATATCCGTTAGTTTATCTTTATTTATACTTTTAGACCAATAGACTATTCTTATAGTACATAAGTACATGCATACATCTATAAAGTACATATAAGTCATTAGTTTATTTATATTGTATTAGAAACATTAATATATAACCTCAACCGATCTAGTAACCTAAAAACTGTAATATATTAAGTAGGCCCTACATAGTATACAATATGTAGGTTAGTTATTAATTTGATTTGATGCTCATGATTAAACCTACCTATAGTATAGTCGACTCGACTCGAGCTAGGATATTTTATTATTTATACATTTATATTTATTATAATATACACGTCTAGTACCTACCTACAGCTGGCCGATGTATATTTCTGCCAAATCAAATACATGAATACCGATATAACAATATAAGGAAGCTACGGCGCGACCGAGTGAGCAAAAGGCGGTCAAATATAATATAATAATGTCAATAATGACGCATTATCGAATGTCTATAGTAATAACGACACTGTCCGCCCAATTTATGCCTGTATATAGTGATACCTACCAAGACGTGTGAAAAAGGGGTTGGAGGCGACTCGTATTTAACCTCGTATTTAGCGGGGAGGTCCGACGTCTGAAAAATGGGTAAAACTCGAATTTTTAAAAAAAACCGGAACATTTTCGTTAAATACGATAAGGCGGAAATGATAGTGAAAGGTAAATGCCGAAAAAAAAAACGCGAAAAAAGAAGTTCGATTTATCACGGCTGCCGCAAATTACCGATATTCCCGGAGGTCGGGATCGAAACCACCTATTCTAACGCCTATACTACCTAGCCACCTACTGAGATGAAAACCTGAGTCTAATCTATGACTCTTAAGCCGCGTCGCCGTCCCCGCCAAAGCCAAACGCGGTATTGCAAGTCCGCAAAGGGCTTTCGAGCTGGCTATCCGACCGCGTTGGCGAGCGTACGACCGGCTCCGCCGCCTTCGGACGTTCAAAACGCGATATTCGCGAAGAAAATCGAACGTCGAGACGCATGTATTTATGCCTGTATATAGCGGTACCTACTCGACGGCGGCGCCGCGGGCCGTCGGCTTTGAGCGACGCCGCTCCTCCCCGGGACTCCATCATAAAAAAGAAGGGCCACACGCTCGCACGCCGACTATAAATTTAGTAAACGCGAACAAGTCTACGATGGGGGTAAAACTCGAATTTTCGAAAAAAACGGCAAATGGAGAAGTCATATAGCCGTACTATTTTGTAATATAGTTTGATAATATTGTATTAAACACTATTTATTTAGTATTATTTAGCAGTATTTAACCAAATCGGAATCACATAAAAACTGTAATATATCAAGTAGGTATATCAAGAAACATATAGGTGCGTCGGTCACGGTAAAATCAAGTAAATGTTAATAATTATTATTATTATTATTTAATATATTAATTTATTATATATTAATATTTTTTTGCCCAATAAATATCGTCAAACGAACAATAATATATATAAATACCGATACATATAATATAATAACGCAAACTTTGAAAAAAAACTTAACACTCGTTAAAAATGATAAATGCGACGAAAAAAAAAAACGCGAGAAAAAGGAAACCGATTTACCACGGCCGCCGCAAACTATCGAAAATTCCGGGCGACGGATTCGAAACCACGACCCTCGAGTCACCTGTCCTAACGCCTAACCAACCTAGCCACCTATTGAGATGAAAACCGGAGTCAAATCTATGACTCTTAAGCAGCGTCGCCGTGCACGCGAAAGGCGAACGCCGTTTGGACGGCCGTCAAAGGGTGATGGGCGGGCGATCCGACCGCTTCGGCGAGCGGACGACCGGCTCCGCCGCCCTCGGACGTATAATACGCGAGCTTCGCGAAAAAAATCGAACATCGAGACGCATGTATTTATGCCTGTATATAGCGGTACCTACTCGATACCTACTCGGTACCTACTCACGTTTCCGCTCACGTTTAACCTCCCCTGGACTCGTTTTTGAAAAAGTAAGGACGCGCGCCGGCTATAAATTTAGCGAGGAACTCGAATACGTCGCCGACGGGGAGGTCGGGAGACTCGTAGAGGGGCCAAACGCGACTCTAGTCGAAAAAGTCGAGAAAACCGTCGAAACGGCGAAGACGCGGCGCTCTTGGCGATCGATTCGTCCGCCGGGATACTCGTTTTTGAAAAAATATGGCAGCGCGCCGACTATAAATTTGGGGGGGAACGCGAATAAGATCCAAACGGGGAGGTCGATACCCCCTAAAACGCCTAAAACTCGAATTTTCGAAAAAAACGGCAAAAAGCGCGGGCGACGGAAGCGCTCGGTTCGCACGTGATATCCGCCGCGGAGGGCCCGCAGAGAAAAGAGTACGGCGTACTCGTAATAGTAAATCTAGCGGGGAACGCGAATAAGGTCCGAACGGGACCGCCCGAGGCCCCCGGGAGGGGTAAAACACGAAAAATTTGAAAAAAAATCGTGGATTTCGAGAAAAATCGTGAAAAGCGATAAGGAGGAGTGATAACGCAGCGACGGCTCCGCCGCCGCCGGGAGACCGCCCTCCGGGGAAATTGAATTTTCTCATTGGCTCTCTCTTACGATGGTTCGGATTTAACGCATAGGGAGCGCCACACGGGTTTTCGTTTTATATAGTAAGACTAGCTCTCCGAGCGTCGCTGGGGGATACCCCCAGACCCCCGGGTGTCGGTCATGAGTGTTTTCGATTTCGGAAGATGCAGTGGTCTGTTGGTCTGGTCGTCAGTCTCGAGCTGGTCGGTGTGTGATAAGGAACTCTGATAAGGTTAGGTCCACCGTGGTTTGGCGTGGTAGCCCCCCCGGTAAGCAACAACGTTCGACGACAACGTTCTTTACTGCCGCCGGAAATACAAAATTCCGTAAAAAAATTATAAATCGTCGTTGTATTTTTGTGGGTGTCTAGCAGGTCAGTCACCTCGAATGACGTTAGCCGTAGTAATAGTATTTGGGGTCTAGCGGGTCAGTCACCTTCCTCGACTTTGGTCGTAGTTACCCTGGAAGGCAATCCGACAATACTCGACGGCTGGGGAACGTCATCACGTATGCAATCCGACTGCGTCGAATCGCGGACGACGTTCATTACTGTTACCGAAAAAGCAAAAAAAGTAATAAATTACTTGAAAAGTATTTAAAAAATTTCGGACGTCCATGCAAATCATATAGCCGCCGTCGCCAGTCGCCAGTCGCCAGTCTCGAGCTGGACGGTTAATGGGTGGTATGAAGGTCTAGTGATAAGGATTTGTGGTATAAATTAGTGATGAGGAAACTGGATTTGTGATAAGGATAGTGGATTATTGATAAGGATTGTAGATAAGTGAATCGATGTGAGACGTAGTCACCTGGTAGACAACGTGACGACGTGTGACGGCCGGTTCGATTGTATTGGGTGTATAATTCACGTGAAAATATGTTTTGGGGTCTAGCAGGTCAGTCACCTTCCTCTACGTAGGTCGTAGTCACCCTGGTAGGCAATCCGACTCGATGTGAGACGTAGTCACGGTAGACAACGTGACGACGTGTGACGGCCGGCTCGATTGTATTGGGTGTATAATTCACGTGAAAATATGTTTTGGGGTCTAGCAGGTCAGTCACCTTCCTCTACGTAGGTCGTAGTCACCCTGGTAGGCAATCCGAATCGATGTGAGACGTAGTCACCTGGTAGACAACGTGACGACGTGTGACGGCCGGTTCGAGGATTGGGTGTATAATTTACGTGAAAATATGTTTTGGAGTCTAGCAGGTCAGTCACCTTCCTCTACGTATGTCGTAGTCACCCTGGTAGGCAATCCGACTTCGTCGGATAGCGGATAATGTGCGACGGCTGATGAACGTCATCACGTTCATTACTGTTACCGAAAACGCAAAAATAAAGAAGAAATATTTCGGGCGTCCATGCATATCATATAGCCACCGCCTTTTTTTGGGTGTCTAGCAGGTCAGTCATCTATGTTATCCGGTAGTCAATCCGACCCCGTCGGATAGCGGACAATGTGCGAAGGCGGGGGCACGTTCATTACTGTTACCGAAAAAGCAAAAATAAAGAAGAAAAAAAATAAAATAAAATAATAAAATAATAAAATAATAAAATAAAATAATAATAATAATAAATAAAATAATAAAATAAAATCATTTGAGGGGGGCTGTATTGAAGCCTGTATGTTATAGTAAAAGCGACACGACGCACGACGGCGGCGTTCTCCGCGGTGTCGATCGACTTGATGTTGGTCGTAGTCACCCGGGTAGACAACTTGACGATGTGTGACGGGCGGTTCGAGGGAATCGTGCCGCCGTGATCTGTTGAGTGTCTAGCAAGTCAGTCACCACCTTGATTGATGATAACATCGTTAAATGCGTAAGCAATCCGACTAAACGTCAGATAAAAGATCCACCACTCCGAAGCCGGGTCGAAAATGAAAATAGTATTTTTACCGTGCCCAAAAATTACTGATAAGGCCCGTAATCACTTACGAATAAATGAAGGTGTCCTGAAATAATAGCATACTGTATTTCCATCAAGAATTTCAGCGTTGCATTGCCGAAGGCGCAACGATATGGAAACGGAACTCGGTCAGCTGGTTGTGGTTTTGTTTCCACGCACCAACATGCTGTTAGAACCAATGTCTCCCGTATTATGTAAACGTTTGTTAAAAGTCGCGCCAACAGTAACTGTATACGGTATACGGCAGTTGGAAATCTAAGGCGACACATAATTTATTATAATATATTGATAAGTAGGTATTGGTACGTGTTGGGTGAATTACTTGTGTACGGAAACATCGATAATGTTTTCTCCACAAGTCCGCATAGCACACATCGTTTGACCATTTTGAATAGCCTAAAAGCATCAAGAACAGGTTATAGTAATAATAAGTAAAAAGTGAATACTAAATATGAAAAACTCGTCATAAAAAAAAAAACGTTGCAATCGAATACAACGACTGTTGTCTGTTGTAGGTATCAGTTATTGTTATCAGCGGTGAGGTATGAGACTCGCGTGTTATTTTTAGAATTAATAGGTACACACCGGCTTACGTGATGTACATAAAAAATAGAAAAATACGAAAAATGACATACCCAGCTCGTAATTGCACAATTAACTGTTAAGTGTTAACGCAAAATGTAAAGCGATAAAACACGTAGGTACCGCAATGGTAACGCGAAGAAACAGCCAACGGACTTAAACATCGACTACAGCGACTGGATAATACACAACTAATACGAATGCGGATATAAAAAAGTTATAGGTATTCAAAGTACATTTGCGGTGTACGAAAAAAACACGAAACGCGCCATGATGTCTGTAGCTGGTGCAAACATATAGAATCAGTAGTTTATCTGAATATTATATAGTAGTAGATATTATTATAGAAGTTGTACTCACCGGGTATGTGAAAAGCGCCCAAAAGACAACAAAACTCAAAGAAAAACACTGAATGTTAAATAACACGAAACGTATTTGGCTTTTCCGTGAGAGTCGATGTGCGTTGTACGAGCGCCGATCACATGAGGCAGGTCGAAACGGGCGCGCTTCGCGTCGACAAAGTTTCCCCCCCGCATTCACTCCATCCCACTCCGCGGCCCACTCGCATAATGTCGCGTATATTAACGGGCATATTATGTAGACAGTATCGTATAGTTTAGTCATATCATTATACAATTTACCTGCCAGAATTTAATTAAATACATTAAGTTATATTTTGTTTATTGATATACCTACATAATTTGACTCACCTAAAAACTGTAATACATTAAGTACCTACTACATAGTATATTATATACCATTGGAGTACCTGTGCCCAACTACTTTATTTACTAATTTTATTTCACTATCAATTCATCTACTTACTATATAGGTACCAATAATATGTTAACTGAAATAATTTTTATAATATTATGTGTAGGTACTTTATTTATATTTTTGGCCCAATGAACGAAAATGTATACTAATATCACTATTAATTCATGTACATACATATAATATGCTTAAATTATATAACTATACTATTATGTATATACATAGGTACATCTATAAAATACATTAGTCATATTATGTAGGTACATAATATATATATCAATTTATTATTCATAAATTATTACATTTGATATTAAATAAATAAATAAATATACGTGATAGACCATAGACCTATATTATATTGAGTAATATCAAATTATGTCATATCATTATACAATTGAACCATCAGAGTATTATATAGGTACTATTTGAAAAATATAGGTGCGTTGTTCATGGTAAATGTGTCAAGTATTAACTAAATACTTATTATAAATAAATATTTATTAAATACTTATAGCATAGTCATATGATATGACTAAATTCATATAATTCATATTTTTAATATCACCTAAAAATTTAGTACCTACTACATAGTATATTATATATATATATATATATTTATAATTTGTTATTATATACTTAGAAGTTAAATCCTCTGTTTCCAATACTTAGTTACTCTCTATTAGTCCATCAATGTTATGTACCTACTCATGGAGTACTAACCTATGACCAACTACCTTATTTACCAATTTCACTATTACTTCTTCTAATTAAATTTTTACATATTACAATATGCCCAGTTCATATATTATAACACTATACCGTTTAACACACGATGCAAACTATTAAAAAAGACATATTTTATATACCAACCAATACCAATGATATAATTAATAGTAAATAGTACTTCATTTAAACTTTTAGACCAATGGACCAAAATATGTACTGATTACACTTTGTACATACATAATATTATGCTTAAATTATATAAATATATCATTAGGTATAAACATACACCTATATAATAAATAGTACATAATGTATATATATATCAATTTGTTATTCATAATTTATTAATTTGAAACTCATAATTAAATTAATATACACTATAGACCTACCTATATTTTGAGCAATAACAAATTATGTCAATTTAACTATCAGAGTATTATATACTATCTGCAGCAGTATTTGTATCGTACCTCAACCAAACTGTGATATTATATTAAGTAGGTACCTACTACAAAGTATACATGTACCTAGGTTAGTAGTTATATTGTACTTGCACTATTGTTTATTGAAGTATAAAGGAAACATATATGTGCGTTGGATAAAATCAAGTGTAAATTAAATATTTATTATTATTATTTATTAAATAGTTTAATAAGTATAGTAATATTTAAATACGTTAAGTTATATATTATTAAATATCTACTACATCAAACGATCAAACCTATCCATATAAATAATATCAAAGAGAGTAGTTAGGTATATTATAATAATTGTACAATTTAACTACCAGAATTTAATCATTTCAATTAGATCTATTAGTTTATAAATATTATTATATCAAATAGTATTTATAATCTGTAGCAGTGTTAACTAAATATTTATTATTATTATTATTTATTAAATAGTTATAGCCTAGTCATATAATTTAATTAAACACATTAGATTATATTTTTAATATACATAATTTGACTCACCTAAAAACTGTAATACATTAAGTACCTACTACATAGTATAATATATATATATTTTTATAAAATGTTATTATATAAATATATCAATAGGTATAAAGATACATGTATATAATAAATAGCAATATGTTATTCATAATATTACCAACAACTCAACCTCAACCAAACTGTGATATATTTAATAGGTACCTACGACAAAGCATACATGTAAGTTAGTTATTATTATCGCGTCGAATCGCGGACGGCGTTCATAACTGTCACCGAAAAATTTGAGAGGGGGTCAAAAGTACCCCGACTATGGGGGGACTATTTAGAGGGTCTTGAAACGTAAATTTTGGTGGTAAAACGGGGGACCCAAGTCGAAACGTGACAGTGATATACTTAAATCAAAAAAAGGAGGGGGGGGTAATTTTTGATATGGTATGCACGTGGTCACCCACAACCCATAGCCGTTTACATAATACGGCTACGACGATCCCCGGCTAAGTTATGCTCGGCCAAAAAAAATTTGATTGGGGGGGGGGGTCAAAAGTACCCCGACTATGAGGGGGGACTATTTAAATATGATAATACGGAACTGATGGAGAAAAGACGAAAAAAAAAAACGCGAAAAAAAACTCAAGATTATCACGGCCGCCGCAAATCTTCGACATCGCCGGGGGACGGTATCGAACCCACGACTCCTAGTTACATGTCCTAGCGCCCTAACCTATCGACTACCTACTCAGATGAAATATCGTGTCAAATCTATGACTATTAAGCCGCGTCGCCGTGCACCCGAAACTGGAAAGCGGCGTCCACGTCCGTCAAATGGCGTCCGAGCGGGGGGGTCGAACGCGTCGGTAAGGGGACGACCGTCTCGACCGGCTTCGGAAGTTCGATTCGGTGAGATTCGCGAAAAAAATCGATCGTCGGGACGCAAGTATTTATGCCTGTATAAAGCGATACCCAAAATGTACCTACTCGGTACCTACTCTCGTTTCCGCGACGCCGCTCCTCCCCGGGACTCGTTTTTGAAAAAGTAGGACAGCTCGCCGACTACAAATTTAGCGAGGAACGCGAATAAGACGCAAACGGGGAGACCCGAGGCCCCCGAGGGGGGTAAAATTCGAGATTCGGTGGGATTCGCGAAAAAAATCGGACGTCGAGACGCATGTATTTATGCCTGTATATAGCACACACACGACGTACCCACTCGGTACCTACTCTCGTTTGCGCGTCGCCGCTCCTCCCCGGGACTCGTTTTTGAAAAAGTAGGACTGCGGGCCGGCTATAAATTTAGCGGGGAACTCGAATACGTCTTCGGCGGGGAAGTGAAAAGTCTACAAACGAAGCGAAACGCGACTCTGTTGGAAAAAGTCGGAAAAACCGTCGAAGTCGTGACGACGCCGCGGCGTCGGCGACCGTCTAGTCGGATGAGGGGACTCGTTTTTGAAAAAGTAGGATAGCGCGCCGGCTACAAATATAGCGAGGAGCGCGAATATAACGCGAACGGGGACGCCCGGGGCCCCCGAGGGGGGTAAAACTCGATATTTCGAAAAACACGGCGAAAAACGCGCGCGACGGCGGCGCTCGTATCGCGCGCGAGATCGGCCGCCGCGGGCCCGCCGGGTAGAAAATACGGCCGCGCGCGGCCTGTAAATCTAGCGGGGAACGCGAATAAGGTCACAGCGGGGAGACCCCGGGCCCCCCGAGGGGGTAAAACTCGAAAAACTCGAAAAATTTCGAAAAATTTCGAAAAAATCGAAAAAATCTCGAAACAGTGATAAGAAAGGCTGATTACGCAGCGACGGCTCCGCCGCCGCCGGGAGACCGCCCTCCGGGGAAATTGAATTTTCTCATTGGCTCTCTCTTACGATGGTTCGGATTTAAAGCATAGGCGGCGCCTCACGTATTCACGCTTTATAGTATAAGACTAGCTCTCCGAGCGTCGCTGGGGGATACCCCCAGACCCCCGGGTGTCGGTCATGAGTGTTTTCGATTTCGGAAGATGCAGTGGTCTGTTGGTCTGGTCGTCAGTCTCGAGCTGGTCGGTGTGTGATAAGGAACTCTGATAAGGTTAGGTCCACCGTGGTTTGGCTTGGTAGCCCCCCCGGTAAGCAACAACGTTCGACGACAACGTTCTTTACTGCCGCCGGAAATTCAAAATTCCGTAAAAAAATTATAAATCGTCGTTGTATTTTTGTGGGTGTCTAGCAGGTCAGTCACCTCGAATGACGTTCGCCGTAGTAATAGTATTTGGGGTCTAGCGGGTCAGTCACCTTCCTCGACTTTGGTCGTAGTCACCCTGGAAGGCAATCCGACAATACTCGACGGCTGGGGAACGTCATCACGTATGCAATCCGACTGCGTCGAATCGCGGACGACGTTCATTACTGTTACCGAAAAAACAAAAAAAGTAATAAATTACTTGAAAAGTATTTAAAAAATTTCGGACGTCCATGCAAATCATATAGCCTCCGTCGCCAGTCGCCAGTCGCCAGTCTCGAGCTGGACGGTTAATGGGTGGTATGAAGGTCTAGTGATAAGGATTCGTGGTATAAATTAGTGATGGGGAAACTGGATTTGTGATAAGGATAGTGGATTATTGATAAGGATTGTAGATAAGTGATAAGCATGGTGGATTTGTGATAACAATATATGATAAGGATATTGGATTTGTGATAAGAAAAGTGGATGTGTGATAAGGATGGAGGATTCGTGATAAGGATAGTGGTTTAGTTAACCGGATACCTGTCAAAGTCTTTTCTTGGGGTTCTAGCATGTCAGTCACCTTCCTCGATGTTGGACGTAGTCACCCGGGTAGACAACGTGACAACCGATTCGATGCATCGGTTATATAATTTATGTGAAAACATGTTTTGGGGTCTAGCAGGTCAGTCACCTTCCTCTACGTTGGTCGTAGTCACCTTGGTAAATATGCGATTGCTGATGAACGTCATCAAGTATCACAGTGTCCATTACTGTTAACGAAAATGCAAAATTAAAGAATAAATTACGTGAAAAAAAATTGTTATCCGGGTAGGCAATCCGACTCGATGTGAGACGTAGTCACGGTAGACAACGTGACGACGTGTGACGGCCGGTTCGATTGTATTGGGTGTATAATTCACTTGAAAATATGTTTTGGGGTCTAGCAGGTCAGTCACATTCCTCTACGTAGGTCGTAGTCACCCTGGTAGGCAATCCGACTCGATGTGAGACGTAGTCACCTGGTAGACAACGTGACGACGTGTGACGGCCGGTTCGAGGATTGGGTGTATAATTTACGTGAAAATATGTTTTGGAGTCTAGCAGGTCAGTCACCTTCCTCTACGTATGTCGTAGTCACCCTGGTAGGCAATCCGAATCGATGTGAGACGTAGTCACCTGGTAGACAACGTGACGACGTGTGACGGCCGGTTCGAGGATTGGGTGTATAATTTACGTGAAAATATGTTTTGGAGTCTAGCAGGTCAGTCACCTTCCTCTACGTAGGTTGTAGTTACCCTGGTAGGCAATCCTACTTCGTCGGATAGCGGATAATGTGCGACGGCTGATGAACGTCATCACGTTCATTACTGTTACCGAAAACGTAAAAATAAAGAAGAAATATTTCGGGCATCATATAGCCACCGCCTTTTTTTGGTTGTCTAGCAGGTCAGTCATCTATGTTATCCGGTAGTCAATCCGACCCCGTCGGATAGCGGACAATGTGCGAAGGCGGGGGCACGTTCATTACTGTTACCGAAAACGCAAAAATAAAGAAGAAGAAAAATAAAATAAAATAATAAAATAATAAAATAATAAAATAAAATAAAAAAATAAAATAATAATAATAATAAATAAAATAATAAAATAAAATGATTTGAGGGGGGCTGTATTGAAGCCTGTATGTTATAGTAAAAGCGACACGACGCACGACGGCGGCGTTCTCCGCGGTGTCGATCGACTTGATGTTGGTCGTAGTCACCCGGGTAGACAACTTGACGATGTGTGACGGCCGGTTCGAGGGAATCGTGCCGCCGTGATCTGTTGAGTGTCTAGCAAGTCAGTCACCACCTTGATTGATGATAACATCGTTAAATGCGTAAGCAATCCGACTAAACGTCAGATAAAAGATCCACCACTCCGAAGCCGGGTCGAAAATGAAAATAGTATTTTTACCGTGCCCAAAAATTACTGATAAGGCCCGTAATCACTTACGAATAAATGAAGGTGTCCTGAAATAATAGCATACTGTATTTCCATCAAGAATTTCAGCGTTGCATTGCCGAAGGCGCAACGATATGGAAACGGAACTCGGTCAGCTGGTTGTGGTTTTGTTTCCACGCACCAACATGGTTTTAGAACCAATGTCTCCCGTATTATGTAAACGTTTGTTAAAAGTCGCGCCAACAGTAACTGTATACGGTATACGGCAGTTGGAAATCTAAGGCGACACATAATTTATTATAATATATTGATAAGTAGGTATTGGTACGTGTTGGGTGAATTACTTGTGTACGGAAACATCGATAATGTTTTCTCCACAATTCCGCATAGCACACATCGTTTGACTATTTTGAATAGCCTAAAAGCATCACGAACAGGTTATAGTAATAATAAGTAAAAAGTGAATACTAAATATGAAAAACTCGTCATAAAAAAAAAAACGTTGCAATCGAATACAACGACTGTTGTCTGTTGTAGGTATCAGTTATTGTTATCAGCGGTGAGGTATGAGACTCACGTGTTATTTTTAGAATTAATAGGTACACACCGGCTTACGTGATGTACATAAAAAATAGAAAAATACGAAAAATAACATACCCAGCTCGTAATTGCACAATTAACTGTTAAGTGTTAACGCAAAATGTAAAGCGATAAAACACGTAGGTACCGCAATGGTAACGCGAAGAAACAGCCAACGGACTTAAACATCGACTACAGCGACTGGATAATACACAACTAATACGAATGCGGATATAAAAAAGTTATAGGTGTTCAAAGTACATTTGCGGTGTACGAAAAAAACACGAAACGCGCCCTGATGTCTGTAGCTGGTGCAAACATATAGAATCAGTAGTTTATCTGAATATTATATAGTAGTAGATATTATTATAGAAGTTGTACTCACCGGGTATGTGAAAAGCGCCCAAAAGACAACAAAACTCAAAGAAAAACACTGAATGTTAAATAACACGAAACGTATTTGGCTTTTCCGTGAGAGTCGATGTGCGTTGTACGAGCTCCGATCACAAGAGGCAGGTCGAAACGGGCGCGCTTCGCGTCGACAAAGTTTCCCCCCCGCATTCACTCCATCCCACTCCGCGGCCCACTCGCATAATGTCGCGTATATTAACGGGCATAATATGTAGACAGTATCGTATAGTTTAGTCATATCATTATACAATTTACCTGCCAGAATTTAATTAAATACATTAAGGGCCGTTCTTACGACGTCCGGTTAAAGTTAACCGACACTTAACCGGAAGAATTCTGCCGGTAATAAAATCTGTTATCAGTCGGTTAGCGTTAACCGACACTTTACAGGACATTGTAAGAACGGCCCTAAGTTATATTTTGTTTATTGATATACCTACATAATTGGACTCACCTAAAAACTGTAAAAGTACCTACTACATAGTATATTATATACCATTGGAGTACCTGTGCCCAACTACTTTATTTACTAATTTTATTTCACTATCAATTCATCTACTTACTATATAGGTACCAATAATATGTTAACTGAAATAATTTTTATAATATTATGTGTAGGTACTTTATTTATATTTTTGGCCCAATGAACGAAAATGTATACTAATATCACTATTAATTCATGTACATACATATAATATGCTTAAATTATATAACTATACTATTATGTATATACATAGGTACATCTATAAAATACATTAGTCATATTATGTAGGTACATAATATATATATCAATTTATTATTCATAAATTATTACATTTGATATTAAATAAATAAATATAATAGACCTATATTATTTTGAGTAATATCAAATTATGTCATATCATTATACAATTGAACCATCAGAGTATTATATACTATTTGAAAAATATAGGTGCGTTGTTCATGGTAAATGTGTCAAGTATTAACTAAATACTTATTATAAATAAATATTTATTAAATACTTATAGTATAGTCATATGATATGACTAAATTCATATAATTCATATTTTTAATATCACCTAAAAATTTAGTACCTACTACATAGTATATTATATATATATATATATTTATAATTTGTTATTATATACTTAGAAGTGAAATCCTCTGTTTCCAATACTTAGTTACTCTCTATTAGTCCATCAATGTTATGTACCTACTCATGGAGTACTAACCTATGACCAACTACCTTATTTACCAATTTCACTGTTACTTTTTCTAATTAAATTTTTACATATTACAATATGCCCAGTTCATATATTATAACACTATACCGTTTAACACACAATGCAAACTATTAGAAAAAGACATATTTTATATACCAACCAATACCAACCAATACCAATGATATAATTAATAGTAAATAGTACTTCATTTAAACTTTTAGACCAATGGACCAAAATATGTACTGATTTCACTTTGTACATACATAATATTATGCTTAAATTATATAAATATATCATTAGGTATAAACATACATCTATATAATAAATAGTACATAATGTATATATATATCAATTTGTTATTCATAATTTATTAATTTGAAACTCATAATTAAATTAATATACACTATAGACCTACCTATATTTTGAGCAATAACAAATTATGTCAAATACAATTTAACTATCAGAGTATTATATACTATCTGCAGCAGTATTTGTATCGTACCTCAACCAAACTGTGATATATTAAGTAGGTACCTACTACAAAGTATACATGTACCTAGGTTAGTAGTTATATTGTACTTGCACTATTGTTTATTGAAGTATAAAGGAAACATAAATGTGCGTTGGATAAAATCAAGTGTAAATTAAATATTTATTATTATTATTTATTAAATAGTTTAATAAGTATAGTAATATTTAAATACGTTAAGTTATATATTAAATAGCTACTACATCAAACGATCAAACCTATCCATATAAATAATATCAAAGAGAGTAGTTAGGTATATTATAATAATTGTACAATTTAACTACCAGAATTTAATCATTTCAATTAGATCTATTAGTTTATAAATATTATTATATCAAATAGTATTTATAATCTGTAGCAGTGTAAACTAAATATTTATTATTATTATTATTTATTAAATAGTTATAGCATAGTCATATAATTTAATTAAACACATTAGATTATATTTTTAATATACATAATTTGACTCACCTAAAAACTGTAATACATTAAGTACCTACTACATAGTATAATATATATATATTTTTATAAAATGTTATTATATAAATATATCAATAGGTATAAAGATACATGTATATAATAAATAGCACATAATATATATATATATATATCAATATGTTATTCATAATATTACCAACAACTCAACCTCAACCAAACTGTGATATATTTAATAGGTACCTACGACAAAGCATACATGTAAGTTAGTTATTATTATCGCGTCGAATCGCGGACGGCGTTCATAACTGTCACCGAAAAATTTGAGAGGGGGTCAAAAGTACCCCGACTATGGGGGGACTATTTAGAGGGTCTTGAAACGTAAATTTTGGTGGAGTAATTGTACTATATAGTATATAGTATATTAAGTAGTACCTAGTATACCTACAAGTATGTTGGTTATTATTACTATTTTCTATTCAAGTAAGTATAAGATAACCATAGTCGTTATAATAACATATAGTTTATTTCATATAATACTCATATTTAAACCTACTTATATAAGTTATATCAAATAGTATATAGTCATATCATTATACAATCTAATTGCCAGACTTAAAATAAAGAGGTACTTACATAAAGTTCTATTTTGTTTATTAATATAGTATTAACTATTATTTGTATCTGTAGCAGTATTATAATCAAACCAAATCTTACTGACCTAAAAACTGTAATAGCTGTATCAAGTACCTACTACATAGTATATTATATATTTATATTTAATCGAGCCCATGTCAAACGATTTAGGTGCGTTGCTCACAAATGTAGATAATAAAAGCAATACCTAGCTGTGGTTGTCAATTATCTAAATATTGTTATTTATCAATTATATATTTATTAATTTGATTAAACCTACCTATTGTATACTTAAATTAATAATACCTAATATATAATTATTTTATATTATTGTTTCTGTGACATCCATCTTCGACTCGAGCTGGGATAATATTTTATAAAGTATATAATTTAACTAAACCAACCCAGCCACCGTGTATCAACTCTTGATAAATATACATTTATATATTATAATGTGCATGTACCAGGTACCTACAGACCGACTCTGTGGGTAGATCGTGTAAGCAGTAAAATATAACATAATAACGCAGTTTCTTGAATCAAAAAATCGAACTTTTCGTCGCATACTTTCATTTCCGTTTATAGTAATAACAACAATGTCCGCTGCGCAGTGGCGGCGTCAGAACTTTAATGCCAGGTGGGCAAGGCTGGGGCCCAAATTTTTTAGGGAGGGCCAAATTGTTGACTTGATATATATATATAAACAATAGTGCTGACAGGCAATTGCGCAGAGAGGTAAGGGGGAGGGTCAACTTCCAATTTTTTTTACACTTCATCGTGTAAACTTACTAAAACAATGATTTGTAAACATGTATTGTATTAATAGTATTTATTTCCTATAACAAAATATAATATTATATTCATGTAAACACTTTTTAATTTGTATACTCCCTAACCCATAATTATACTCAATACCAACGAATATTTAATAATAATTTATTATTTTCGTATATTCAGCCTCTGGAAAATACACGTTATTTATGAGGCTTGAAAGCATATATAGAGCATAGTTGTCAACCCATTCAAAATGTTGTTCACGCCATCTATCATGGCTTAATATTTTCATATATTTTAATAAATCATGATTTATTCAAGAGATATTTTTTAGTATTCTAATATGATTAAATTTAATTTTTAGGGTGGGCCACAGGGGGGGGCTGGGACTTTTTAAGGTGGGCCCGGGCCCACCCTGGCCCACCCCTGGCGCCGCCACTGCCGCTGCGAGATCTCCTCCGCGGAACACGACTCGAGCGAAGTACTGACGCGGGCGGCTTATAAATTTAGCGGGGAACGCCAATAACATCCAAACAGGAATGGTAATACCACTAAAACGGGCCAAGAAACGAATTTTAGAAAAAAACGGCAAAAAACGACGCGACGCATGTATTTATTGTTGTATATAGCGATACTTACACGGTACCTACTCCCTTTTCCACGACGCCGCTCTTTCCCGGGACTCGTCTGCGAAAAAGTAGGGCCACGCACCGGCTATAAATTTAGCGGGGAACGCGAATAAGATTCAAACGGGGAGGGTAATACGACCAAAAGGAGCTAAAACTCGAATTTTTGAAAAAAAAAAAAAAAAAAAGAGAAATCAAACTCTTCGTCGCATATTATATTCACGCCCATGTATAGTAATAAAGACACTGTCCGCTCTGCTAAATCATTTGACAGGGAACGCGAATAAGTCTTCAACGGGGAGATCCGAAGTCAGTAGAGGCGTTAAGACTCGAATTTTGAAAAAAATCGGAACATTTACGTTAAAAATGATAAGACGAAAGTGATAGCGAAACGACGAAAAAAAAAATTCAATTTATCACGGCCGTCGCAAATATTATCGATTTTCGGGCGGCGGGTTCGAAACCACGACCCTCGAGTCACCTGCCCTAGCGCCTAACCAACCTAGCCACCTACTGAGATGAAAATCAGAGTCAAATCTATGACTCTTAAGCCGCGTTGCCGTCCCCGCGAAAGGCGAACGCCGTTTGGTCGTCAGTCAAAGGGCGTCGTTGCGGGCCATCCGACCGCGTCGGGAAGCGGACTACCGGCTCCGCGGCCCTAGGACGTATAAAACGCGAGAATTGCAAAAAAAAATCGAACCTCGAGACGCATGTATTTATGCCTGTATATAGCGATACGTAATCGGTACCTACTCTCTTTCCGCTCCAACCCGGGACTCGTTTTTGAAGAAGTGGGGCCGCGCGCTGGTTATAAATTTAGCGGGGAACGCGAATAAGTCGTCGACGGGGCTAAAACTCGAATTTTCGAAAAAACGGCAAAAAGAGCAGTCATAATATAGTCGTAGGTAATACTTAACTGCCAGAGTTTAATCAGTTCTTTTAGATCTATTAGTTTATTAATATCTTATTAAACAATATTTAACCAAATCAGAATCACTTAAAAACCGTAATATATCAAGTAGGTACTACAATATATGTCATATAGGTTAGTTATATTATATTGTATTTATAAAAGAAACTTATTTACATATAGGTGCGTTGGTCACGGTAAAATCAAGTATTAATTAAATGCTAATTATAAAATAAATATAGTTAAGCGAATTATAATATATACAAATACCGATATGTTTAATATAATAACGCGAATTTTGAAAAAAAAATGTGACGAAGAAAAAAACGCGAGAAAAAAAATTACATTTATCACGGCCGCCGCAAATTATCGATTTTCGGGCGGCGGGTTCGAAACCACGACCCTCGAGTCACCTGTCCTAACGCCTAACCAACCTAGCCACCTACTGAGATGAAAATCTTAGTCAAATGTATGACTCTTAAGCCGCGTCGCTGTGCTCGCGAAAAGCGAACGCCGTCTGGACGGCCGGCAAAGGGCGTTTGAGCGGGCGATCCGACCGCGTCGGCGAGCAGACGACCGGCTCCGCCGCCCTCGGACGTATAATACCCGAGCTTTGCGAAAAAAATCGAACTTCGAGACTCACTTATTTATGCCTGTATATAGCGGTACCTACTCGATACCCAATCGGTACCTACTCTCGTTTAAGCGACGCCGGTCCTCCCCGGGACTCGATTTTGAAAAAGTAGGTCAGCGCGCCGGCTATAAATTTAGCGGGGAACTCGAATAAGATCCAAACGGGGAGGTCGATACGTCCCAAAACGCCTAAAACTCGAATTTTCGAAAAAAACGGCAAAAAACGCGGGCGACGGCGGCGCTCGGTTCGCACGTGATATCCGCCGCGGAGGGCCCGCAGAGAAAAAAGTACGGCGGACTTATAATAGTAAATTTAGCGAGGAATGCGAATAAGGTCCAAACGGGGCCGCCCGAGGACCCGAGGGGAGTAAAAGTCGAAAATTTTGAAAAAAAATCGTGAAAAGTGATAAGGAGGAGTGATAACGCAGCGACGGCTCCGCAAAAAACGACGCGACACATGTATTTATGCCTGTATATAGCGATACATACACGGTACCTACTCTCGTTTCCGCTCACGTTTAAACTCCCCTGGACTCGTTTTTGAAAAAGTAGGGCCGCGCGCCGGCTATAAATTTAGCGTGGAACTCGAATACGTCGACGGCGGGGAGGTCGGACGTCTCGTAGAGGTGCTAAACGCGACTCTAGTCGAAAAAGTCGGAAAAACCGTCGAAGTCGCGACGACGCGGCGCTCTCGGCGATCCAATCGTCCGCCGGGGGACTCGTTTTTGAAAAAGTAGGGCCGGGCGTCGACTATAAATTTAGCGGGGAACGCGAATAACATCCAAACGGGGAGGTCGATACGCCCTGAAACGCCTAAAACTTGAATTTTCGAAAAAAACGGCAAAAAACGCGCGTGACGGCGACGCTCGTATAGCACGCGACGTCCGCCGCCGCGGGCCCGCCGGGCCAAAAGTAGGGCCGCGCGCCGACTATAAATTTACCGAGGAACGCGAATAAGGTCCGAACGGGACCTTCCGAGGCCCCCGAGGGGGGTAAAACTCGAAAATTTTGAAAAAAAATCGTGAAAGACGGTAAAAACCGCGAAAAGCGATAAGGAGGAGTGATAACGCAGCGACGGCTCCGCCGCCGAGATTTCCCGCCACTGTTCCCTAAGTCAGGGCCGATTTAAGCCATAGGGGGCGCCCTCGGTTTCTTGCTTTATATATAGAGACTAGCTCTCCGAGCGTCGCTGGGGGATACCCCCAGACCCCCGGGTGTCGGTCATGAGTGTTTTCGATTTCGGAAGATGCAGTGGTCTGTTGGTCTGGTCGTCAGTCTCGAGCTGGTCGGTGTGTGATAAGGAACTCTGATAAGGTTAGGTCCACCGTGGTTTGGCTTGGTAGCCCCCCCGGTAAGCAACAACGTTCGACGACAACGTTCTTTACTGCCGCCGGAAATTCAAAATTCCGTAAAAAAATTATAAATCGTCGTTGTATTTTTGTGGGTGTCTAGCAGGTCAGTCACCTCGAATGACGTTCGCCGTAGTAATAGTATTTGGGGTCTAGCGGGTCAGTCACCTTCCTCGACTTTGGTCGTAGTCACCCTGGAAGGCAATCCGACAATACTCGACGGCTGGGGAACGTCATCACGTATGCAATCCGACTGCGTCGAATCGCGGACGACGTTCATTACTGTTACCGAAAAAACAAAAAAAGTAATAAATTACTTGAAAAGTATTTAAAAAATTTCGGACGTCCATGCAAATCATATAGCCTCCGTCGCCAGTCGCCAGTCGCCAGTCTCGAGCTGGACGGTTAATGGGTGGTATGAAGGTCTAGTGATAAGGATTCGTGGTATAAATTAGTGATGGGGAAACTGGATTTGTGATAAGGATAGTGGATTATTGATAAGGATTGTAGATAAGTGATAAGCATGGTGGATTTGTGATAACAATATATGATAAGGATATTGGATTTGTGATAAGAAAAGTGGATGTGTGATAAGGATGGAGGATTCGTGATAAGGATAGTGGTTTAGTTAACCGGATACCTGTCAAAGTCTTTTCTTGGGGTTCTAGCATGTCAGTCACCTTCCTCGATGTTGGACGTAGTCACCCGGGTAGACAACGTGACAACCGATTCGATGCATCGGTTATATAATTTATGTGAAAACATGTTTTGGGGTCTAGCAGGTCAGTCACCTTCCTCTACGTTGGTCGTAGTCACCTTGGTAAATATGCGATTGCTGATGAACGTCATCAAGTATCACAGTGTCCATTACTGTTAACGAAAATGCAAAATTAAAGAATAAATTACGTGAAAAAAAATTGTTATCCGGGTAGGCAATCCGACTCGATGTGAGACGTAGTCACGGTAGACAACGTGACGACGTGTGACGGCCGGTTCGATTGTATTGGGTGTATAATTCACTTGAAAATATGTTTTGGGGTCTAGCAGGTCAGTCACATTCCTCTACGTAGGTCGTAGTCACCCTGGTAGGCAATCCGACTCGATGTGAGACGTAGTCACCTGGTAGACAACGTGACGACGTGTGACGGCCGGTTCGAGGATTGGGTGTATAATTTACGTGAAAATATGTTTTGGAGTCTAGCAGGTCAGTCACCTTCCTCTACGTATGTCGTAGTCACCCTGGTAGGCAATCCGAATCGATGTGAGACGTAGTCACCTGGTAGACAACGTGACGACGTGTGACGGCCGGTTCGAGGATTGGGTGTATAATTTACGTGAAAATATGTTTTGGAGTCTAGCAGGTCAGTCACCTTCCTCTACGTAGGTTGTAGTTACCCTGGTAGGCAATCCTACTTCGTCGGATAGCGGATAATGTGCGACGGCTGATGAACGTCATCACGTTCATTACTGTTACCGAAAACGTAAAAATAAAGAAGAAATATTTCGGGCATCATATAGCCACCGCCTTTTTTTGGTTGTCTAGCAGGTCAGTCATCTATGTTATCCGGTAGTCAATCCGACCCCGTCGGATAGCGGACAATGTGCGAAGGCGGGGGCACGTTCATTACTGTTACCGAAAACGCAAAAATAAAGAAGAAGAAAAATAAAATAAAATAATAAAATAATAAAATAATAAAATAAAATAAAAAAATAAAATAATAATAATAATAAATAAAATAATAAAATAAAATGATTTGAGGGGGGCTGTATTGAAGCCTGTATGTTATAGTAAAAGCGACACGACGCACGACGGCGGCGTTCTCCGCGGTGTCGATCGACTTGATGTTGGTCGTAGTCACCCGGGTAGACAACTTGACGATGTGTGACGGCCGGTTCGAGGGAATCGTGCCGCCGTGATCTGTTGAGTGTCTAGCAAGTCAGTCACCACCTTGATTGATGATAACATCGTTAAATGCGTAAGCAATCCGACTAAACGTCAGATAAAAGATCCACCACTCCGAAGCCGGGTCGAAAATGAAAATAGTATTTTTACCGTGCCCAAAAATTACTGATAAGGCCCGTAATCACTTACGAATAAATGAAGGTGTCCTGAAATAATAGCATACTGTATTTCCATCAAGAATTTCAGCGTTGCATTGCCGAAGGCGCAACGATATGGAAACGGAACTCGGTCAGCTGGTTGTGGTTTTGTTTCCACGCACCAACATGGTTTTAGAACCAATGTCTCCCGTATTATGTAAACGTTTGTTAAAAGTCGCGCCAACAGTAACTGTATACGGTATACGGCAGTTGGAAATCTAAGGCGACACATAATTTATTATAATATATTGATAAGTAGGTATTGGTACGTGTTGGGTGAATTACTTGTGTACGGAAACATCGATAATGTTTTCTCCACAATTCCGCATAGCACACATCGTTTGACTATTTTGAATAGCCTAAAAGCATCACGAACAGGTTATAGTAATAATAAGTAAAAAGTGAATACTAAATATGAAAAACTCGTCATAAAAAAAAAAACGTTGCAATCGAATACAACGACTGTTGTCTGTTGTAGGTATCAGTTATTGTTATCAGCGGTGAGGTATGAGACTCACGTGTTATTTTTAGAATTAATAGGTACACACCGGCTTACGTGATGTACATAAAAAATAGAAAAATACGAAAAATAACATACCCAGCTCGTAATTGCACAATTAACTGTTAAGTGTTAACGCAAAATGTAAAGCGATAAAACACGTAGGTACCGCAATGGTAACGCGAAGAAACAGCCAACGGACTTAAACATCGACTACAGCGACTGGATAATACACAACTAATACGAATGCGGATATAAAAAAGTTATAGGTGTTCAAAGTACATTTGCGGTGTACGAAAAAAACACGAAACGCGCCCTGATGTCTGTAGCTGGTGCAAACATATAGAATCAGTAGTTTATCTGAATATTATATAGTAGTAGATATTATTATAGAAGTTGTACTCACCGGGTATGTGAAAAGCGCCCAAAAGACAACAAAACTCAAAGAAAAACACTGAATGTTAAATAACACGAAACGTATTTGGCTTTTCCGTGAGAGTCGATGTGCGTTGTACGAGCTCCGATCACAAGAGGCAGGTCGAAACGGGCGCGCTTCGCGTCGACAAAGTTTCCCCCCCGCATTCACTCCATCCCACTCCGCGGCCCACTCGCATAATGTCGCGTATATTAACGGGCATAATATGTAGACAGTATCGTATAGTTTAGTCATATCATTATACAATTTACCTGCCAGAATTTAATTAAATACATTAAGGGCCGTTCTTACGACGTCCGGTTAAAGTTAACCGACACTTAACCGGAAGAATTCTGCCGGTAATAAAATCTGTTATCAGTCGGTTAGCGTTAACCGACACTTTACAGGACATTGTAAGAACGGCCCTAAGTTATATTTTGTTTATTGATATACCTACATAATTGGACTCACCTAAAAACTGTAAAAGTACCTACTACATAGTATATTATATACCATTGGAGTACCTGTGCCCAACTACTTTATTTACTAATTTTATTTCACTATCAATTCATCTACTTACTATATAGGTACCAATAATATGTTAACTGAAATAATTTTTATAATATTATGTGTAGGTACTTTATTTATATTTTTGGCCCAATGAACGAAAATGTATACTAATATCACTATTAATTCATGTACATACATATAATATGCTTAAATTATATAACTATACTATTATGTATATACATAGGTACATCTATAAAATACATTAGTCATATTATGTAGGTACATAATATATATATCAATTTATTATTCATAAATTATTACATTTGATATTAAATAAATAAATATAATAGACCTATATTATTTTGAGTAATATCAAATTATGTCATATCATTATACAATTGAACCATCAGAGTATTATATACTATTTGAAAAATATAGGTGCGTTGTTCATGGTAAATGTGTCAAGTATTAACTAAATACTTATTATAAATAAATATTTATTAAATACTTATAGTATAGTCATATGATATGACTAAATTCATATAATTCATATTTTTAATATCACCTAAAAATTTAGTACCTACTACATAGTATATTATATATATATATATATTTATAATTTGTTATTATATACTTAGAAGTGAAATCCTCTGTTTCCAATACTTAGTTACTCTCTATTAGTCCATCAATGTTATGTACCTACTCATGGAGTACTAACCTATGACCAACTACCTTATTTACCAATTTCACTGTTACTTTTTCTAATTAAATTTTTACATATTACAATATGCCCAGTTCATATATTATAACACTATACCGTTTAACACACAATGCAAACTATTAGAAAAAGACATATTTTATATACCAACCAATACCAACCAATACCAATGATATAATTAATAGTAAATAGTACTTCATTTAAACTTTTAGACCAATGGACCAAAATATGTACTGATTTCACTTTGTACATACATAATATTATGCTTAAATTATATAAATATATCATTAGGTATAAACATACATCTATATAATAAATAGTACATAATGTATATATATATCAATTTGTTATTCATAATTTATTAATTTGAAACTCATAATTAAATTAATATACACTATAGACCTACCTATATTTTGAGCAATAACAAATTATGTCAAATACAATTTAACTATCAGAGTATTATATACTATCTGCAGCAGTATTTGTATCGTACCTCAACCAAACTGTGATATATTAAGTAGGTACCTACTACAAAGTATACATGTACCTAGGTTAGTAGTTATATTGTACTTGCACTATTGTTTATTGAAGTATAAAGGAAACATAAATGTGCGTTGGATAAAATCAAGTGTAAATTAAATATTTATTATTATTATTTATTAAATAGTTTAATAAGTATAGTAATATTTAAATACGTTAAGTTATATATTAAATAGCTACTACATCAAACGATCAAACCTATCCATATAAATAATATCAAAGAGAGTAGTTAGGTATATTATAATAATTGTACAATTTAACTACCAGAATTTAATCATTTCAATTAGATCTATTAGTTTATAAATATTATTATATCAAATAGTATTTATAATCTGTAGCAGTGTAAACTAAATATTTATTATTATTATTTATTAAATAGTTATAGCATAGTCATATAATTTAATTAAACACATTAGATTATATTTTTAATATACATAATTTGACTCACCTAAAAACTGTAATACATTAAGTACCTACTACATAGTATAATATATATATATTTTTATAAAATGTTATTATATAAATATATCAATAGGTATAAAGATACATGTATATAATAAATAGCACATAATATATATATATATATATATCAATATGTTATTCATAATATTACCAACAACTCAACCTCAACCAAACTGTGATATATTTAATAGGTACCTACGACAAAGCATACATGTAAGTTAGTTATTATTATCGCGTCGAATCGCGGACGGCGTTCATAACTGTCACCGAAAAATTTGAGAGGGGGTCAAAAGTACCCCGACTATGGGGGGACTATTTAGAGGGTCTTGAAACGTAAATTTTGGTGGAGTAATTGTACTATATAGTATATAGTATATTAAGTAGTACCTAGTATACCTACAAGTATGTTGGTTATTATTACTATTTTCTATTCAAGTAAGTATAAGATAACCATAGTCGTTATAATAACATATAGTTTATTTCATATAATACTCATATTTAAACCTACTTATATAAGTTATATCAAATAGTATATAGTCATATCATTATACAATCTAATTGCCAGACTTAAAATAAAGAGGTACTTACATAAAGTTCTATTTTGTTTATTAATATAGTATTAACTATTATTTGTATCTGTAGCAGTATTATAATCAAACCAAATCTTACTGACCTAAAAACTGTAATAGCTGTATCAAGTACCTACTACATAGTATATTATATATTTATATTTAATCGAGCCCATGTCAAACGATTTAGGTGCGTTGCTCACAAATGTAGATAATAAAAGCAATACCTAGCTGTGGTTGTCAATTATCTAAATATTGTTATTTATCAATTATATATTTATTAATTTGATTAAACCTACCTATTGTATACTTAAATTAATAATACCTAATATATAATTATTTTATATTATTGTTTCTGTGACATCCATCTTCGACTCGAGCTGGGATAATATTTTATAAAGTATATAATTTAACTAAACCAACCCAGCCACCGTGTATCAACTCTTGATAAATATACATTTATATATTATAATGTGCATGTACCAGGTACCTACAGACCGACTCTGTGGGTAGATCGTGTAAGCAGTAAAATATAACATAATAACGCAGTTTCTTGAATCAAAAAATCGAACTTTTCGTCGCATACTTTCATTTCCGTTTATAGTAATAACAACAATGTCCGCTGCGCAGTGGCGGCGTCAGAACTTTAATGCCAGGTGGGCAAGGCTGGGGCCCAAATTTTTTAGGGAGGGCCAAATTGTTGACTTGATATATATATATAAACAATAGTGCTGACAGGCAATTGCGCAGAGAGGTAAGGGGGAGGGTCAACTTCCAATTTTTTTTACACTTCATCGTGTAAACTTACTAAAACAATGATTTGTAAACATGTATTGTATTAATAGTATTTATTTCCTATAACAAAATATAATATTATATTCATGTAAACACTTTTTAATTTGTATACTCCCTAACCCATAATTATACTCAATACCAACGAATATTTAATAATAATTTATTATTTTCGTATATTCAGCCTCTGGAAAATACACGTTATTTATGAGGCTTGAAAGCATATATAGAGCATAGTTGTCAACCCATTCAAAATGTTGTTCACGCCATCTATCATGGCTTAATATTTTCATATATTTTAATAAATCATGATTTATTCAAGAGATATTTTTTAGTATTCTAATATGATTAAATTTAATTTTTAGGGTGGGCCACAGGGGGGGGCTGGGACTTTTTAAGGTGGGCCCGGGCCCACCCTGGCCCACCCCTGGCGCCGCCACTGCCGCTGCGAGATCTCCTCCGCGGAACACGACTCGAGCGAAGTACTGACGCGGGCGGCTTATAAATTTAGCGGGGAACGCCAATAACATCCAAACAGGAATGGTAATACCACTAAAACGGGCCAAGAAACGAATTTTAGAAAAAAACGGCAAAAAACGACGCGACGCATGTATTTATTGTTGTATATAGCGATACTTACACGGTACCTACTCCCTTTTCCACGACGCCGCTCTTTCCCGGGACTCGTCTGCGAAAAAGTAGGGCCACGCACCGGCTATAAATTTAGCGGGGAACGCGAATAAGATTCAAACGGGGAGGGTAATACGACCAAAAGGAGCTAAAACTCGAATTTTTGAAAAAAAAAAAAAAAAAAAGAGAAATCAAACTCTTCGTCGCATATTATATTCACGCCCATGTATAGTAATAAAGACACTGTCCGCTCTGCTAAATCATTTGACAGGGAACGCGAATAAGTCTTCAACGGGGAGATCCGAAGTCAGTAGAGGCGTTAAGACTCGAATTTTGAAAAAAATCGGAACATTTACGTTAAAAATGATAAGACGAAAGTGATAGCGAAACGACGAAAAAAAAAATTCAATTTATCACGGCCGTCGCAAATATTATCGATTTTCGGGCGGCGGGTTCGAAACCACGACCCTCGAGTCACCTGCCCTAGCGCCTAACCAACCTAGCCACCTACTGAGATGAAAATCAGAGTCAAATCTATGACTCTTAAGCCGCGTTGCCGTCCCCGCGAAAGGCGAACGCCGTTTGGTCGTCAGTCAAAGGGCGTCGTTGCGGGCCATCCGACCGCGTCGGGAAGCGGACTACCGGCTCCGCGGCCCTAGGACGTATAAAACGCGAGAATTGCAAAAAAAAATCGAACCTCGAGACGCATGTATTTATGCCTGTATATAGCGATACGTAATCGGTACCTACTCTCTTTCCGCTCCAACCCGGGACTCGTTTTTGAAGAAGTGGGGCCGCGCGCTGGTTATAAATTTAGCGGGGAACGCGAATAAGTCGTCGACGGGGCTAAAACTCGAATTTTCGAAAAAACGGCAAAAAGAGCAGTCATAATATAGTCGTAGGTAATACTTAACTGCCAGAGTTTAATCAGTTCTTTTAGATCTATTAGTTTATTAATATCTTATTAAACAATATTTAACCAAATCAGAATCACTTAAAAACCGTAATATATCAAGTAGGTACTACAATATATGTCATATAGGTTAGTTATATTATATTGTATTTATAAAAGAAACTTATTTACATATAGGTGCGTTGGTCACGGTAAAATCAAGTATTAATTAAATGCTAATTATAAAATAAATATAGTTAATATAATATATACAAATACCGATATGTTTAATATAATAACGCGAATTTTGAAAAAAAAATGTGACGAAGAAAAAAACGCGAGAAAAAAAATTACATTTATCACGGCCGCCGCAAATTATCGATTTTCGGGCGGCGGGTTCGAAACCACGACCCTCGAGTCACCTGTCCTAACGCCTAACCAACCTAGCCACCTACTGAGATGAAAATCTTAGTCAAATGTATGACTCTTAAGCCGCGTCGCTGTGCTCGCGAAAAGCGAACGCCGTCTGGACGGCCGGCAAAGGGCGTTTGAGCGGGCGATCCGACCGCGTCGGCGAGCAGACGACCGGCTCCGCCGCCCTCGGACGTATAATACCCGAGCTTTGCGAAAAAAATCGAACTTCGAGACTCACTTATTTATGCCTGTATATAGCGGTACCTACTCGATACCCAATCGGTACCTACTCTCGTTTAAGCGACGCCGGTCCTCCCCGGGACTCGATTTTGAAAAAGTAGGTCAGCGCGCCGGCTATAAATTTAGCGGGGAACTCGAATAAGATCCAAACGGGGAGGTCGATACGTCCCAAAACGCCTAAAACTCGAATTTTCGAAAAAAACGGCAAAAAACGCGGGCGACGGCGGCGCTCGGTTCGCACGTGATATCCGCCGCGGAGGGCCCGCAGAGAAAAAAGTACGGCGGACTTATAATAGTAAATTTAGCGAGGAATGCGAATAAGGTCCAAACGGGGCCGCCCGAGGACCCGAGGGGAGTAAAAGTCGAAAATTTTGAAAAAAAATCGTGAAAAGTGATAAGGAGGAGTGATAACGCAGCGACGGCTCCGCAAAAAACGACGCGACACATGTATTTATGCCTGTATATAGCGATACATACACGGTACCTACTCTCGTTTCCGCTCACGTTTAAACTCCCCTGGACTCGTTTTTGAAAAAGTAGGGCCGCGCGCCGGCTATAAATTTAGCGTGGAACTCGAATACGTCGACGGCGGGGAGGTCGGACGTCTCGTAGAGGTGCTAAACGCGACTCTAGTCGAAAAAGTCGGAAAAACCGTCGAAGTCGCGACGACGCGGCGCTCTCGGCGATCCAATCGTCCGCCGGGGGACTCGTTTTTGAAAAAGTAGGGCCGGGCGTCGACTATAAATTTAGCGGGGAACGCGAATAACATCCAAACGGGGAGGTCGATACGCCCTGAAACGCCTAAAACTTGAATTTTCGAAAAAAACGGCAAAAAACGCGCGTGACGGCGACGCTCGTATAGCACGCGACGTCCGCCGCCGCGGGCCCGCCGGGCCAAAAGTAGGGCCGCGCGCCGACTATAAATTTACCGAGGAACGCGAATAAGGTCCGAACGGGACCTTCCGAGGCCCCCGAGGGGGGTAAAACTCGAAAATTTTGAAAAAAAAATCGTGAAAGACGGTAAAAACCGCGAAAAGCGATAAGGAGGAGTGATAACGCAGCGACGGCTCCGCCGCCGAGATTTCCCGCCACTGTTCCCTAAGTCAGGGCCGATTTAAGCCATAGGGGGCGCCCTCGGTTTCTTGCTTTATATATAGAGACTAGCTCTCCGAGCGTCGCTGGGGGACACCCCCAGACCCCCAATGATGGGTCATTAGTGTTTTCGATTACGGAAGCAGCGGTGGTCTCGTGGTGCGGTAATGGGTCTCGGCCGACACGGTGTATGGGTGCTGAGGATGTATGGTGATAAGGATGTATGATAAGGCTAGGAGTGCCTTGGACCACTGCGGTTCGACTTGGTAGCTCGGGCAGGCCATCCGGACGGCCGGGTCGTCGAGTAGCAGACAAAGTCTTTGACAGTCTTTTCGACAACGCCGCCGGAAATTCGAAATTTCGTAAAAAAATAATACAGTATTACAGTCGTTGTATTTTTGTGGGTGTCTAGCCATGTCTTCGCCTTAGTAATAGTATTTGGGGTCTAGCAGGTCAGTCGCGTTCCTCGACATTGTTCGTATTTTTGTGGGGGTCGGATAGCGGACAATGTGTGATGGCCGCGGGTCACGTCATCAAGTATGCAATCCGACTGCGTCGAATCGCGGACACTGTTCATAACTGTCACCGAAAACGCATAATTAAGTAAAAATATAATCTGGTCGTCGGTCTCTAGCCGGTCGTTGTGTCATGAGATTTGCATCAACGTGGTTCTACGTGGTAGCCCATGTCAGCAACAACGTTCGCCGACAACGTTCGCCGAATGCCCCCGGAAATTCGAAATCCCGAAAAAATCATATTGTTGCCTCGATTTTTTTCCTCTCTACCAGGTTAGTCAACTCTAATGACGTTCGCCTTAGTAATAGTATTTGGGGTCTAGCGGGTCAGTCACCTTCCTCGACTTTGGTCTTAGTCACCCTGGAAGGCAATCCGACAATACTCGACGGCTGGGGAACGTCATCATGTATGCAATCCGACTGCGTCGAATCGCGGACGACGTTCATTACTGTTACCGAAAAATCAAAAAAAGTAATAAATTACTTGAAAAGTATTTAAAAAATTTCGGACGTCCATGCAAATCATATAGCCGCCGTAATTTTTAGGGTGTCTAGCAGGTCAGTCACCTCGAATGACATTCGCTATAATAATAGGAGTAGGCTATCCGACTTGGACGGATAGCGGACAATGTGCGACGGCCGGGTCACGTCACGTCATGTATGATAAGGCTAGGACCACTGCGGTTCGACTTGGTAGCTCGGACAGGCCATCCGGACGGCCGGGTCGTCGAGTAGCGGACAAAGTCTTTGACAGAGTCTTTTCGACAACGCCGCCGGAAATTCTAAATTTCGTAAAAAAATAATACAGTCGTTGTATTTTTGTGGGTGTCTAGCCATGTCTTCGCCTTAGTAATAGTATTTGGGTTCTAGCAGGTCAGTCACGTTCCTCGACTTTGGTCGTAGTCCCCCTGGAAGGCAATCCGACAATAATCGACAGCTGGGGCACGTCATCACGTATGCAATCCGACTGCGTCGAATCGCGGACGACGTTCATTACTGTTACCGAAAACGCAAAATTATAGAATAAATTACGTGAAGAAAATTCAAAATATTTCGGGCGTCCGTGCAAATCATATAGCCCCCGTCTGATTTTTTGGTGTCTAGCAGGTCACCCATCTACATAATCCTTGTAGGCAATCCGACTCGATGTTGGAGGTAGACAACGTGACGACCGGTTCGAGTCATCGGCTATATAATTTACCTAAAAATATGTTTTGGGGTATAGCAGGTCAGTCACCTTCATCGATGTTGTTCATATTTTTGTGGGTGTCTAGCAGGCCAGTCATCTCGAATGAAGTTCGCCGTAGTAATGCGACTTCGTCGGATAGCGGACAATGTGTGACGGCCGCGGGTCACGTCATCACGTATGCAATCCGACTGCGTCGAATCGCGGACACCGTTCATAACTGTCACCGAAAACGCATAATTAAGTAAAAATATCATCTGGTCGTCGGTCTCCAGCCGGTCGTTGTGTCATGAGATTTGCACCACCGTGGTTCCACGTGGTAGCCCGTGTGAGCAACAACGTTCGCCGAATGCCCCCGGAATTTCGAAATCCCGTAAAAATCATATTGTTGCCGCGATTTTTTTCCTCTCTACCAGGTCAGTCAACTCGAATAACGTCCGCCTTAGTAATACTTCTAGGATATATGACAATGTGCGACGGCCGAGTTTTATAGCTGACCTTTAGTTTAGGTGTCTACCAGGTCAGTCGCCTTCCTCGACGTTACAGCACATAAAACCATAACGCAGAACCTACCATGATTATGAAAATCTCATATAAAAAATAATATATTCGTTGTATTTTTGTGGGTGTCTAGCCATAACTTTGCCGTAGTAATAGTATTTGGGGTCTAGCGGGTCAGTCACGTCCCTCGACTTTGGTCGTAGTCACCCTGGAAGACAATCCAACAATATTCGAATCGCGGACGATTTACTGTTACCGAAAACGCAAAATTAAAGAAAGAATAAATTAAGTGAAGAAAATTCAAAATATTTTGGTTGTCCATGCAAATCATATAGCCACCGTCTGAATTTATTGGTGTCTAGAAGGTCAGTCATCTATGTTATCCAGGTAGGCAACGTGCGACCGGGACAGCGTCCTTTACAGTCACCGACAACGCAAAATTAAGTTATGAATTATGTGAAAAAATATTCAAAACATTTCGTAAGCAATCCGACTACCGAGTCACCTTCCTCGACGTCATTACTTCAAAATTTAGGTCTACGATTTTATAATTATTTATTATTACTAACAATTATTTATTACCTACTTACACCACAGATGAAATATCTATTGGATTTTAACCAAAAAAAACCGGAAAAACCTCTACATCAAAATATAGGTTTCGGTTTCTTTTCTTAAAAAAATGTATTTAATTGTTCCGGTCCGGTTTCAATGTCATATGATATTTATGATAGTTTAAATTATTTAGTAATTATAATTGCACATTTATAATGGTGCATCACTGTGTTATGACTTAGCTGTTATGTGTATGCAAGTGTGTATGAATGTAGTTTATATTGCACACTTAATACATCTATGGGTATAATAATAGTAATAATACATCTAGATTATAATACATAAGTCATATGTAAGTACATAATATATAGTATCAATTTGTTATTCATCATTTATTAATTATGTATTTGTTTTATTGATTTGAAACTCATGTAAATATACATGATAGCCCTACTTATATTTTGAGTAATATCTAATTATGTCAAATCATTATACAATTTAACTGCCAGAATTTAATTAAATACATAATATAGTTAGTATTTTTTTGTTTATTAATATACATAATTTGATTCACATAAAAACTGTAATATATTAAGTAGTACCTAGAGGTACTTACATAAAGTTCTATTTTGTTTATTAATATAGTATTAACTATTATTTGTATCTGTAGCAGTATTATAATCAAACCAAATCTTACTGACCTAAAAACTGTAATAGCTGTACCAAGTACCCACTACATAGTATATTATATATTTATATTTAATCGAGCCCATGTCAAACGATTTAGGTGTGTTGCTCACAAATGTAGATAATAAAAACAATAGCTGTGGTTGTCAATCATCTAAATATTGTTATTTATCAATTATCTATTTATTAATTTGATTAAACCTACCTATTGTATACTCAAATTAATAATACCTAATATATAATTATTTTATATTATTGTTTCTGTGACATCCATCGTCGACTCGAGCTGGGATAATATTTTATAAAGTATATAATTTAACTAAACCAACCCAGCCACCGTGTATCAACTCTTGATAAATATACCTTTATATTTTATAATATGCATGTACCAGGTACCTACAGACCGACACTGTGGGTAGATCGTGTAAGCAGTAAAATATAATATAATAACGCAGTTTCTTGAATCAAAAAATCGAACTTTTCGTCGCATATTTTCATTTCCGTTTATAGTAATAACAACACTGTCCGCTGCCCGATCTCCTCCGCGGAACTCGACTCGAGCGAAGTACTGACTTGGGCGTCTTATAAATTTAGCGGGGAACGCCAATAACATCCAAACAGGAAGGGTAATACCACTAAAACGGGCCAAGAAACGAATTTTAGAAAAAAACGGCAAAAAACGACGCGACGCATGTATTTATTGTTGTATATAGCGATACTTACACGGTACCTACTCCCTTTTCCACGACGCCGCTCTTTCCCGGGACTCGTCTGTGAAAAAGTAGGGCCGCGCACCGGCTATAAATTTAGCGGGGAACGCGAATAAGATTCAAACGGGGAGGGTAATACGACCAAAAGGAGCTAAAACTCGAATTTTTGAAAAAAAATCAAAAAAAAAAAAGAGAAATCAAACTCTTCGTCGCATATTATATTCACGCCCATATTATGTGTAGGTACTTTATTTATATTTTTGGCCCAATGAACGAAAATGTATACTAATATCACTATTAATTCATGTACATACATATAATATGCTTAAATTATATATCTATACTATTATGTATATACATAGGTACATCTATAAAATACATTAGTCATATTATGTAGGTACATAATATATATATCAATTTATTATTCATAAATTATTACATTTGATATTAAATAAATAAATAAATATACGTGATAGACCATAGACCTATATTATATTGAGTAATATCAAATTATGTCATATCATTATACAATTGAACCATCAGAGTATTATATACTATTTGAAAAATATAGGTGCGTTGTTCATGGTAAATGTGTCAAGTATTAACTAAATACTTATTATAAATAAATATTTATTAAATACTTATAGTATAGTCATATGATATGACTAAATTCATATAATTCATATTTTTAATATCACCTAAAAATTTAGTACCTACTACATAGTATATTATATATATTTATAATTTGTTATTATATACTTAGAAGTGAAATCCTCTGTTTCCAATACTTAGTTACTCTCTATTAGTCCATCAATGTTATGTACCTACTCATGGAGTACTAACCTATGACCAACTACCTTATTTACCAATTTCACTGTTACTTTTTCTAATTAAATTTTTACATATTACAATATGCCCAGTTCATATATTATAACACTATACCGTTTAACACACAATGCAAACTATTAGAAAAAGACATATTTTATATACCAACCAATACCAATGATATAATTAATAGTAAATAGTACTTCATTTAAACTTTTAGACCAATGGACCAAAATATGTACTGATTTCACTTTGTACATACATAATATTATGCTTAAATTATATAAATATATCATTAGGTATAAACATACATCTATATAATAAATAGTACATATTGTAAATATATATATAAATTTGTTATTCATAATTTATTAATTTGAAACTCATAATTAAATTGATCTACACTATAGACCTACCTATATTTTGAGCAATAACAAATTATGTCAAATACAATTTAACTATCAGAGTATTATATACTATCTGCAGCAGTATTTGTATCGTACCTCAACCAAACTGTGATATATTAAGTAGGTACCTACTACAAAGTATACATGTACCTAGGTTAGTAGTTAAATTGTACTTGCACTATTGTTTATTGAAGTATAAAGGAAACATATATGTGCGTTGGATAAAATCAAGTGTAAATTAAATATTTATTATTATTATTTATTAAATAGTTTAATAAGTATAGTAATATTTAAATACGTTAAGTTATATATTAAATATCTACTACATCAAACGATCAAACCTATCCATATAAATAATATCAAAGAGAGTAGTTAGGTATATTATAATAATTGTACAATTTAACTACCAGAATTTAATCATTTCAATTAGATCTATTAGTTTATAAATATTATATCAAATAGTATTTATAATCTGTAGCAGTGTTAACTAAATATTTATTATTATTATTATTTATTAAATAGTCATAGCATAGTCATATAATTTAATTAAACACATTAGATTATATTTTAAATATACATAATTTGACTCACCTAAAAACTGTAATACATTAAGTACCTACTACATAGTATAATATATATATATTTTTATAAAATGTTATTATATAAATATATCAATAGGTATAAAGATACATGTATATAATAAATAGCACATAATATATATATATATATATCAATATGTTATTCATAATATTACCAACAACTCAACCTCAACCAAACTGTGATATATTTAATAGGTACCTACGACAAAGCATACATGTAAGTCAGTTATTATTATCGCGTCGAATCGCGGACGGCGTTCATAACTGTCACCGAGAAATTTGAGAGGGGGTCAAAAGTACCCCGACTATGGGGGGACTATTTAGAGGGTCTTGAAACGTAAATTTTGGTGGTAAAACGGGGGACCCAAGTCGAAACGTGACAGAGATATACTTAAATCAAAAAAAAGAGGGGGGGTAATTTTTGATATGGTATGCACGTGGTCACCCACAACCCATAGCCGTTTACAAAATACGGCTACGACGAACCCCGGCTAAGTTATGCTCGGCCAAAAAAAATTTGATTGGTGGGGGGTCAAAAGTACCCCGACTATGAGGGGGAACTATTTAAGTATGATAATACGGAACTGATGGAGAAAAGACGAAAAAAAAAACGCGAAAAAAAACTCAAGATTATCACGGCCGCCGCAAATCTTCGACATCGCCGGGGGACGGTATCGAACCCACGACTCCTAGTTACATGTCCTAGCGCCCTAACCTATCGACTACCTACTCAGATGAAATATCGTGTCAAATCTATGACTATTAAGCCGCGTCGCCGTGCACCCGAAACTGGAAAGCGGCGTCCACGTCCGTCAAATGGCGTCCGAGCGGGGGGGTCGAACGCGTCGGTAAGGGGACGACCGTCTCGACCGGCTTCGGAAGTTCGATTCGGTGAGATTCGCGAAAAAAATCGATCGTCGGGACGCATGTATTTATGCCTGTATATAGCGATACCCAAAATGTACCTACTCGGTACCTACTCTCGTTTCCGCGACGCCGCTCCTCCCCGGGACTCGTTTTTGAAAAAGTAGGACAGCTCGCCGACTACAAATTTAGCGAGGAACGCGAATAAGACGCAAACGGGGAGACCCGAGGCCCCCGAGGGGGGTAAAATTCGAGATTCGGTGGGATTCGCGAAAAAAATCGGACGTCGAGACGCATGTATTTATGCCTGTATATAGCACACACACGACGTACCCACTCGGTACCTACTCTCGTTTGCGCGTCGCCGCTCCTCCCCGGGACTCGTTTTTGAAAAAGTAGGACTGCGGGCCGGCTATAAATTTAGCGGGGAACTCGAATACGTCTTCGGCGGGGAGGTGAAAAGTCTACAAACGAAGCGAAACGCGACTCTGTTGGAAAAAGTCGGAAAACCCGTCGAAATCGTGACGACGCCGCGGCGTCGGCGACTGTCTAGTCGGATGAGGGGACTCATTTTTGAAAAAGTAGGATAGCGCGCCGGCTACAAATATAGCGAGGAGCGCGAATATAACGCGAACGGGGACGCCCGGGGCCCCCGAGGGGGGTAAAACTCGATATTTCGAAAAAACACGGCGAAAAACGCGCGCGACGGCGGCGCTCGTATCGCGCGCGAGATCGGCCGCCGCGGGCCCGCCGGGAAGAAAATACGGCCGCGCGCGGCCTGTAAATCTAGCGGGGAACGCGAATAAGGTCACAGCGGGAGACCCCGGGCCCCCCGAGGGGGTAAAACTCGAAAAACTCGAAAAATTTCGAAAAAATCGAAAAAATCTCGAAACAGTGATAAGAAAGGCTGATTACGCAGCGACGGCTCCGCCGCCGCCGGGAGACCGCCCTCCGGGGAAATTGAATTTTCTCATTGGAGGGTTCCCTATAAAGTGCCGATTTAACGCATAGGCGGCGCCCTCGGGTTCACGCTTTATATAGTATAGACTCCGAGCGTCGCTGGGGGATACCCCCAGACCCCCGTGTGTCGGTCATGAGTGTTTTCGATTTCGGAAGCTGCAGTGGTCTGTTGGTCTGGTCGTCAGTCTCGAGCTGGTCGGTGTGTGATAAGGAACTCTGATAAGGTTAGGTCCACCGTGGTTCGACGTGGTAGCCCCCCGGTAAGCAACAACGTTCGACGATAACGTTCTTTACTGCCGCCGGAAATTCAAAATTCCGAAAAAAAATTATAAATCGTCGTTGTATTTTTGTGGGTGTCTAGCAGGTCAGTCACCTCGAATGACGTTCGCCGTAGTAATAGTATTTGGGGTCCAGCGGGTCAGTCACCTTCCTCGACTTTGGTCGTAGTCACCCTGGAAGGCAATCCGACAATACTCGACGGCTGGGGAACGTCATCACGTATGCAATCCGACTGCGTCGAATCGCGGACGACGTTCATTACTGTTACCGAAAAAGCAAAAAAAGTAATAAAATACTTGAAAAGTATTTAAAAAATTTCGGACGTCCATGCAAATCATATAGCCGCCGTATTTTTTAGGGTGTCTAGCAGGTCAGTCACCTCGAATGACATTCGCTATAATAATAGGAGTAGGCTATCCGACTTGGACGGATAGCGGACAATGTGCGACGGCCGGTTCACGACATCACGTATGCATCCGACTGCGTCGAATCGCGGACGACGTTCATTACTGTTACCGAAAACGCAAAATAATAGTATTTGGGGTCTAGCGGGGGTCACGTGCAAAATAAATGGTATATGTCTTGGTGTCTAGCGGGTCAGTCACCTTCCTCGACGTTGGACGTAGTAACCCTGGTAGGCAATCTGACTTCGTCGGATAGTGCGACGTCCGGGTCAAGGCATGAAAACGCCAAATGACGTAAATCAAATATATATAAATAATAACATTTCGGGCGCCCGTGCTAAACGTAATATATTCCCCGTGATTTGTTGAGTGTCTAGCAAGTCGGGCGGCCACGTTTAATAGTTTTAGAAGTAGAGCGATTTAGAAGCGAAACTCGGTCAGCTGATTGGGATTTCGTTTCCCAATGGTCCTCCGAAAAACACGGAAACGTTTCCGCGCACCGACTTGATGTCAGACCCAATATCTCTCGTATCACATAATAGGCGGGAAGTTATCCGCTGATACCGCCGAGTGGATAGACGATAAACGGTCGGTGATAAGGCCTACAGGTTTGGCGGTATTCTGTCGAAGGCGGGAATGTTTGAAAACCATTTTTGCGTGTGTATCAATAAAATCGAGTGATGGTCCTAAGGCATTATTATGAACATATGAAAAAAATTTGCAAAAATGAAATAAGAACGATGGCCAAAAGTGTAAGGTTTAATGCCGTGTTCGAATGAATAATTTAAAACTATAAGATAATTAATTTGTCAATACAATAAATTAATTAATCGGCCGTGCGATATCGTTTCCCGCATGGGTTACCTGCCTTGACTCTTGTTATTGTCGCCGTTCTAAGACCAAGGACTGCGCCGACTTCCGACTTTAAAATCATTTCATTCAATCCGTCTGAACCAGAAACACGTGAGTATACATTGTATTATTAATTTAATTGGTGGCTTTTTAAAAACCTTTTTTACACCGCAGATCGTAGTTAATTTATCAATTAATATAATGTAACACATGCTTTCCGATTAACGAATTTAATATTTTATCATACCATCAGCATATAATAATACCGACAGATCACTTAAAGTTTCGTTTTCCTATACACTTTCTTTATTGCTTTTTATTCATCAACTTTAGAATGATTAACAATGCATAGAACATTAGCGGCAATTGCCAAGCGTTATAGGTACACGAGGTACATTATTTATAATAATATAAAAGTATTACTATACATTTTCTTTATTTCTTTAGAATGAGTATAATAAGAAACATTGGATTGTTTTTTAACGCGTCCAACGCGGATCGTATTTATGAATTAATTATATCTTATTATAATAATATATAAATTTGCGAAGAAAATCGAGTCTTAGTTTTGTCTGTAACACATGGTTTCTGTGAAACAAATTAAATATTTTTTCTATTTTTTTTTGTTTTTAACACGTTCACCTACGATTGCATTAATAAAATAATATTATTATAAAATATACATTTGCGAAGAAAACCGTGGCTTTGTTTGAGTGTGCACCACATGCTTTTTGTTTAACGAATTTAATATTTTATAATATCAACAACATATTATAATAATACCGACAGATCACTTAAAGTTTCGTTTTACTATACACTTTCTTTATTGGTTTTAATTTGTCAACTTCAGAATGAGTAACAACGTATAAAACATTAGCGGCAATTGCCAAGCGTAGGTACACGAGGTACATTATTTATAATAATATAAAAGTTTTAGTATACACTTTCTTTATTTTTTTAGAATGAGTATAATAAGATACATTGGATTGTTTTTTAACGCGTCCAACGCGGATCGTATTTATGAATTAATAATATCTTATTGTAATAATATATAACTTTGCGAAGAAAATCGAGCCTTAATTTTGTCTGCAACACATGGTTTCTGTGAAACAAATTAAATATTTTTTCTATTTTTTTTTGTTTTTAACACGTTCACCTCCGATTGCATTAATCAAATGATATTGTTATACCATTTACATTTGCGAAGAAAACCGTGGCTTTGTTTGAGTGTGCACCACATGCTTTTTGTTTAACGAATTTAATATTTTATAATATCACCAACCTAATAATGCAGACCAATCAACTGTTTTTTTCAACTTACTTAATTTACTTTTATTTATTAACTTTAGAATGAGCCAAAATCTGTACAAGAACTTAAATAACTGCCAGTTTTACATGGGCCAAAGTAGCGAACAAAGCCCGCCAGAAAACCGCGCCCGACCGCGACGTAAGCATACATTTGGTTAATATATATATTGTATAAAATTGGAAACGATTAAAATAATATCTACCCGTTTCAGAATGTTACAATTGCGGAAGAGGGGGCCACCTCTCCCGGGATTGCGGTGAGTGTTTACTTTACATATTCCTTAATAAACAGTCTTATTATTATATTGTATACAATTGTAATTTATATATTGTAGCCAAGCCCAGGGGTGTAGTTGGTGGTAGCGGCGGCGGCAACGGTAGTGGTCGTGGTGGCAGAAGGCGTCGGGGAGGTGGTGTCGGCAGTGGCAGGGGCGGTGGCGGCGGCAGTGGCAGGGGAGGTGGTGGCAGAAGGCGTCGGGGAGGTGGTGTCGGCAGTGGCAGGGGCGGTGGCGGCGGCGGCGGCGGCGGCAGTGGTCGTGATGGTGGAAGGCGGCGGGGAGGTGGCAGAGGAGATGACCATCCAAGGCCCCTCTCCAGATCCCGCTCACCATTATCACGGGCATCATCAAACGTAAGGATTCATTAATATTTTTAAAAAAAAATCCAATTACATTTCTATGTAAGTCTAACTAAAGAATAATTTTCAGGAGGTCCGTCGGCAGCGACAGCGCGACGTTCGTCGTGATGGGGGAAGGCGGCTGGGAGGAGGCAGAGGCGATGACGATCGAAGGCCCCTCTCCAGATCCCGCTCCCCATCATCAAGAGCGACGTCGAACGTAAGGATTTATTAATATTTTTAAAAATAAATCCAATTACATTTCTATGTAAATCTAATTAAACGAATAATTTTCAGGTGGTCCCTCGTCGACGGTCCTCGAGGCCAGCGTCGCCACCGTCCAGCGTTGTAAGTATATTATATTAGTAAACAATTAAAAAAAATATTCAAGTTTTCGAAATTGATAAATCTAATTAAACAAATTATTTTCAGGAGCTCAACGTTGAGAGCACCGGCTCGCCACCACCAAACGCTGTAAGGATCTATTTATATATTTAAGTTTTCGAAATTGATAAATGTAACTAAACGAATGATTTTCAGGAGGTCCGTCGGCGTCGACAAAGCGACGATCGTCGTGATGGGGGAAGGCGGCTGGGAGGAGGCAGAGGCGATGTCGATCGAAGGCCCCTCTCCAGATCCCGCTCCCCATCATCAAGAGCGACGTCGAACGTAAGGATTTATTAATATTTTTAAAAATAAATCCAATTACATTTCTATGTAAATCTAATTAAACGAATAATTTTCAGGTGGTCCCTCGTCGACGTCCCGAGCCCCGCTTCGCCACCGTCCAGCGTTGTAAGTATATTATATTAGTGAAAAATTTAAAAAAATATTCAAGTTTTCGAAAATGATAAATCTAATTAAACAAATTATTTTCAGGAGCTCTACTTCGAGGAATGCTGTTCGCCACCGCCAAACGCCGTAAGCATATATTTATATATATTTATTTAGGTGTTTGATATTGATAATTCTAATTGAACACTTCATTTTCAGGAAATAAGCGCCTCCCATGATGCCTCGGCAAAACGATGTAAGGATATAATATAAATACTTTAGTTTTTGAAAT